>LNAC01000367.1:758290-849665 GCA_002007465.1 Ailurus styani | reverse complement strand
AGGGAATGAGGAGTTATTGCTTAATGAGTGTGGTGGTTCTGTTTGGGGTGACGAAAAAGATAGCCGTGATGGTTGCACAACAAAGTGAAGGTAATTAATGTCACTGAATTGTACATTTAAAAGTGGCTAAAATGGCACATTTTATGTTATATATCTTTCCGTACCAAAAAAACCTTTCCTGGAGCAGGAGATGTTGGGGCTCTGTCAGTGTTCCCATGGCTTTGCCTTCCCTTTTGTTTTTAAAAGAACAACCTCTATTTTTAGGGATTTTCACACAAAGGCTCGTGTGGGCGTGGGAAGTACTCCCAGCTGCCCTCCTGTTTTCAGAAGCCCACATGGAAGCCTAGCAAGTTATTTAAGGATTAGGATATATGCCAGATTGGAAATGGAGATAATTTAATCTCTCTGTATGTTAATTCAGTTTTTTTCTGCAGGCTGGGCCCTGGAAATCTGACTTCGCTCCCTATGGTAAGCTGAAAGCTGAGTCTTGCTGAAGGTGGTGAGGGCAAAAGAATTCCACTTTCTTCGAGTCGCGGGGTGGGGGGTGGGGGGTCGCCAGGTGGGGTAGCCAGCCGCACTTGGGGATCTCCGGAGCGCAGTCTCCTTTCTTGCCCAGAGGCTTTAGCATGCACACCGGACCAGTGTGGGAGTTGCGGGTTCTCCGGCTCCCCGACCTTTCTCCCTCTTGTGTGCAGGGTTGGACCGCTGCTCTTTAGACAGAACTGCAGTGAGTAGGCTCACGTCCTGTCCCACTTGCCAGGGCTGGGCACCTCAGCTGGCGGCGATGAACAGGCCGAGAGCTGCAGAGGCAGTGGCTGGTCGAGTGAAGTCTGGGGGCCAGTGGAGCCCCCACTCCCCCCGCCCTCGTGCTCTCCTTCCCAGGCCTGGCAGGTCTGCTGGGGAGCTCGGAGCCCTCCCGGGCGGCGCTAGGTGTGTGGGCCCGACCCTTGGGGAGGGAAATCTCGGCAGCCCCTCCCTCTCCACCTGGCTTCGCGGCCGGGGCGTGCGGGCGTGGCTGGGGCGACCGAGCCCGGGCAGGACCCGCCTCGGATCCCGCCGGGCAGCTGGGACCCGCGCCACGCACACCTGGTCAGCCACGTGGCGGTGGGGCGGGGACAGGGCGGGCCCAGCGCTAAGGAGCTCCCAGGCCCTGGAGCAGGTGAGGGTGGATGGGGCTGGTGGGTGGGGAATGCTCGAGGTGGTCCTGCGGAGGCTTCTGTCTCTGGAGGAGCACCGTCCCGTAGTACCGGGGTCAGGCGTCGTCACCTGCTCAGGTAATCCCCGCCTCTCCCGGGCCAGCGTCACTTGGTGCGCGTGTGCTCCTGCGCGTCTGCAGTCGGGGGCTCGGACACGCGAGCGTCTGCCGCCTCCCGGAAGAGGGCGGGTGGGTTCTCCCCAGGGTCCCGAGAGCAGGGTGTGGGCTACTCCATCTGCGGTTCGCCGACGTGGGGGAGGGGACCAGACGTGAGGGGTCGGGGCTCCGGCTCCAGAACCTGGGGGTCCTTTTCCGCAGACCAAGAGCCTGAGCTGCGGGGGTCGTGCCGTGCCGAGCGCGCCTCCGTCAGGACCGGGTGTCTGCGCGTGGCCCAGGGGCCGAGGGGCGCCGGAACCTTTCCGTGTCCCCCTGGTACCCCGCTCGTCTCCGCAGCCCGCCAAATCCTTGCAGTCTCCCTGTTCCCAGCCCCCAACCCTTTTCCTTAGAATACTCTTCGGGTGCTTTCCCTTCCTCGCCTTTGCTGGCTGCTGTCACTGGTCATGTTCTTCTCACATGACAAACTCTTTCCCCATATCCCTCCCCTCATTCTCCCTTTCCTCCTCCTTCCAATATGTCAAGAGCCCTGTCTCTGTCCCATCCCTGGCGAAATGGGGGACACGGTGGGTGCACAAAGTCCCTGCCCCCAAGGAAAGCTGGCTTTGATGCCAAGGGAAGACTGCTCCTCTGAAGAGAACCAAGCCCTGATAATGATGCTCAGTCCTCTTTTTCGTTACCTGCCCTTCACTCCCCTACCCTTTCTGGCCCTGCTCCAGAGGGGACCCCCAAAAGAACCTCCTAAATTCCCCTCTCCCCCTGTGCTCATGGTCCAATCTACATTCACTCACCACCTGCAAGCAGTTCTCGTGAGCCAGTAATGCCCTTGCTGTGGACAGAGGGGTTCAGGAGGGTGGGAGAGGAGTGTCCAACTGTGTCCTCAGGGACTGGGCAGCCTGGCAGCTGGCTCAGACCCCCATAACTGGGGCTCTAGGACAGCAAGGTTTGAGCACAGGGAGCTTCTGAAGGATGTGCGGGATATATTTGAGTACCAAAGAGGAAGGGGCTATTTCCAGATAGCGTAGAACAAGGTCCCTTCCTCAGTCAGGACTGTGTGGGGTGTATACAGGAAGGATAGAGCATAAGGATGGAGGGAAGAGGAGCCACGCCTGACCAAGGACGGTGTTTACCTTCCAGAGGGGGTCTCCCCACCCAGACTGCCAGGACCCCATTTCCAGGAGAATGGCCCAGATGTCTCAAGTGCAGGAGCTCTTCCATGAGGCAGCCCAGCAGGTAGGCTTGTGTGGTGTGGGGGACTGAGAGGGAACAAGGGGTCACCAGACAGGAAGCTGAATGGAAACATTACAGTACCCTATTTTAAAAGTAATTATCTCAGAAGTTTATTTTGGTATTCTGACTTAATCAAGAAGATATTATGGCCAACTGTTGACCATCTGTGTGCAGAAAATCTTTGGTATTCTTTGTAGTGGATTTTGAATTCTGGGCGTCCCTCCCTGCCCCGTGGAGGTTTCCATGAATGGACTGAGGACTCACATAATATAAACTCCTTTTACTATTGAATCAAACCAGTGTAAGAAGGTAACTTTATTTTTAAATAACTCATATGTGCTGAAGCCAAATATGATGTAGGAGAGATGTTAGGGTTTGAAGGTGACGACCAAGAAAGAATTCTTGAGATGTATTAAAGCGCGGGGACAGGACCTGCAAACAGGAAGAGCTGTACCGGGGGCATGAGGAGTGGCCCATTATATGATTGCAAGTTGGGAGGAGGTCAGGGATAGTGCGTCTCTAAGGAATTTGGAAGCAAGGTTTCTAGGACCTTAAGGGGGCTACCTGTTTGTGGGAAAAGGTCATTTATTACCATCTAATAAAACCTTAGTCATGAAACTCTTTAGATGTATATCCACCGGGTGGGCCATATGCTTGGGGGGGTGTGTGTTGATTGCCAACATGCAATGTTGGGGGGTTTAGAGATAAAGGAAGTTTCCAAAGGAATTTTTATACATTAAAGTAGACCTACGGGATGGGGGTGTTGGGTTAGGATTCTCTTTTGCCCTTAGCAAAGTATTAACATTGAGGCAGTTGAGTCCCTAGAGGAATGTCACTCTGCCTGTTTCAACGACTTGTCAATGGGCTGTAGATGGTAAGAAATCTAATACTTTTTCTTCTGCCTTGGTTTTCCACATCAAAATGGATTTCTTGATTTCCTGATGGCTGCACGTTCTTTTTTTTTCCTTTCTCCTTCCCTTGTTGATCATTAATTATAGTAAATGTTCAACATAGCTATGGAATTGAAGTGGGTCTCGGCAGAAATACAGTGAGTCCCTTAAAAAGTAAAAACCTGTGCTTCAGTGTTTATCAGGCAACTACCTGCATCAGTCTTTGCTGTTGAAGGATCATTCAACCTTGAAATTTTCACTGTCCCTTGGATTTCTCTCACACTTTGTAGAGAAGGGCAGGAGGTTTTCTGGCATAAATGGAGGAATGAGCCTGCCGAGAGGGGAGAGAATCAACTCATGGCCTCACACAATTGCCAGAGAGCAGGCTCCAGAACCTGAGTGTCCTGAGCCAAAGGGCAGAGGCTGGTGAGGCGGATGGAGTTCTAAGTTGGTGGGGGAATCCAAACTGGCCAGTATGCCCTCTTCAAGTTTACAAGTACATGGGGAAAATGCAGCCTGGTGGCTGGCAGGGGCCAAGTACCCAGCACAAGGTACTGCCCCTCTTCTCTCGGGCAGGCCCCGGGCTATAGCCCCTGCAACCTTGTACTCAGCTCCTCACACCCAGCCCTGGAAGTTTCCATGCTGCTGAGAAGTGAGGGACTAGAGACTTGGCGTAGGTCCTCAAAGATGTTTCAGAACACCTGCCCAAGAGCTGTTTGTTCTTAGTGTGGCCCAGGACCTGTAGAGAGACCTTGGTTAATCAGGGGTCTTACAGTTTATTGAGCTTGACCGGCTTCTCCCCATACTTCCCATGTGTTTTCTTTGGATATATAAGACTGTACATGAGTGTTTACTCACTTAACATGTTAATTGTGGACCACTTCCAAAATAATGGCTGCTGTGATAAGCATGAAAAAGATACCCAGATGGAAAACATGAGGCTCTTGTCCCCAGGGAGTCCAAAAAAAAGAGACAAGTTAGACATTCTTGGTTCTCTCTGTGAGAGGGATCTGTGGAGGCTCAGCTGTAACTCTCTCTCCCCTGTTAAAACCTTCTGTGGCTCTCTGTGTCCACCACAGAGGCCCTGCCCCGGCTGATCCTGCCAGAGTTCCGAGCCTGCATCTTGTTTGTGCCCCACACTCCAGCCAGAAGTCACCATTCTCCAGGCGCTATGCTTGCATCTTTCTTCTTTACTGGTCCTTGCTGAGACTTCTCACTCAACTGCTTGGTACCCTCCAAGTAACCAAAGACAGTGCCTGGCATCTAAGTGGATGCCAGTTGACTAACCAAAATCAGTTGACTAACCAAATCAACAAGGAGCAGGTAGCCAAAATCGATTCAGTTGCCCTAAGGGAGGCTTGCTTTTAAAACTGTGGTGGCTGCAAGGCCTCTGTATCACCTCTCTCTCCAAACACTGAGGGACAGGACAGTGTTCAGGGTCAAGGCCCTTGGTGTTCACCATCTACACATTTTGAAACCCATCCCTTTCCTCTGTCTCCCTGCACTGTCCTGTCCAGGGCATCGTTTCTGGATTAGGAGATTCATACCCTCCTAACATCTTTTTCCACATCGATACTTAAATGGTCCTTTACTAAGGCGTAAATCTGTGCATTCGACTCCTTTGCCTTTCTGTGGCATCTCACTGCCTTCAGAATTCAGCTCAAACTCCTTATCTTGGCCCCCAGAGCCTCCTGTGATCTGACTCATCTCTCCCTGCTTGAGCTGCAAACTCTCCGCCCTCCACTGAGTTGTTTTCTTTCCTATCTCCCTGAAGGCTGTGAACTCCTTATCCATTGTCGTGTCCTCAGTACCTGCCCTTAGTGCTCAGCATCTTAGAAGGTGCTCAGTTAGTGCTGGTTATACTTAACTGAGCTCCCTGGGCTGCCATTTGCATTAGGTGCTGAAGTATGGCGGAAGTAGAGCACATACGTGGCAAACCTAGAAAACATGGCCCAGGCTAAGCCAAGGGCACTTACTACAGAATAAGCATTTAATGTTGCCTCACCTCACATAAACTTCACAGCCACATACTGGAGGAAATAGGATGATTTGGGTCGGACAGCTGAAAAAACAGAGCCATTTGGAACCCAGGTGTGTTCGTTGCTAAGGCTCCAGCTTTAACCCTTTCTGCTCTTGCTTCCCGTCCCGGTGGTAAATCAGAGGCCTGTGTGCAGAACAGATAGCAGGTTGGGTAGCTAACATATATGTGCAGCTGACCTCTGGGATTGGCTGACTCTCCAGAAGTTTTGTATGAACCTTCTAGCTTTACTGTAGCTTTGGGAGTCAGGAATTCTGCTAGGAGCTTCAGAGCTTGGGGAACACAGGAATAAGAAGGCAGCCCCATGCCAAATCCTTCAGTTCAGATCTGTTCTTCTCTTGGTCACTGTGACCGGAAAGTAGCTCTCAAGAAATTTGGAAATTCAGCCTGAACGGGGATGCTTGTGAGTAAGGTGGAGAGGTGAATGGATGGGTTCTTGGTTCTGCTTTAATTGTCTTGAGACCAGAGGGAGTAGCTCTGTGCGTGTGTGTGTGTGTGTGTGTGTGTGTGTGTGTGTGTGTGTGTGTTGATCAGTACTAAGTGGGTCAGCTGAGAAGAGGCTGTAGGTCTGGTTAATAGTGTGGTGTTAAGGGTACTGACTCTAACACTCTGTGACCTTGGACAAGTTATTTAACTTCGGTAAGCCTCTGTTTCCTCACCATAAGACGGCTGTAGTAATAAAACCTGCCCCAGGGAGTTACAAGGATTAAAAGAGATAATTCATGCACGCGCTCTCTCTCTCAAATAGATAAATAAAAATAAAATCTTAAAGAAAGACATAATTCATGTAAATATTCAGTACAGTGCTTCATTCATAGCCAGTAAATGTTGGCTAATGCTAAAACTAGGCAGTATCTGTTCCATAGAGCAGTGATGTAAGTTATCAGAAAGTCCAGGGCAACCAATGCAGGACTCAGCACAGCAGAGACCTAAGTCCCAAATCCAGGATTATTCCAGGGGCTGAAGCCAGAATGTGGGACCTTGTCCAGGACAACCTGCTGGGTGGGTGTCCACTGAGGAGGATGGGACATGTTCCAGACCTGAGGATACAGAGTGGTTTGAGAATGTGTGTACGTGTGTGCACGCGTGTGTGCGTGCGCACATGTGTGTGTGTCTGTGTGCATGTGCACACGCGTGCGTGTGTGTGTGTTTTGAGAACCAGCTGAGCCTCTGGCAGGAACCAGTCTTATTTTGGGACCCTCTGTCTTCGGGCACTTCACTAATGGGAGGCGTGGTTTGGCTGCGAACTTGAGCCTTAGAGGCTGGGTTCCAAAGTCTGACTATGCCCCTGGATGTGCTGGGCCCTCAGGCAAGTTACTCAGGGCTCCCCGTCTGCTTCCACAACTGTGAGATGGGGAGGGAGTACCTGATTTTCAGGCTTTTATGCCATATGTGGAAGGACCTGGCCCAGAGCCTGTCACATGGCGAGCCATAAATACTGTGTGTGTTCAGTGGCCAGATGATGCAGACCTCACACTGAGGCCCAGCAGAGTACACTGTTTGTGAAGCGTGGGCCCAGGAAGCTAAGGAGCAGCTGGAGCCCGAGGGAGGGCACTGGAAGGCTAGTGCTTGTCTCCCCCGGTCCCTGGCCAAAGACGACTGTGGTGGTGGATATGGTCAGTTGGGAAGATTAAGCTGGCAGGAGAAAGCAGGTAGCTTGCAGGGAGAGATGGCAAGTCCATGTGTTGGCTGAGGTCTGATGTCCAGCAAGATCAAATGCTTTTAGCATTAGGAAGAGTGAGGAAATTCGAATGGCTCAGCTTACTAGGTGTTTACTGAATGCACATGATTGCCAGGATCTCCAATAATAGCCGTTGCTGGAGATCTTAAAACTGAAATCTCGGGGCGCCTGGGTGGCTCAGTGGGTTAAAGCCTCTGCCTTCGGCTCAGGTCATGATCTCAGGGTCCTGGAATCAAGCCCCGCATCGAGCTCTCTGCTCAGCAAGGAGCCTGCTTCCTCCTCTCTCTCTGCCTGCCTCTCTGCCTACTTGTAATCTCTCTCTCTCTCTGTCAAATAAATAAATAAAATCTTTAAAAACAAACAAACAAACAAACAAACAAACAAACAGAAAACTGAAATCTCCCAGCACCTGGGTGTCTCAGTCAGTTAAGCATTTGCCTTGGGCTCAGGTCATGATCCCAGGGACCTAGGATCGAGTCCTGCATCGGGCTGCCTGCTCAGCGGGGAGCCTGCTTCTCTCCCTCTCCCTCTGTAGCTCCCCCTGCTTGTGTGCTCTCTCTCACTGTCAAATAAATAAAAATCTTTAAAAATAAATAAAATCTAAAAAAAAAAGGCCAAACAAACCTGAAATCTTGTAATTACTATGGAATAAAGAATGCCTCCAAGTAACCTGAGGTTGCCTTCCTTCTCCAAGGGTTGGATGGTCTCCAGAGAAAC
This sequence comes from Ailurus styani, assembly GCA_002007465.1. Lineage (NCBI taxonomy): Eukaryota > Metazoa > Chordata > Mammalia > Carnivora > Ailuridae > Ailurus > Ailurus styani. Next base: position 841,800 of record LNAC01000367.1, on the reverse strand, counting down.
CTAAAGGGAAGCTGGGATATACCCAAGTCCCCCGAAGCTGGAGATTAGGGAGTATGAGTGACTTGTATTCTTTCTTCCCCGTCGGGCCTTCCTTCAGAAACTTGGCTCCCACAGGAGTAGTCCATGAGGACTCCTTGCTAGGAAATGTTAGTGCTAACATCTGGCCAGCCTGACCAGTTATGCTGGAAAAGAGACCAGATGCAGACCCAGGAAGTCGGTGCCCTGGTAGAGCAGGCAGAGCGCGGCCGCTGGCCTGAGTGAGGGATGAGGTGTTTCCAGGCTGGTTTCCAGAGGGTGAGACGGGGCAGACCTGAATGTGCCCCCAGCATTGCCTGACTTCCTTGCCTTCCCTCTCCCTTCCCTGACCTCTCTTCCTTTGCTCTCTTCCTCAGTTCAGTGTCTTCCCTAGGCTAGCTGAGGATGGTCAGCGTAAAGAAGAGAGTCTGGTCAAGTGTGGGATGCTGGTGAGCAGGGAGGTGTCACCAGCAAGAGAGGCAGAGGGGCTCTGAGAAACCTCTGGCCCAGCTCCCTTGCCTAAACAAGGCCAGAGGTGTCAAATGACCTGTCCGAGGACACATGTGAAGAGGGGCCGAGGTAGGCTGCAACCGCAGGTGCTGACTGATGACACAGCTCTGGATCGAGCTTAATGCATCCTGTCTCTAAGCTATACTATTATTTTGAGCACTGGCATCAGGCTTCATCGCAAAAGCTTTGCCCTTGTTTTCTGCACCCACATCAGCCAGTGTACAGTTAAGAACCGACTGCCATGTGTTTGCCAGGCCTGGTTTGGAATCTTTAAAAGCCAATATGCAAAATGAGCCTTGGTGGCCACATGGGAGGTTATAGGGTATTGCTTTATTGGTACATAGAGAAATAAATAGAGCTGAGGAGAAAGGGAAAGGGAACTTCAGACAAAAGCACCCTGGGGTGCCTGGGTCATTCAGTTGGTTAAGTGTCTGCATTCGGGTCAGGTCATGATTCTGGGGTCCTGGGATAGAGCCCCACTTCATCAGGCTCCCTGCTCAGTGGGGAGTCTCCTTGTCCCTCTCCCCCCACCCCAGTCCCCCCACTTGTGTGTGCTCTCTCTCAAATAAATAAAAAATAAAACCTTAAAAAAAATAAAAAATACCACCCTACCCCAGGTTAGACGTGTGGGGTGAAGGGCCACCCTGCCCTATGCCTGTGGCATGGGTGTCTTTAATGATAATCACCTGTTAAAAGGTTTTAAGTTCCCTGGTTAGCTTTCTATAGAAGACCAATCCTAAAGGCCCTTGTTGGCAACCCTCTCAATCTTGAGCTCTTCACTTAATAAACTTCTATTGCTTTATTCAAAAAAAGAAAAGAGGGCGCCTGGGTGGCTCAGTGGCTTAAAGCCTCTGCTTTCGGCTCAGGTCATGATCTCAGGGTCCTGGGATCGAGGCCTGCATCGGGCTCTCTGCTCAGCAGGGAGCCTGCTTCCTCCTCTCCCTGTCTCTCTGCCTGCCTCTCTGCCTACTTGTAATCTCTCTCTCTGTGTCAAATAAATAAATAAAATCTTTAAAAAAAAAAAAAGAAAAGAAAAGAGAAAGAAAAAAAGACAAAATCGCCCTGTTGGCCCCTTCTTTTACAGATATGGAAACTGAGGCCCGGAATGGTTGGATGGAAGAGAAGAGCTCACACGAGGGGTCCCTAGAGCATGACCCGTCTCTCTCTCCCAGTTTTTGTAGAGTATGACACTTGTCTGATTTTAGAGATTTTTAGATAAAAGATACAAGTTACAAATACAGAATTAGGTCTAATCTTTGGAGGGACTCCATGCAAGTGAAGGGTAGCTTCAGCTGGTAGCTTCACTGCCAAGCCACCAATGGTACATGAACAGAACCAACTTTTGGAGATGGCAGAAGAGAAGAGGCTTCTGGTCGTGGAATCTGGAAGAGAAGAAGGGACACAACTGGTTCTTAGGGTTGAGTCTGAGGGTTGAGCCTGTGGACACTGTCACCCTTCTGCTCGCTCCTTTGTTCTCCTCTTCCATTTTATAGCCCTGTTTGCAACTCACCAAATGACAGTTGAGTGGAAAGTGCTGCCTGTTTGTAAAAAGGGGAATGTAGACATTTAAGAATGAAGATGCCCTAGAAACTGAAATGGAGGTGATTATTCACTGAAATGAATTAAGTGGGATCCTGTCTCATTTGTACCCACAGGATCTTCATTTATGGAGGGTCAGATTGAGTGATGACATGAAGAGGCCAGTGACGCTGAAGGAATTTACTCCTTTCATTTCCCAAGGAAGGGGGGTGGGGATACCATGCTACACATGGCCAGAGGGGAAGCATCAGGTTCTGGTCAGAAGGCAGGAGCAGGAGGGAGGGGACAGCCTGAGCCACAGCCTCTATTGGGTTTTCCATGGTGAAAACAAGGCAAGGGAGTTTAGAATTGGCTCATTGGAATGGTTCTGGTGGGCTTCGGGCTATAGCGGTGTTCTCTAGTTGCCTAGTACCTGACCTTGGAACGGTTTAGACAGGGGAAGCATTAGTTTGGTGTGTGAGGGTTAGATAAAAAGGGGTGATTTGGTGGACAGACTCAGAATTAGTTGATTTGCATATGAAAGGCATGCTCCTGGCCAGCCCTCTGCTCTCTCTAAGAATTGGTTAGCACTGGGGAGGTGTGTGTGTGTGTGTGTGTGTGTGTGTGTGTGTGTGTGTGTGTGAGTCTTTCTTTAGCATGCAAGATTTTAAACATTTTACAATATCGTAAGATATAGAAAAGAAAAAACATGATTAATACATTCTGCCTCGCTGTGAACGGATTGACTAGGAGACTTTAAAACTTCTTACCGCCTTAGGGTACCTTTTATTCATGGCCAGATACAGAAAAAATACAGTCCTTGCTAACTTTTAGTAGATCTGGGCTTGCAAGGAGAATCCTACCACCGCTGAAGCACTATGCTTGTAATTTGAGGAAGGTGCCACTAGGTGGTGCTTACGCCCTGGTCTGGCCCGATAGAACCGGTTGACTTCCTACGGGGTGGCTATTTTTCCATTCATTTTATCCTTTCTCTGAGGAAAATTCCTTTCTCTGAGGATCACAGTTTAAACACTAGATAGTTCTATATTCACAGAGCAATATTAAGTAATTGTAGTAAGATTTAAAGAAATATATATACCTGAATAGAATTCATTATCTCTTTTTGCTCTTCAGTCATTATCAAGTATAAGTGAATCTGATTCTTAAAATTTTTTTTTCTTTCTGAGTTTTAATACCTAATTAAAGGACTATGGTGATTGTAGTGATGGCGGTACGCTTTAGAATAGTTTGGCAAAAGTCTTCAAAGGGTAATGCCTATGGAGGCTTTGCTGCCCTTCCAAGAAGATAATGTTTCCATCTCTCAGGAGAAAGTGTCCCATTTCCATTTCCTTTGTTTTTATTTTGGTGTGTGAATGTTTTCTTCTTCACAGGCATAAAGACAGAGGAAAAAGATAGTGGTGTAAAAACCCCTGGTCTGTGTAAAAAAAATCTCCTGTGTTCTTTTCCTAAACAGTCCCTGGAAACAGAGGAATTGGGTGCTTTCTGATGAACTGGAAGGTGGTGGTGGCCTAGCAGCCCTCACTAGTTACTTCTGACGCAGATGAGGAATATGCTCTAACGTGAATCCCAGGGCTCAGAGAATTTAACGTAAAGCAGGAAGCCACGACTCAGTCACTTTCCCTGTTTATTTTAGGCAGTGATTAATCAAGAGCAGTACAAAGCAAAACCAAATTATAATTTCTCTTAAAAGATACACAGATTGTAGAACAGACATTAATTTTATGAAAGCTTCACTCTCTTTAAGTATCCCGTCCATCCAACACATTTAAACTGCGGTTGAAACCACGAGCTCTGGTCGCTGCAAAAAATGAAGTTGAGTTAAAAAAACAAGACGAGTAACTCTAGGTCAGCACAAAACCCCATTCTCTTTTAACAATATTTCTAATAATGTGTTGTTTGTTTACATAAAAAAGGTTAGTATTTTTATCACCAAAGTACTCCATGCATGCAGTAAAAAAAATTCAAACAATTGAAAATGGTATAAAATTAAAAGCCTTCACCCATGCTTTCCAGAGATATTCACTGCTTCTGATTTCTGGTTTTCATTTCCTTAAATTGTACCTCATTTCTTGACCAAGTTATCCATATATTAATCATTTACTTACTGCTTCCTGAGCTGAAAAAAAGAAGACATTGGTACATTACTCTTCCCTCATTTCGTTTCTCATTTTTTGTCGGTTGGATTATTATTTTTACATTATCGAGGTTTTAAAATTTATATCTTTTTCTGTAATTATAATGAACATTTCCACATTTTTAATGGTTGGTTATAAAAATTTAAAACCTAGAAATAGCATTTATAATGGTGTGGTGTGTGTTTAACTGAATCACTAAGTGAGTGATGTTATTGGACTTGTGGAGAAGAAAACGTCATATTAAGTTATTAAAACTTTGCTGCTCTGAGCAACAGGGTCTTCATTTCTTTCACGGTTCCTTTCGTTCTTCTGGCTCCTGTGTGGCTACAGCCCTTTCTTTCTTTTTCCCTCCCTCCCTCCCTCCCTTCCTTTCTCCTTCTCCTTTTTTTTTTTTTTTAGATTCTATTTATTTATTTGAGAGAGAGAGAGAGGAGAGAGTGCATGGGGGGTGGTGCAGAAGGAGAGGGAGAAGCAGACTTTTCATTGAGCGGGGCGCTCCAAGGAACTAACGGAGGGCTCGATCCCAGGACCCTGAGATCATGACCTGAGCCAAAGGCAGCCACTTGACTGACTGAGCCACCCAGGCGCCCCAACTATAGTTGTTTCTTATGTCGCATGTCACCCTGTTTTGTAATTCTCACCTTTTGGGTGACAGTAATTTTTTTCACATGTGGACCGGTGGTAGTAAATTACTCTTGCCTTGTCTAACTGTAGAACTGTGGGAGGCCAAACTGTTGTCAGGTATTTCAAAAACAATACTTCACAACAGATTGAATGCAGAAGTAGATAGGCGGGTCCAGCTGTCTTCTATCAGACCAGACATTAGAATGATCTGAAAAATGTATCACAAGGCCTCTTTTTATTAAGTGGTTTTGTTTTGGACATTAGTTATTTTTCATGAGAACAGGGCATTTATTTGAACAGATAATGAGGTTGTTACTGTGATATTTAAGTGATTAATAAATAATTAAAAATATGTCCCTTCAAATTTCTGATATAGTAAATATTGATAGATATACTACCCATAAACAGAAGCTCTTTGGGGTCCTCAGTGATGCGGGAAACAAAGGCCAAAGAAAAAATTAATTTCCTTACTGCCTACAGCCCACTGACATCTCCTTTAAACAGACAAAGCCACCTTCCTCTAGGAACTCAACTGCCTCGATGTTAATACTTTGCTAAGGGCAGAAGGCAATCTGAGCTTAACATTATCCTGACCTCCAGGATCCTGTAAGTCTACTTTAACATATAAATTCCTTTGGAAACTAACTTTATCTCTGCCCCTAAAGATATGTGTTAACAATCATCCTCCAAGCACATGGCCCACTAACACACGTCTGAAGGGTTTCATGAGTAATGTTTTACTAGATAGTAATAAATGACTTTTCCTTTTTTTTTTTAGATTTTATTTATTTATTTATTTGAGAGAGAAAGTGAGAGAGAGAGCGCATACAAGCAAGGAGAGGGGGAGAGGGACAGAGAGAAGCAGACTCCCCACTGAGCAAAGAGCCTGATGCTGGGCTCATTCCCAGGACCCTGAGATCATGACCTGAGCTGAAGGCAGATGCTTAACCCACTGAGCCACCCAGGAGCCCTAATAAATGACTTTTCCTAACAATAGCTAACCCCCTCAAGGTCCTGGAAACCTTACTTCCAAATTCCTTAGAGACTTGACACTACCCCTAGCCCCTCCACCTTAAAAGTATGTAATTGCCATCCCTGACAACCCTGGGGCAGCTCTTTCGTCCACGGGTCCTGTCCCTGTGCTTTAATAGAACCACCTTTTTGCACTGAAGACGTCTCAAGAATTCTTGACATTTGCTCCAGATCCCAACATTTCCACATCACTCAATAATTTTTAAAAATGTGAAGAAGGGTCCTGGAGAAAAGAAAGTTCAAGGACAGCTGCTCTAGGGACTAAGTGCACATGTCAAACGTTCACAGTTTAATATGTAGAGTTAATACTACTGTACCTTTTCCATGTAGGAACTGAGCAACCACAGAGGCCTGTTTACCACTCCTCTTGGGTGCTGTAAGTGCCCTATCTATTACTTCCACACACATGAAAGAGCCTTTAAGATCACATTATGCCCCGTGGATGCCCTGCCCATGTCCATGCCCTGGATTAGCTAGCTGGCTCTGAACTTGAGCTTCTCAGGCTCCTTGGAAGACAGCTCTTCTCTTGGCTGTCCTGCTTTTCCCTCCTTTGCTTTTTCTTCCCCTCTCCAAGCCCATCTGTAGGAATATCCCCAAGCGTCTGATCTGCTGGTGGCACTTGTTCTTTTTTCCCTTCCAGTTATAAGTATAGTTTTATACTTAAAAAAAAAAAAACCACAACACATCTTTTCTGTCATTTTATGGTAATTTGGAAGGCACAGAAGTGCTTTTTCTGCCGTCTTAAAAGAGGTGCCTAATGTTACTTTTTTTTTAAGATTTTATTTATTTATTTGACAGAGAGAGAGATCACAAATAGGCAGAGAGGCAGGCAGAGAGAGAGGAGGAAGCAGGCTCCCTGCTGAGCAGGGAGCCCTATGCGGGCCTCGATCCCAAGACCCTGAAATCATGACCTGAACCACCCAGGTGCCCCTAATGTTACTTTTTAAAGCACATTTCATTCATTCACTCTGCTAGCTCACATTTAGTAAAAATCAGTGTCATGTTGGGCACAGGAGTGTCCAAGCAATTTTTTAAAATAAGTGTCTGGGCGCCTGGGTGGCTCAGTGGGTTAAAGCCTCTGCCTTCGGCTCAGGTCATGATCTCAGGGTCCTGGGATCGAGGCCCGCATCGGGATCCCTGCTCAGCAGGGAGCCTGCTTCCTCCTCTCTCTCTGCCTGCCTCTATGCCTACTTGTGATCTGATCTCTCTCTGTGTCAAATAAATAAATAAAATCTTTAAAAAAAAAAAATAAGTGTCTGGGCTCCTTGCATAAAATACAGCTTTTGTTGAACTTATTATTCATTTATTTTTAAACCTTTAACATGTTGGTAAAATTTCACAGTCATAGAAAGTTGCAATAGTACAAAGAATGCCCATATATTCTTTTTTTTTAAGTGTGGTTTGTTTTTTTTTTTGAGAGAGAGAATGAAAGCGAGTGCACAAGTGGGGGGAAGGGTAGATGCAGACTCCCACTGAGCACGGAGCCCCTGTGCAAGGTGGGGCTCGATCCCAGGATCCTGAGATCAAGACCTGAGCCAAAGTCAAACACTTACCTGACTGAGCGATCCAGGTGCCCCAAGAATGCCCATATATTTTTGACTCAGATTTAGCATTTGTTAGCATTTTTGTTCTTTGGCTTCATCATTAGTATGCTCTCTCTCTGTTTCTTTTCCATTTGTGTGTATATTTGTCTATATATTCTAATATATATTATGTTCTTTTTCCCCCCCAAGCCATCTGAAGATAATTTGTACACATCACATACCCTATCCATGAATTCTTCAGTGTGTGTTTCCCAAGAACAAAAATTTTCTTTGACCGAACCACAGTGTATTTATCGAAATCAGGAAATGTGACATTAATCCATCCTATTATCTGCTCCTCGATCCCACATCCAGTTTTGTCAGTTATCCCCTTCATGTCCCATAGCTTTCTTCCCCAGGGCCCAGGGTCCACTCCAGGATGACACGTTGTACCTAGTTGTCTCTACTCTTCTTGAATCTGCAACTGTCACTTAGCCTTTCCTGGAGTTTCATGACATTTTTTGAAAAACACCGGCTAGTTATTTTGTAGAACATCCCTCAGTTTGGGACATGATTCCTCACAGTTAGATTCAGCTTTTGTATTTTTGTCAGGAATATCCTAGAAGTGAGCTGTGTTCCTCTCTAGAAGGCGCAGGGTTTCCATTTGTCCCATTTTTAGTGATGCTAACTGTGGTTACTTATTTAAGTTGGTGTCTGGTAAGTTAACCCACTCTAAAGTTACTGACTTTCCCTTTGTAATTAATCAACAATTTGTTAAGGATACTTTGAGACTATGGAAATATCCTGTTCCTCATCAGCCTTTCACCCACTGGCATTAGTACCCACGGATGGTGATTCTTGACAGAATCGGCTATGACTCTGATGGTTGCAAAATGGTGATTCTTCTACAGATGTTAGTTGGTGTTCTTCTCTAAAGAAGGACTTTCCCTTCTTCCTCATTTTAATCTGTTCATTTATTTACATCTGTATGGACTCAGATTCTTATTTTATTACTTAAACTTTCTATTGCTATTATTATTTTGATGCTCAAATTAGCCCAGATTTGGCCAGTGGGAGCCCCTTCAAGCTGGCTCCTGTGTCTTTTGTCTCCCTTCCTCCCTCCCTCTCTCCCTCCCTCCCTCCCTCCTTTCCTTCCTTCCTTCCTACCTTCCTCCCTTCCTCCCTCCCTCCTTTCCTTCCTTCCTTCCTACCTTCCTCCCTTCCTCCCTCCCTCCCTTCCTTCCTTCCTTCCTTCCTTCCTTCCAGCATTTTCTTGCTTTTTGGCTAAAATATTCCAGGCCCAATTTGTACTTTCTCTTCCCCAGCCCTGAATCAGCCATATCTCCAAAGAGTCTTGGTTCCTTAAAGTAAGGAATGGTATTTAAAGACCAAGATATGGGTGCTAGGTATGTTGATGGCTACGGGGGTGTCTTTGCATTAGAACCTCAGGTGGACAGAGAGAAGGAATGTAAACACACTCACATATCCAGTTCTGTATTTTTCCATCTATATTAAAAACCACAAATTGAAACTGATACTTCCCATTTCAAGCCATCACCCCAGGGGTCATTCTTCTCCTCATCCCTCTTTCTTTAGTTGTAACTCCCTTCTCCAACAGTGAGAAACTTAACTCTCATATACATTTACTTATTTGTTCAACCCTACAATTCATGGAAAGTAGATTTAGAATTGATAACTCCTACCCTGTAAAGCAAAAAACAAAACCCCCAAACCTTTCCATCTAGAAGGAAATATTTGTAGTTATTTTTGTCTTTAGACTGAGAGCACACGGACAAAGAACCACGGTCAAGTTATTCTGGTTCAGTTCTTTTCCCACTTTCAGTGTGGTTATGTTATTTCTTTGAAATATAGTTAGGCGAACTTCTCATTGCAGCCTAATTTTTCTCTCATCCTTGTTGATTTGATTTGACTCTGAGTTTGCAAAACATTAATGTGATTCCAGAAGTCAGAACTACTCAGCACATAATGGTTACTAAACAGATACAATATTGGCTGACAGACTGATGCACCCAGAAAAGTAAGCCTTTCGCGGTTGATTTTTAGCTGGTTTGCCTGTTCCTGGGGAGGGCGTTAGGGTCCGTGTTGCTTTTCATGACGTTAAAGCCAAGTGGAATTTCCAAGGTCATCCTCAGTCCTGCAAGGATGGCTCTGCCCATTTGCAAAGGAGGCTGGGAAGGGCAGAGGATGCTCTTGTTCAGGCGGCCGTGGCGCTGCTGCCGTGGGCTCCCGCCACCTGTGGGGCGGTAGCAGGTATCTAGAACACTGTGTCTCCGGGCTCTGAGCTCTGCAGGCAGCAGTGGCCGTGCTGGGGAAGGATCTGCTGTGGGGTCCCAGGAGGCAGAACCACAGGTGGTCAGGGTTTGCATGGTGTCTGAGGGGCTTGCCACTCCTGGGGCTGTGCAGCGGGGTGACCTGGTTGTGCTTTGGGAGATTCTCAGCCTTGGGCAAAGATTGGGGTGTGCAGGCATGGAGAAACCACAGGGCAAGCATGCAGAAACTACTGTATGGAGACTGTGACTTTCGGACTACGTGGCAGAGGAGACCCACATTGCCACAAAGGTCTTACATTTCTGGCAATGCTTAAAACAATATTGACCGAAGGCACTGCCCAGATTCGAATCCGGGGAAATCAGACTTTGACCACTCCACACAGGGCCTTCCCTCCTCCGCAGTAGGGCCATTTCCATGCATCATGTGGGTTGGGGTGACAGAACACTCACTGGCTGTCCATGCTGGAAGGGGCTGGCTCTCCCAGCACTGGCATAGGTCAGAGCTTGGGAGGGCAGTCTTCAGGGCTCAGCTACAGAGCAAGGATTTCCCTGAAACGTGACGATGAGTTAGGTGTCAAAGAAAGGAAATGCATGGTCCAGAAGCCCTCTTTTCTTGATCTTCCTCCCGACTTCCCTGCAGGGACCTTCACCCATATTTAAAATTGTCTGTCATGCTTCCCACTTCCAAAAAGCTTTCACAATCTCACCTAAACTGCACAGAAATTCATGAGGCGGGTATGTGGCTGTTGGCACTGACTGCCGGCAGGCGGACTCTGCCACGGAGCCCCTGACTCAGCCCCCACCACATCACCCGTTCAGAGCCAGAGGGGACGGAGGTGACCCCCGCTCGGCCCGCTGCTTCACCGTTCCACAGCAGCTTGGCGTCCTCTCTGATGTGTAATTAATAAATAATCAGCTTTCAGAAAGCAAACTGCTGGCTCGTGTGTGTATATTCCAGGCAGAAGCAGTCTCTGCGGATGTGCTTTGTCTGTAGGGAAGGGACAGGCCTTGTCTTGCTCTGACCCTCTCCTGACCTGAGTGGGCAGAAGCAGAGTTTCTCACCTGGTTTCTTTTCCTCCTGCTGCCAGAAGAGAGAAAAGGCGTCATCTCACGTGTCATATGTGTTCCTGAAGGCCTGGCGGGTGGCCTGCTGGAGGCAGTTGCAAAAGGCTCCTGGGCAGGGGCTTGGCTGCCTGCCTGGGGCAGACCTCCCCCCCCCCCCCCCCCCNTCCCCCAGGCACATCTCGGGGATAGTTTCCCCGCCTTTCTAGACAGGCTGCTCAAGCGTGAAGATTCTCTAGGCAGAGGAGAAAGACGTCTCTCTCTGCACTGAGGCACCCAGCAGGGAGCCGTGGTGTGGACCATGTGGGGTCCAGGCCCCCGGGGCTCAGGGGGCAAGGCCTGGCTTCTTCCCAGTCCCGGGAGTCGCGGAAGGGAAAACCACTGCTGTGCACGAAGGTGGGGGTGCCCCTGGGACCCTGGCAAGCTTGTCCCTGCCAGGCTGGGGTGCCTCAGGAAAGCTATGCGCTGACCCCCATTCTGAGGGGTTCTGTTTCTTACTCTTCTTTGTCTTCTTAGTCTCCACTTCTGCTTCCCAGGCCCGGCCCCTTCCCTTCCCCTCAGCCTCTTACATCTATGTCAGAGAATTGATGATTGGGGCCCAGATCTGAGGACAGGGAGATTCAAAGAGAGTTTTCAGTTGCTGGGACCAGACCTCGCCCCTGGGGCTCAACGAGAGAACCCAGAATGGGAGCAGCTCGCTGGTGGGCCAGGCATCCCTGGCCATCATGATGCACCTTGGCCCAGCCCAGCCGAGCATCTTGCTGTCTCAGGTGGTGGGCAGGAACTAGGCTGTCACCTGTGTCACTTACTGCGGAAGAGATGAGGAAGATAGCTGTTCGGCTGCAGAGAGCTGTAAAGACTGAGTAGAATTCCCAGGTGTTCCTTTCCTTCATTTCCAAGGGGACATGGGCAGCGTGGAGGATGAATACTTCTCCATGGCTCTGAGCCATGTCAGGAGCCCCCAGGAACCGAACTCCTTGAGACAGAGTGAAGACCATGATTCGGAGGAATGATAGTGACACGCCTCCAAATCAGTGGCCATGGACAGAGTGTCTTTTGCGCGTGGTGCCACCCGCTGCAGCCTGAACAGGCCTGGCCCTGTGGCTGCGGATCGATACCCAGTGTCCTGGGCAGGGAGCCCCTCCGGTCCGCCGGGTGAGCAGAGGCATTTCCCCTCGCTAGCCGGGCCCAGCTTCCCAGAGCCTGGCTACACTCACACCTACTCCACTGGGCACATGATCCCAGGCTCATGGGAAAGACAAGCCTTCCCAAGTCTCCTCCAGGAAGACAGATTACCTGGCCCACCCTCAGGAATCTGCAGCATGGGAGGATTGCAGCTCTGCCCAGATCGCTGGCAGCTCAGGGCTCTTCAGTCCGCCTCCCAGCTCCGCCCGCTGTAAGGAAATTACCCTTCCCTACCCTGCCCCTGACCGTGGGCCTGCTAGTGCCCATCTTGCAAGTGAAAAAAGCCAGTCCCCACAGAGTAGACATCTGTTCTTTTATTGAGTTCAGTTTCAAGAAGAGAATTCCTTTTTTTCTAAACCTGCTCATGGTTTTCTACTATGAATCCAGACAGTTTAGAAACAGCATCACCCTTTTCACTTTTTGCCATCAAAGAGGACTATGCCAGGAACAAATTTATCTTCTCCTGAAAACTGTGCATTTCCCTTCCGCGGCACCCATGTCCCATGGCAGAGCTTCTCAAGCTAAGTGAGTCCCCAGCGTTTGAAATGGTTAAAACTGCAGTTCAGGGCTGGGGACCCTAGAGGCCCGCCTGCTTGTTCATTTCACACTTCCTGTCCTCCCACTTAGAGATCACGGCCCTCTTACCCTCTACCCGCAGAGTCTTTAAAACCAAGACTGACCACATGGTATCCTATGGGGTTGTCTCATTTTGCCAACTGAGTGGAGACACAAGGAAGAGCCTGAATCTTCCTAGCCTTACCCAAACTGTGGTCAGCTTCACTTCTGCCTCTACCAAGAACAAAATGAAAAAATGAAATGCGTGGTGGGCAAGACCCATTGAGAAAGGGTTGAGGCTGGGCCTTTCCCTGCGTCTCCAAAGTCTGCAAGGAGGCTTGAAGTCTCAGAAGACCCTCACAAATGAAACACTATCACTTGGAATTTTTTTTTTAATTTTATTCATTCATCTGGGAGAGAGCGACAGAGCACAAGCAGTGGGGAGACGCAGAGGGAAAAGCGGACTCCCTGCTGAGCGGGGAGCCAGATGTGGGGCTCAGTCCCAGGATCCGGAGATCATGACCTGAGCCGAAGGCAGATGCTTAACCATGTGAGCCACCCAGGTGCCCCCATCACTTGGAAATTTTGATGCTTCAGTTCTGAAAAAGTGATTCCAAATGGCATTGCTGAGAAATCTAAGAACTAACTTAGTGGAAGTTAGTTAGTTAGCAAACTGCCCCATCCTAAGCTGGGCTTAGAGTAAGTTCCGTGTCCAGAGCATTTCTGAGCTGCCTGAGTTTCTGTCTGCCTCACTCTGAGGAGAGACCTCTGGCATCTGACAGCCCACAGATGTTCATCTGGACATTGGCAGCACCTTACAGCCTTCCACAGGGGCCCAGCTGGCTTCTACAAACAATGCAACCTTTCCTTTAGCCATCTGACTCTAAAGTGACATCTGGGAACTCTTAGCTTTTTTTTTCTGGCCCAGAGCTGTTGGGGCCACCCATGTGGATCCCCACAGCATCTCAGGCAAATTGGAGATGAAAGATAAGACTTGGTCCCTGACATGGAGCAGGACCTCCCTGCAAATGGTTCCAGAGAAAATGACAGATTTCTCCACATCACGCGTTTCTCCAGTCTGGTAGACAGTCTTGTGTCCAGCCTGAGTGTGGCACTTAGTGTGTGGCAATCTCAGAGGCCCCCGCCGTCAGTGTTACCCAGCACAGCACCCTGTTTGCACCTGTGTAATAGCTCAGAGGCTGAATAATGAGACTACTTTTTTTGGATTAGAAAAATAGCTCAGAGCGGTCTAATTGTCACCTGCCACAAGGCCAGCTGTTCTACCCCCTCCTTCCCTCAGGGATAGAAATGACTGGGTAGAGGGGCAGGGGGAGAGTCTGTGAGTCAGGGTCTTCATTTTAGGGCATGTCTGAGATGGGAGGGGATTCCTTACCCTCCCATAAAGGAGGGAGTTGGGTGTGAGGTTCCAGAGTGTGGGGGCAAAGCTGGTATTCTATGCTCCTGTGAGATGTCTGCTTGGGCTGCAGACCCATGGCTGTGCCTCAGCCTGTCTGAGCAGGAGCAAAGGAGGATTGGGAAAAGCTGGCAGGGCAGAGAGAGAGCAGGGTTGTGGAGTAGTCAGCTGTGATATTGTGACTTATAAGAAGAAATATATATTTGGCCTTTATCCCCATTCCTGGCATCGAGCTCATAAAACCCTTGGAATTTCCTAAGAGATAAGAGTGATATGGGTATCTGGTTACTCATAACAATCTCCTCTCAACCACAGCTGGGTTTATGTCAATAAGGTGACTTTTGGAAAGCACTGAAGGATGGGGTCTGGTTGCCAGGGACCCAACCAGGATTAGAGGGCTGGGACTTCCAGGGCAGATGTGGGGGACTAGAGATGGCGTCAACTGCCAGTGGCTAATGATTTCATCATTCACGCCAATGTAATGAAGCCTCCACAAAACCCCAAAAGAACGAGGTTTGAAGAGCTTCCAGGCTGGTGGACAGGTGGAGATTTGGAGAAGGTGGTGGGGCTCGAGAGAGCATGGAAGCGACACGCTTCCCCCCTTGGGCATCTCTCCCCCTGGCTGTTCCTGGGTTATACCCTTTTGAAACACAGCGGTAATCTAGGAAGTCAAGTGTTTCTCGGAGTTCTGAGAGACGTTCTAGCCAATTAATGGAAGCCAAGGAGGGTGTCACGGGATCATCTGATCTATAGCCAGTTGCTCAGAAGCACAGCTGAACAACCTGGCCTGGTGACTGGCATCTGAAGTGGGGGGTGCGGTTGAGCAGCACTGGAGGATCTGACAGTTTCCAGATAGGTCATATCTGGACTGAGTTGGATTAGAGGACACCAGCTGGTGCTGGAGAGGAGCCGGGTGTGGGGGACAGCCACACATCAGGACTGGTTTCAGAATTGTACCAGCCGTGGGCCAAGCAGTGGCTCTGCAAGGTGGCTGGTTTGAGTTGTCTAGCCAGTAGTCTCTGGAAGAGTCCACTGTGGGGCCGTGGCAGTGGCTGGGGCAGGGGTGGGGGGGCACACTTCGGTGGAGCTGCTGCAGGATGTGGTGGAGGGAGAGGCGTGGAGGGCGGGCACTGGCGCTGCTCCTATGTTGATGTCTGGGGACAGCGCGTCAGTGCGGGGGGCCTGGGAAAGAGCCCTGTGGTGTCTCTATGTTACGTACTTCTGGGGTTCCCTATCTCATTCGCTTTCCCTTTTTCTGTGCTTTTCTTTCTTCTTCCTTCTCTCTCTCTCTCTCCCTGGGTTTTTGCTGGTCTCTCTTGAAGAACGTCAGGGTTGCAACCTTGGGGTCAAATGCAGGCTCTTCCTACCAGTCTCTGAGGAGCATATAGGCTCTGGGGAAGACTGAGTTACATTCTTTTGTCACTTGGTTAAAAAAAAAATAAAGGTAGGCACATTCTCCTAAGCATCCTGAGACAAGCTGTCATGGCCCAGCCACCAGACTCATTCTGAACCATTGATACTTTCATTCTCAGAGTGCCGAGCCTCCTAAAGTTTCTGCCACATTTGGGAACGCCTTTAAGGCTGAGGATTTAGTCCAGTGGAATCCCGGGAGTGAAAGCTTCTTGTATGTTATTGGGTAAACAAACACGGACACGAAGCAGTCTTCAGGGGGGACAGGAAAAGCTGAGATGGAAGAGGAATGTGATTCCTAACTGCACGGTGGGAGACCCATGAAGCGGAGTTCAGGGTGTTAGAAATGGGAACTTGAAGAATTGACTTTTAGGAAAAAAAAAGGGCAAATCATCAGAGGTACAGGGCCAAGTACAGATTTTCTAGTCCGGCGGGGGGATTCAAACCCAGCTATGAGCTCCCAGCAGCCCTGGCTCTCCTCCTGACCTCCTCCCTCCGCTCTACACAGGGGCCCTCTCCTTGCCTGCCCCCCGGGGGTGTCGTGAGGATCAAAGGAGAAGATGGCCATGGAAGGTGAAAGCGCTTTTGAAATTATTACTCCTGTTGCCGAGAGCCGCCATTGTCACTGCTGTTTCTCATAAAGAACAGAATGAAAACAAGCCATGGTAGGAAACGGAACACAAGTAGAGATGGGAAATTGAGCCATGTCCTGAATGTGGACACTGGAATTCACCAAACAGGTCCCGTGGTACCATTTGTTCAAGGACAGGCATAGGTCGCCAGGGTCTTGGCTCAGAGGCCCAGTCACCGTTCTCACATTTATGGACTTGCAGGAGATCCTGTATTGGTGGCTTGTGAAAGACAGAGGGACGGGAATACACACAGATGAAAGGCGCTCCGGCTGGCGTCGGGGACTGGCAGGGGTGCCAAGGGGTCTGAAGTCTTCGTTGACAACCCTGATGACTTTTTGAGGCTGTTTCTTGATCTGAGAGTGCATGATACAAGGACAGAGGAGGGGACAGGCTCCTCTCCTTTTGTTCTGACTCAGGCTTCGGTGCTAGGTCACGGGCATGTCCATTGCTCTCCGCCACTTGGGAGCCAGGCCCCTGTGACTCTGACTGTAGATGTTTGTTCCCATACTCGTGATCTTTCTGCCTTCTCACTGTGTTTATAGATCACCCACAGGCTCGGTTAGACTCCCTGTGCACACTGCTTCATAGCTGCGCCCCCCCCCCGCCCCTGCCAGGTGAGAGTCCTTCGTCACTGCTGTGGCCTGAGGTACTGGAGGGTGAGGACATGAAGCGTACACCACCAGCCCTGTGCAACAGCAGTTCGCAACACCAGCTGCTATTGCTGGTCTTGAAGCCACTTGGGTATTTCCACAAGGTTTAGTTTCTTTAGCAAATTGCTTCCATTCGAGTGTTTTGTGAAAGCGCCTTTGTTATTTTGAAACTGGAAAAATAAGGAAGGCATGTGTTTAACCATTTACAAACCTCTGGTTCTAAACAACTGCCAAATGACACCTTAGGATCCTGGGGGGTGGAGTGGAGGGGGCTCGGAGGTTGCTAGGACAGCAGGGTCCAGTCAGGAGAGCAACAACAGCTCCAGGTGTTTTAAACAGAGGGAATTCAAGAGCAGAATTCATCACGGTGGTGTTACGGATGGAGGAGCGAAAAGTGTAAAGTCAGTCAAGTCAGTCTACCTGAAGACTGGTGACTTCTGGAAGCTGCTCTCGAGCTGGGACAGGAGGACCGACAGGGAACGTGTTACATGGAACTAATGAATCATTAAACGTTATATCAAAAACTAGTGATGTGCTCTGTGTTGGCTGATTGAATTAAAAATGAAAGGAAGGAAGGAAGGAAGGAAGGAAGGAAGGAAGGAAGGAAGGAAGGAAGGAAGGAGGGAGGGAGGGAGGGAGGGAGGGAAGGAGGGAGGGAGAGAAAGAAAGAAAGAAAGAGGTCTTACCCAGAGCTCATGAGCACTGCCTGAGGTGGAGCCCAGGATCCCACGCTCACTAGAAGTGCCCCCACCTACCTTCCAGAGCCCAGAACTCAGTTACCTGGCCACACCCACCTGCAAAGAGGCTGGGAGGTGCAGTCCAGTGAGTGGCCGGAAGGAAAGGGAACTGACGGGCTGGCCAGCTTGTCTCTGCCCACGTGGATACAGGAGTCACTGTCGGGAGAGAGCAGTGACTGTTGGGCAGAAACAGCCTCCAAGATCCCGTGCATGCACACACACACGTGCCCTGCACTGTAAGGTGGGCAGACTGGCAAGCTGAACTCTGCTAGTACCCTCCCCCCCCCTCCCCTCCTCGCCACTTCCCTTCCCTTCCCTCGCTGGCCCTCTGCAGCGTGGCTAGCTGAATTCCATGTGCTCTGTTTTCAGGGGGCGCTGGCCCAGCCCCAGCCCTGGTGGAAGAGCCAGCTGTTCGTACGGGAGCCAGTGCTGTTTGGGACCTGGGATGGTGTGTTCACGTCCTGCATGATCAACATTTTTGGGGTTGTCCTCTTCCTGAGGACTGGCTGGCTGGTGGTGAGTGGACGAGCTAGTGGCCCCACAGTTTCTCCAGGGCCCGTGACGCGGCAGGCTCTGTGCTCTCGGGCATTCTGCCCCTCAGGCGACAGATTGCCGAAGCACCGGTGCCCCAGAGCACGAAACAAGAAGCCAGCACACCACCTAGTTAGCACTGCTGTTTGAACGAGAATCTTGAGACCCTAGGCCTCAGATGAAGGCTCCCAGGGAAACCTCACCATGGATTTAAGTTCCATGAACTCAGAAATATGAGGAATAGGAACACAGAAGTTGGGGCGCATCATGGATGGGCCTGCGGGTGGATGTGGATCAGAGAGCAGACTGGGGGCAACTTTGCCTCTAGTCGGTGACGCTCTCCAGTTTTTCTGGCATTCTTCCACTCGACTCATGCCCTCCTGGTGGCTCCAGCTCCTTCGCCCACATGGTCATCTCCCCCGCAACCCGCGGACCCCATGGGTAAGGCTGCACATAGCCATACTGGGTCAGAGGCACGTGAGATGGTGGGGGGCAGTTTGTTTCTTCCATTCGGAGAAAAAAGGGTTCCTTCTTGTGCCTTCTGTGAAGGCATCTGGGGACCTTTTAAGCAGATGTGTGCCCTGAGCAGGGGTCTGAGCCCCTCACACGGGGCCTTCTGCCTGCGACTTCCCATAAACTAAACAGGCTGCTTGAAACAAAAGGGTAGCCAGTCGGGAACCGTGGACGAGCCCCTACTGTGTTCCAGGCTCTATCTTGTGCCAGTGGGGTTGCAGAGTAGAAGGCCCTGCTCCTCCCCCTGGCGAGCCAACAGCCCTGCTGGGCAGATCTCACATCAGGAACCCAAGTGAGGTCCCGAGGTAGTGTGAACTCCCTCAGGAGTGGAGCAGGCCATGAATGTTTGATTGCTAAGGGGTCCAGGAAAGTCTCCTGGAGGAGGCATGGTTTCACCAGGCTCTGAAAGGTGAGCTGGATTGCAGGGGTGAAAGAGAGCGGGTCATTCAAGGTGTGGAATGTACTAGTCAGGGTTCTTCAGAGAGGCAGAGCCAGTACCATAGGAGATATCTATCTATAAGAGATATATAGGGCATCCTATATACATAACTGTGGGGTCTGGCGAGTCCAAGTGAGATTCAGGTAAGAACGGAGGTGGCAGGGTTGAGGCCAAAGGCTGGGAACACAGGCAGAATTTCCTTGTTGCAGTCTGGCTGCAGAATTCCTTCTTCTCTGGGAGACCTTGGATTCTGCCATTAAGACCTTCAGCGTTTGGCTGAGGCCTACCCGCGTTAAGGAGGGTAATCTCTTTTATCTAAAGCCTACTGACTGTATATGTTAATCACACTGAAAAACACCACCAGCAACAACAAACATTTACGGTAACATCTAGACTGCTGTTTGATTAAACCAATGGTCACCATAGCCAATCCAAGTTGACACAGAAAATTAACCATCACATGGGCAAATTTTGGGGGAGTAAAGGTGCACTGTGGTGGGGTGTATGGGGTTCTTAGCCCCTCAGGAGGCCTGGTGAGGCCAGACCTTCCTGAGCTCTTGCTCCACTCCATACACAGGTCCTTAGCTCAGGGTTCAGCCTTAATCAGGGCCTGGGTGGGTCTGAATTTTTTTTTTTTTTTTAATATTAACACAGGGAAACCTTAGAGCAGAATCAGCAACCTCCCTAGTGTGGATGCTAAGAATTCATGCCTCTTACATCCCTCCTAAACTTACAGGGACTCCTGCTTACAAAAACCCAAAGCCTCCAGCTTAGACTCTTTGTCCTGCAGCCAGATTTAGGCATCTGGGATCCACCTCTGTTTTTGCCCCTTCCTAAAGGCTCTGCCCAGCACCTCTCCAGCCCATGTCGAAGGGAGGCCCATCAGTCTGACTGCTGTGGCAGAGGAAGGCCCAGCCAGTGACTGCTGGGCCCCTGGGCTCGGCTTCATGCGGGGGGTAGTCATGGAATGGTAGGAGGAGAAAAATGTAAGCTCTCTCTCTATTTTTTTTTTTTTTTTAAGTAGGCTCTACACCCCCAGTGAAGCTCAGACTCACAACCCTGAGATCAAGAGTTGCATGCTCTATGGACTGAGCCCGCCGGGTGCCCCTAAGCTCTCTCTCTCTTTTGATTCTTAGGTCTTTAAGGGCCTTTTCTTAACTCTCTCACTGGGCTTTTTTTCTGGAGAAATGGCTACGCAGAAGTGTCCGTTCCATCCCCAAAGTGAAGGTACAAGTTGTGTTACTTTTTCCATTGCTGGAGAGCACATGACTCCAATGCCTGCAGCCTAAGGCAGAAACCTGTATTATCTTAGAGCTGCTGTGGTCCAGGGGCCCGGCTGCAGCATAGCTGGATCACCAGGGCCACCATCCCACCTGAAGGCTCTACCAGCCGAAGATCACTGGTGCGGTGGTCGGCCGGCCTTGTCACGAGGGCCTCTTCCTAGGGCTGCCTCTCTACGTGCCGCTGACTTCCCCAGGATGAGCGATCTAAGAGAGAGATAGAGAGAGAGAGAGAGCACCCAAGACGAGAGCCACGGCCTTTTGATATCCTCATCTCAGAAGCCATATCCCTTTACTTCTGCAGTGTTCCGTTCATTAGAAGTGAGTCACCAGGTCCAACCCCAGCTCGAGGGGAGGAGATGACACAGAGCACGTGCACCGGGGGCTGGGGACCCCGGGGGCTGCCTTGGAGGCTGCCTACCAAACCAGTACACCCTTTTGCCCTGAAACGATCTCTGTGTGTCAGCTCTGAGATGCGTTTACCTGAAAAATCGTATTTGATCATGGGGAAAAAGGCAAATGTGAAATGGCAAAAATAAGATAGAACTTCGAGGAGGTGGCATAAAACTTGAGTCAGGAGAAGGCATTCCAGATGATTTTCGAAACCACAGTGTGAACTCTAAAGAATAATTTGGCAGCATGCTTATGACTTGGAAAATGTTAAAGTGGCAGTTTTGGTATGAAAACTCAAAGATCGGTGCAGGATATCTTTTTCCTTTTTTTTTTAATTAAAGATTTTATGTATTATTTGGAGGGGAGGAGAGAGAGAGCACACACAGGCTGGGGGAGGGGCGGAGGGAGAGGGAGAAGCAGGCTCCCCGCTGAGCAGGGAGCCTGATGCGGGGCTCCATCCCAGGACCCTGAGATCATGACCGGAGCGGAAGGCAGATGCTTAACAACTGAGCCCCACAGGCACCCCACAGAATATCTTATTATCACGTGCAAACAATTTGAAAGCATGAACAAAGGAAGAAAACAGTAGTTCTATAATTTCATTAAAAATATAAAATCAGCAAAATAAGAAACTGTCTGAATAAAGCCTAACTGAATAAAACATCATCCCTCTCTCTTGGTGCTCCCAGCCCAGAGGTAAAGATGGGCTTGGAAGCAGACCCAGTGTGATAAGTACTGGGGTACTTCTAAGTACGTGGGTACTTAGAGTACTGTAGGAGCCGGAGGAAGGTTCCAGGAACAGCGTCCGTCAGGGAGGAGGAAGCTCCTAACCACTGAGTCTTAAGTGAGGCTGTCAAAGGGGTGGAGTGAACAGAAAAGGCGTGATGTGCAGGGGTGTGGGGGGAAGAGCATGGGCCTTCCTGTCAGGGCATGGGGATGAGGACTGGGGGTGGAGAGGGGCGGGTTAGGAGGGGCCTCACGAGTGCCCTATTGGTGGTGGGGACTCACTGAAGAGTTTGAAGCAAGGACGTTGCCCTTCATCTGGAATTTCTTCCAGGCCTTACTCTTGTGAGCTGCCGCAGTGCTTTTCCTGGTGCCTCACCTCTGCCCAGCTCTTCATCCCCACCCCTGTGGCAGCCCTGGGGGTCGTTGGTGGGTGAGGTGGTCAGTGCTCCGGGGAGGGCCTCCCCGTCCTAACCCCTGACTTTGCTCCTTGCTGTTCTGTTGCAGGGAAACACAGGAGTGCTCATGGGCATGTTCCTGGTGTCCTTCGTCATCCTGGTGGCCCTGGTCACTGTGCTGTCCGGCATCGGTGTTGGGGAGCATTGTGGGGTCGGCAGCGGGGGTGTATATTCGATGATCTCCTCAGTCCTTGGCAGGCAGACTGGAGGCACGATCGGGCTGCTGTATGTGTTCGGACAGGTGAGCCTGGGCAGCTGGGGCAGGGGAGCCGTGCCCGGAGGGCCTCGGCATGTAGTGTCTGTTCCCTTGCTTGGCTGTCAGCCACTGTCTTCTCATCTGCGTTCCTGTTTGCCCCATTTTATAGATGGGCAGTGGGAGGCTCTGAGAGGGACTTGGAGAGCCCAGCCTTCCGTCCAGGGCTCTGACCCAGAGTCCGGCGCTCCTTCCTCTCCAGCTCTTGTGCCTTGTGGAGTCCTGATTTGCCCCGGAAGGCAAGGCCTGAGCTGGGACGATTCTTGTGGCCCGTTCTAGGGAGGGGAGTGCAGGACAGTGGCCAGAGCCCAGGTGGCGGCTAGGTGGCCCTGTCCCAGGACACTTTTGTGCTGAAGAAGGCACACTTTTTACCTCCTGGACTTTCCTGGAAGCGGGCACTTCTCAGATGAACTAGAGCTCGGGGCTCATTGACCCCTTGCTGGCCTTGCGGGGACAGGCTGAGAGCCCCCGTGTGGCACCCTGTCTGAGAAGGGGGATCCTGATGGGGAGGGGGCCTGGCGGGGACGCGGGCTCTCAGAACACCAGCGGGCAGGGAGGGGTGTGGAGGCTTATATAGCTGAAACACAGGGCTGAGGACCTGACGCTGAGGACACAAAGCTCAGGCATTAAGAAGCGGCTTTTTGTGAACACTTCCTGGCTTGAAAAAGGCTTTTATGATTGTGCAAAGGGTGGTGGGTGGTTGAAAAAACAGTTTGAAAGAAAGAATTTGTTTAAGTAAGAGTATAAGAGTCTGCTCAAAGATAGCACAGGTTTTATTTCTTTTCTTTCTCAGCAGCAGGAACAGGGTATTTTATTTTATCTTATTAAGATTTTATTTATTTATTTGAAAGAGAGAGAGAGAGCATGAGAGGGGAGAAGGTCAGAGGGAGAAGCAGACTCTCCATGGAGCTGGGAGCCTGATGTGGTACTCGATTCTGGGACTCCGGGATCATGACCTGAGCTGAAGGCAGTCACTCAACCAACTGAGCCACCCAGGCGCCCCTGGAACAGGGTATTTTAGCCTAAGTACATCTTCCTCAACAGCATAAAGGGGTGTGTGTGTGTGTGTGTGTGTGTGTGTGTGTGTGTGTGTGAGAGAGAGAGAGAGAGAGAGAGAGAGAGAGAGAGACCTGCATGGAAGGCAGAGGGATTGTCACCGCACTCTTAAAAACCACTTGCCTTTACCAGAGGAAGAGCTTTATGCATAGTGGTTTGGGAGACGAGTGAGAAATGCTCTGTTTCCTTTATTACCCTGGGGATTTGTCTGTCGGATTTTTACTTCTGTGCTGTCTCATAGGCGAGCAGGTGAGCTGGCGGCAGCCCCACTCTCTGGGGAGACCAACTTGCCGGTGGCAGCAGCTTCCAGGATGAGGGGACAGTGGGAAGTGGGGTGGGTGAAGGGGAGGAAGCTGGGCTGTTGAGTCTCCTATGTGTGTGCTGCTCAGAAGGAAGCAGAGAACGTGTTTTCTGCATGCTGGCAGCTACTGTTTGGGCCTTGGTCAGAAACATTGGGCCCCTCTGGTCAGCGTTCTCAGCAAGCCTCTCCTTTGCCTGTCTTTGACCTGGGCGGGGCTCTCTGATCAGGGCGTGGGTGCCTCAGAATCCTTTTTAAATGCCGTTGCATTCAGTTTGCTAGGGTTTTGTTGAGGAATTTTGCACATGTATTCATGAGGGATATTGGTCTGCAGTTTTCTTGTAATATCTTTGTCTAGTTTGGCTATCATGATAAAGCTGGCTGAATAGAATGAGCTGGGAGGTGTTCCCTCCTCTTCTATTTTTTGGGAAGAGTCTCTAAAGGATTGGTGTTAATCCTTCTTTAAATGTTTGATAAAATTTAATGGTGAAACCATCTGGTCCCAGGCTTCTCTTTGTAGGAAGTTTCCTTTTTTACTTTTTTAAAAGAGTTATTTATTTGAGAGCGAGAGTGAGAGAGTGTGTGTGCGCCCGCGCGCGTGTGCGCCTGAGAGCAGGGGAGGGGCAGAGGAAGAGGGAGAGAGAGACTCTCAGGCAGATGCCTTGCTGAGTGGAGAGCCTGATGAAGCAGGGCTGGATCCCATGACCCTGAGATCATGACCTGAGCTGAAATCAGGATTCAGTCGCTTAACTGCCTGAGCTGCCCAGGCGTCCCTGTAGGAAGTTTTTGGTAACTAATTCAATCTCTTTACTCACATAGGCATATTCTGATTTTCTGTGTCTTCGTAAGTCCGTTTTGGTAGTTTGTGACTTTCTAGAGATTTGTCCATTTAATCTCAGTTATATAATTTATTAATGTATGATTGTTCATAGATTCCTTATAATCCTTTTACTTTTGTAAGATTGGTAGTCGTGACTTTTATTCCTGATTTTGATCACTTGAGACTTTGCTCCCTCTTTTTAGTCAGGCTAGTTAAAAGCTTGACTGCAAAGAAGCAATTTTTGGTTTCGTTGATTTTCCTGTTGTTTTTCTGGTCTCCAGTTTATTTCTGATCCCATGTTTGTTATTTTCTTCCTCCGGCTTCCTTTGGTTTTAGTTTGCTTTTCTCTCTCCAGTTTCTTAAGGTAGAGGTTTAGGTCATCAATTCGAGATTGTTCTTCTTCCAGGGTGTGGTTGGGAGTCTCTGGGGGTCTCCTATTCATGGTTCTAACCTCTAACCTTGTCATTCCAGGGCATGAATCCATTCTTTTTATTTATTTATTTTTATTATTTTTACATTCATTTATTTTTAATGATTGCCAGAGTAGATTACATATTTGCCCTAGAGCAGGAGTCAGCAAACTTTACTATACAAGGCCATAATGTAAACACATTCATTTTTAGGAGTCCTGCATCTCCGTCACAACAGTTCAGTTCTGCTGTTGTAGTTCAGAAGCAGCCTTAGACAATATGAAAAACTGGGCACAGCTGTGTTCCAATAAAACTTTATTCTGAAAGCAGGCAGTAAGAAGGATTTTCCCAGCAGGTTAAAGTTTGCTAATAGCCCTTGTTTTAGGCCTAACAATTCAGAAGATATAGGGGTGCCTGGCTGGCTCAGTCAGTAGAGCATGTGGCTCTTGGTCTCAGGGTTGTGGGTTTGAGCCCCATGTGGGGTATGGAGATTACTTAAAAATAAGATCTTTTTTAAAAATTTAGAAGATACAAATCTTTAAAATCATTATTTTTAAAGCCTGCTGAATCTTTTCATTGCCTTGCATTCTCCCAAATTTACTCCCTCATCTCTCTGAGGTGTTGGTGCCTGGCCTGCTGTATGTGAGGCCAAACGGAACTGGAATCCCCCCAACCCTACTCCTGCCCCACTCACTTTTGTAGGCCTGATCGCTTCTTTGGGGTTGCTTATCCTGGATCCCAAAATGGACAGCTTTAGCCTGCACCACTGGGTCTAAAAGCATTGATTACTGGCTTATGTGCTCTGTGTTGGGTTCGGTGCAAGAATAGTGGAGAACTGGAGAACTTTCATAGACCCCATAGAAGCTGGAGTCTTGTTCTGGGAGTTAATGTGGGAGTCAAGCAGCCTGAACCTTCAACAAGGATTTCATGTCAGAAGGGGAGGGTATGGAGGTCAGCTCTGGTCTGCCAGGTTGGGACCCAGAGATGAAAAGCCAAATGCTCATGATTGTGAAGGTGTGGTTATGGTGTCACAAATACCTTGGAATGGAGGTGTTCCACCCTGAAAGAAGGGCCTGTTTCTCTCTATAAAAGGGTGGGTGATGCCACCTGCTCCCTGGGGCAGAGGGTTAGGAGTTTCTTCAGAGAATGAAAAGGGGAAAGGGATGTGTGTGGTTAAGAGCTTTAAAAGGTGATAACAATACTTTAAAAATATAACAAACTCTGGGGGTGTTTATACATTAAACAAGTCAACAGGGGTGTTTTCCAGTAAAGAAGAGTATTCATGGTTGGAAGGGAGGGTGGCTGGGCTGCTCTGGGGAGGACCTGGGGTGCTGTTGTCCACACCCCTGTGGGGTTGGGGGAGCCTTGCATCTCAGACACACAGTGCTCTCTGCACCCAACTGTAGTGTTTGCATAGACAGAATAGTACTCTTCTTATGTTTGTTTTTATTTTTCCTTTTTAAAATTCTTTTATGGGGCACTTGGGTGACTCAGTAGGTGAAGCATCTGCTTTCTGGTCAGGTCACAATCCCAGGGTCCTGGGATCAAGTCCTGAGTTGGGCTCCCTGCTCGGTGGGGAGCCTGCTTCTCCCTCTCCCTGTGCCCCTCCCCTCCCCCTGCTTGTGCATGCCCTCTCTCTCTCTCAAATAAATAAATAAATAAATAAATAAAATTCTTTTAAAGTTATAAAATGTTGTTCATTGTAATCAGTCAACCTATCAGAGATAATGTAAAGAGAAAGGTCATTTCCCTCCCCAGCCTGAGGTAACTGGTATGAACTCTTACCATCCTCTTCCATCACCTTCCCTGTGCTCACGTATGTGAGTTTATGATTGTTGAAGTGCTTGCTTGTTTTTACAAAAATGGGGACAGAGTTCAATACTCTATTCCATGGCTTGTATTTCTCACTTAACAGTAATTCATAGCTAGTCCTCAAGGTCAATGCTTAGTTTTTTTTTTTTAATTTAAATTCAATTAGCCAACATATAGTATGTCATTAGTTTCGGATGTAGTGTTCAGTGATTCATCAGTTGCATGTAACACCCAGTGCTCATCACATCCCTTTCCCCTTTTCATTCTCTGAAGAAACTCCTAACCCTCTGCCCCGGGGAGCAGTGGAGGGAAAGCCCATCACCCAGTAACCCAACCCCCACCCCCACCCCCAGCAACCTTCTGCAACCCTCAGTTTGTTTCCCAGAGTCAAGATTCTGTCATGGTTTGTCTCCCTCTCTGATTTCTTCCAATTCAGTTTTCCCTCCTTTCCCCTATGGTCCTCTGGAAGTCAATACTTTAAACCTGTGCTTTTTAACTGGTAGCTTAGCATTGCATTATATGAGTGTACCATAATTCACGGCACATTTGTCTTCTCTATTCATGCTTTTACTCTCTTCTGGAAGAGTAGTTGTATTTCTTTTCTCATTGCTGAAATCTGTGTTTTTTTCATTTTTTTTTCTTTTCTTAATCAGACTGCCAGGTGTTTATATATTTTATTTATCTCTTAAAGGATGAGCTTTTATTTTAACTTTTAAAAAATTTCATGCTTTTACTCTCTTCTGGAAGAGTAGTTGTATTTCTTTTCTCATTGCTGAAATCTGTGGTTTTTTTCATTTTTTTTTCTTTTCTTAATCAGACTGCCAGGTGTTTATGTATTTTATTTATCTCTTAAAGGATGAGCTTTTATTTTAACTTTTAAAAAAATTTTTATTTTTAAGTAATCTCCACACCCAGCGTGGGGCTCAAACTCATGACCCTGAGATCAAGAGTCTCACGTTCTACCAACTGAGCCAGCTAGACACCCCTTAAAGGATCAGCTTTTATTCTTTTATCCTTTCTTTGCTATTTTATATTTCCTTTTATTAAACACATCCTCCTACTACCTTTTTATTTATATTGATCTTTTTTTTTTTTAAGATTTTATTTATTCATTTGACACAGAGAGAGAGATTACAAGTAGGCAGAGACGCAGGCAGAGAGAGAGGAGAGAGGAGGAAGCAGGCTCCCTGCTGAGCAGAGAGCCCGATGTGGGCCTCGATCCCAGGACCCTGGGATCATGACCTGAGCCGAAGGCAGCGGCCTTAACCCACTGAGCCACCCAGGCGCCCTATATTGATCTTTTTTTTTATCGCATCTGNAGCCGAAGGCAGCGGCCTTAACCCACTGAGCCACCCAGGCGCCCTATATTGATCTTTTTTTTATCGCATCTGAAGTTAAGTATTTTTTTCTGCCTCTTTCAACTAATAGAAATATTTAGGATTATATTTCCCCCCTTCTGAATGCAGTGTTAGTGTGCCTCTCAAGTTTTAGAATACAGTATTCTCTTCATTACTTTCTAGATAATTTGAAATTTTAAAAATTTCTATTATATTTTTGCCCCTTGATGATTTAGAAGTTCTACTGTGCTTTTTGATCTGAGAATAGTCATAGTCCACCGTCAGAAAAGCCATAATTATACTTTTCCTGTAGTTCCCAACCAAGCAGCCTTACTTACTGTGTTTCTTCACCTGGCAAATATGAAATCTCTATAACACTTTTATTTCCCCACATTCCATCAATATCCTCACCTCTTATCCCCAGGCTCTTAGATTTTGAGAAGACCATTTAATTTGGGGCTGTTACTGTTTCCCCTCAAAATAAGTCTCTTTGGTTTAAGAATCCTTACTTACAACTTACTTTGCAAATTTCCAGTGGCATTACCATCATGTATTTAGCATTAACTAAATATTTTTTAAAAGATTTATTTGTTTTAGAGAGAGAGAGAATGAGAGAGAGAACTTGGGAAGGGTGGAGGGAGAGGGAGAGAGAATCTCAAGTCGACTCTGTCCTGAGTGCAGAGCCGGCTTTGGGGCTCAGTTTCACGACCCTGAGGTCACGATGTGAGCCAAAGCCAAGAGTCAGGCGCTTAACCAACTGTACCGCCCAGGCTCTCAGAGCATTAGCAAAGTATTTTATGAAATTCATGGCTAAGTACTGTTTCCTCTTCTTCAGTAGCTAATAACAATAGAGTCAGAGTGATAATGCCAATAGCTAGTATCTCTATAACTCCAAACATGAGCCAGATGTGGTCCTAAGACCTTAACGTGAGTTCTCTCATTTAAGCCTCACAATAACCTTTGAAGCAGGTACTATTCTTTTTTGTGTTTCACAGATGAAGAAATGAAGCACAGAGTGCTTAAAACAATTTCTCAAGCCCCACAGCTAGGACTGGGGGCCACAGGGTATGGCCCTTGTCAGCTCTCACAGTCCATCCTAACCACCATGCCCTTTCCCACAGCCTTCAGAGGGCTTACCTGGTTGTTCTATTCCTGGCCTCTTTGGGCTAAAAAGTGATTTTAGGTGCAAACGCAAGAGAGGGGCTCTGTTGGAGCTACTAGAAACAAAAGGCAGCGTTTAGTGCTTGGCTCACTTCCTGTGAGCAGATTCTGTGTTTCCCAGCTAGCAGAGCAAACAGTTGGCTGGGAAGCTCCAGGTGCAGGTGGTTGCGTTCAAGTTCAGTGTCCCCTCTATGTGTTCGAGACATCAGACACCAGGAAGGAGATGATCACCACTGCACTGTTATCATTTGGTTTTTCAACTCTGATACAGCTGACCACGAGGGGTCCTGTTGACCTGGCCACATACTGGTGGAATAGCAGCACCATTATTGCCAGCATGCTCTTGGTATTAAGTCAAGGGCAAGTTTGAGTCGTGAGGGGAACGCAGGAAAACATCCATGTCTCTCTCTCATCTCCCTCTCAGGGATGACGGTCTTCCTCCTACATGTATTGGGCTTCCCCCCTCACCTATTTATAGACAGAAATGCCTGTTGTACATTTGGGGAACACAGACGACGATGATGTGTCTAGTTGCAAAAAGAGCTGATCTCTAGTTGCAAAATGAGAATGGGGCCTCTGAGTGAGCTTCTCTGCAGTATGGAAATTATATTGCCCTTCTGCTCTTTACCTGAAAGAGCTGAAAATTAATGATGCCTGCTTCCCACAACAGTTTTCATATAGTCAACACATCACAAAGTATTTACTGAATGCTTGTAACATGGTTAGCAAACGCAGGGGCTTTGAAGAAGTGCAATCAGCATAGAAATTTTTGTTTTTTAGAATGTTTGCATTCTTGGTGGCTTGGGGGTAGGGGACAGACTTACATGCATGAAATAAGAATAGGCTATGGAACCAGATAATTAATTGCACAGTACTGGCAGTAAGCATAATATTTATTCAGAAAAGGGGGTTGAGGAAAGGCTTCCTGAAGAAGGAGCAGCATGACTGAGCCCAGAGAGGAATTTGCTCCCTGAGAGAACAATGGGAGCAGAGCACAGTGATGACCATTGGCCTGGGGGGATGGGGGAGGATTGAACCTGACCGAGAGAAGGGGGCTGAGGAATTACAGAGGATGAGGTAGGTGTTATTTTCAAAGATTTATTTGAAATTGAGTTTAAATATTTAAAAAAAATAAAATCATGACTTTCAGGCAAATATAAAATATACATGTGCCAAAGAGTTTGTTTAACTCATTAATTAATGAAGGAGCCAGTCAGATGTTAAAGAGCATTTGAGAAGCTAGGTGTTGATCACCTAGTTCCTGGTTAAGCAATTCCATAAATAAGTTTCAGGATCGGATTGCCCAATGAAACTGATTAATGTCTTACAGGATAATAAAACTGAATCTTTTGGGTTATCTTTTCCACCTAACAGAAGTTATTTGCATCTCTGCTGGAAAGAAATCTATACATTGACAGTAACTTCACAAAGTCTGTGACGTTTAACATGTTTAATCAATAGTTAAAAATGAGTAGTACTTAGTACATTCACCTAGATAGTCCTTGGGTAACCTTGGTTCCAAATGACATTGAAAGGATGTGCTGCCTGCTTTTTTTTCTTATTCTAAATTTTACGTAATTTTTTTTTTAAATAGTGACCTACAAAGAAGTGGAGAAAAAACTGGGGTTTGCTTCAGTGCCTTTCTAAGGCCCCGAGATGGGACCCCCTGTGGGCTTCTGTTCTCTGTTTTGCTCTTTTTTTTTTTAAGATTTTATTTATTCATTTGAGAGAGAAAGTGCACGAGCGTGGAGGAGGGGCAGAGGGACAAGCGACTCCCCATTGAGCAGGGACCTGATGGGGGGTGGGTGCTCCATCCCAGGACCCTGGGATCATAATCTGAACTGAAGGCAGACACTTAAGGACTGAGCCACCCAGGTGCTCCTCTGTTTAGTTCTGGAATAACTCAGAGAAGTTCCAAGGGCTCTTTGGCCCAGGGTCCATCTCCTTCCTCCTGTGATCTTCTCATCGAAGTTTCCACTGCCTGGTGTTCGCGCTCCCCTCAGGGGGATGGTAGAGATGTAGCTGAGAAGAAATGGGGCCCAGGGCAGGGGTCACGGGCTGGAACGGCTCACTGGACCCCCACCGTGGTTTCCGAGTGCTGAGCCCTGACAGCGGGGGTGGGGCTTCGGTGCCAGGCAGCTCTGGCCTGTGGGTTCCAGATGTTCTATTCTCCTGCCCACTCGGTCGCTCTGTCAGTGTGTTGCAGGTGCCATGTACATCACCGGCTTTGCTGAGTCCATTTCTGATTTGCTGAGCCTCAGGAGTATCTGGGCGGTGCGAGGAATTTCAGTCGCGGTGCTTCTGGCCTTGCTGGGCATTAACCTAGCTGGTGTCAAGTGGATAATCCGGCTCCAGCTGCTGCTGCTGCTCCTGCTGGCTGTGTCCACACTGGACTTCGTGGTGGGCTCCTTCACACATCTGGACCCAGGTAAGCCTTCTGGAGCCCAGCAGGTGGCCTTCTCCGGCTCTGCTTTCTAGAGTTTGCAAGCTCCGCCCCCGTAAGCCTTACCTACCGCGAGGGCACTGAAAACAGGTGAGTGGACGTGTTCTGGCTGCAAAGTCCTGAAAGCCCCTCCACACACACACATTTTCACCTAACACATTGTCCATGTTTCTTTTTATTTTCTGTCTGTTAAAAAAACAAACAAACCAGGAACATTTAGCTAAAACAAAGAATAAATTAGAACTGGACTAAAGGTTAAATTCCTAACAGTGACTGGGAGTGTGGTAGGAAATATATCTGGAAATAGATAAGAAAACAGATTTTAATTTTGTGTGTCATTAGTTTATTTCTTTTTTTTGTAAGGATGCAAATATAACAAATATTAACAATTGTCATTTGCTGGAGATGGGGACAGATATAGGTTGATTACCTATAGTTTTTTTAGAGCAAATTTTTTTCAGAATAAAAATATGAGTCCATTAACTGAGCTGAAGAAGGAGAATAAACGACAGGTATACTCTGCTCCATTTGGAAATGGTGTTTTATGTTGGTAACGAAGGGATCCCTGATTAACCCTGAGTTTTCCTGGGCCTGGAGGGTGCTCAGCAAGTCAAAGCCTAAATCCTGGCCCTTTGAGAGGGATGCTGTTATCCAGAGCATCTGTAACTTTGTAGCTTTGTGATCTGGGTTGGTTTGGCATCCGAAGTCTTTGTTCCTCTCCAGAGTACAGGGCTGTTCCTAGGGCGCCAGAGAAAAAAGGTAACTGCCTGACACTTCCCTCGTCAGGGGCTCTGGCTTTTTATGGCGTCTACATGGGAATCTGGATGGGGAAAGGGAATTGGGGCCATCGCCTGTGTTAGAAAAGGCAAGAAAAAGACCTGCAGCACAAGCATCTCAAATGGTGGGCGCTCTTGCTTTGTGCCAGTCCTTGTGCTGAGCCCCACACGTGGCTTACCTCATGTCATCCAGGAGAGAACAGTGATTCCCATTTTGCAGATGAGGAAACTGGGGGTCATACCGTTTGTGGTGATGCAGGGCAGAGCTGAGAATGAAATGGGGTCTATTTGACTCTACAGTTGTGCTGTTTCCGAAGTGGGGAACTGTCCCTGTCTTCACGCTCCCAGCTGTCTTTTTGGGATCGTAGCTCTGCTTTCCCCCATGAAGGCTGTCCCTGACACTTGTTCTAAACACCCTCATCTTTCATTAAAAATACTGGTTGCTGGATGTTCAGAATTCAGTTGGTACACGCTACTCTGGCCTTACTAGTTTTTCATAGGTTAAAATTCTTCTGTTGGACAGCAGTCACTCTCCTGAGCTCCCTGAGTGCCCCCGACGGTCTGGCATCCTGGGCCCTCTCCCTCCAGACTGGCCAGGACGCAGCTTCTGAAGGGTTAAGCCCTGTGCAGGAGGGGTGCCCCCAGGACCCACTCCAGTGCTAAGGGCCAGTTAATGCAGTGTCCAAACCATCACTTGGCGCCTGGGCCGTGCAACTTGCTAAACATTTGGAGCATCTCCATGGGAGGGGAGGGGTGATTTGTTTCCTGGCCTCGCCCCAACTGTAGAGACAAGCCCACATCCGGAAGGAGACCTGCTGGCTGCTTGGCTGTCAAACTAGCTGTCAGTGGAGGCGAGGGAGTCCACCATGGTTTCCCGTTCCTGGGTGCTTTCTCCCCCCATCGGTGTGGTTGCTGAAAGAGCATAACTCATTAAATTGCAGGGTGATACTCCTGGCCTCTTTGAAACCTCACTAGGCTGGTGTATTTTCCTTCTTCTCGATTAGAAGCTATCTTGGCTGCTCTCCTGTTACTCCAAGTGGTTCTCCTTCTTTCTGGTCAGTACATTAGCAGGGTGTAGTGTGAAGTGAAATTTATTTTCAATCATTTCCATGGCAACTGGCCCCTCTCAGATCTGTTTTTGGTATCACTGATGTTTTCTATGTGCTACTTTCTTTGCAGTTAGAAATCCAAACTAAACCTAGACCTTCAGAATGGATTTAGCAGCATGATTTCAGCTGTTTGGGAAAATGACATGCACATAGACATTTGAAAAAAGACTGGAAAAAGGACTGGAAGGAACTATGCCTAAGTGTCAACAGTGACTGTCTGTCTGCTAAGATTGTGGGCACCCATATTACTTCATTTGTACTTTTCTGTCAGTTGATTAGTGCTGCTTAAAAAATTCATGAATAGACTGTATTTTGTAGAGCAGTTTTGGGTTTATAGAAAATTGAGCAGATGGTATAGAGGTTCTCAGGTCTTTCCCCGCATCTATTAATGGTCTCACATTCCTGTGGCACATCTGTTACAAGTGGGGAACCGATACTGATAGCTTATTGCCTGAAGCCCATGGTTTAAATTAGGATTCACCCTTCGTGTTGTGCAGTTCTATGAGCTCTTGCAAATAATAATGATGTGTATCTACCATTACAGTATCATACAGAATAGTTTAATGTGCCAGAAATTCCTGTGCCCCACTTATTCACACCTCCTCCTCCCCCGCCTCCAGTCCCAAACTCTTGACAACCACTGATCTTCTTGCTCTCTCTCTTGTTTTGCCTTTTCTAGAGCATCTAGTTGGAATCATACAGTATGTAGCCTTTTCAGACTCACTTCTTTCACTAAGCAATATGCATTCAAGATTTCTCTGTGCCTTTTGGTGACTTGATCACTTTTTTTCTTTTTTTTTGCATCTGGCTTCTTTTATTTAGCATAATGTTTTTTGTGTTTTTGTTTTTTAAGTTTTAAGTTTTAGCA
Organism: Ailurus styani; assembly: GCA_002007465.1. Classification (NCBI taxonomy): domain Eukaryota; kingdom Metazoa; phylum Chordata; class Mammalia; order Carnivora; family Ailuridae; genus Ailurus; species Ailurus styani. The sequence goes on along the minus strand of LNAC01000367.1, from coordinate 807,806 downwards.
TAATGTTTTTTGTGTTTTTGTTTTTTAAGTTTTAAGTTTTTCTTATTTATTTATTTTATTTCAATTCAATTAATTGATATAAAATATATTAATTGGTTTCAGAGGTCCAGGTCTGTGATTCATCACTCTTATACAACACCCGGTGCTTGTTACAACACAGGCCCTCTTTAATGTCTACCACCCAGCTTCCCCATCCCTCCATCCCCTTCCCCTCCAGCAACCCTCAGTTTCCTATGATTAAGAGTCTCTTATGGTTTGTGTCTCTCTCTCTGGTTTTGTCTTGTTTTCTTTTTTCCTCTCTACCCCTATGATCCTCTTTTTTGTTTCTTAAATTCCACATGTCAGTGAGATTATATGATAAATGTCTTTCTCTGGTTGACTTATTTTGCTTGGCATAATACCCTCTAGTTCCATCCACATCATTGCAAATAGCGATTTCATTTTTTGATGGCTGCATAATATTCCATTGTATACATATACTGCATCTTCTTTATCCATTCATCTGTTGATGGACATCTAGACTCTTTCCATAGTTTGGCTCTTGTGGACATTGCTGCTATAAACATTCGGGTGCACGTGCCCCTGAGGATCACTACCTTTGTGTCTTTAGGGTAAATATCCAGTAGTGCGATTGCTGGGTCGTAGGGTAGCTCTATTTTCAACTTTTTGAGGAACCTCCATACTGTTTTCCAGAGTGGCTGCACCAGCTTGCTTTCCCACCAACAGTGTAGGAAGGTTCCCCTTTCTCCGCATCCTCGCCAACACCCGTTGTTTCCTGACTTGTTGATTTTAGCCATTCTGACTGGTGTGAGGTGGTATCTCATTGTGGTTTTGAGTTGTATTTCCCTGATGGTGAGTGATACTGAGCATTTTTTCATGTGCTGTTGGCCATTTGGATGTCTTCTTCGCAGAAATGTCTGTTCGTATCTTTTGCCCATTTCTTGATTGGATTATTTGCTCTTTGGTTGTTGAGTTTGATAAGTTCTTTATAGATTTAGGATATTAGCCCTTTATCTGATATGTCATTTGCAAATATCTTCTCCCATCCTTTCAGTTGTTTTTTGATTTTGTTGACTATTTCCTTTGATGCGCAAAAACTTTTTATCTTGATGAAGTTCATATAGTTCAATTTTTGCCTTTGTTTCCCTTGTCTTTGGAGACGTGTCTAGCAAGAAGTTGCTGCGGCCGAGGTTGAAGAGGTTGTTGCCTGTGTTCTCCTCTAGGATTTTGATGGATTCCTGTCTCAAATTTAGGTCTTTCATCCATTTTGAGTCTATTTTTGTGTATGTGTAATGAAATGGTCCAGTTTCATTCTTCTGCATGCGACTGTCCAATTTTCCCAACACCATTTGTTGAAGAGACTCTCTCTTTTCCATTAGATATTCTTTTCTGCTTTGTTGAATATTAGTTGACCATAGAGGTGAGGGTCCATTTCTGATTTCTCTATTTTGTGTGTCTGTTTTGTATCTATATTTTGTGTGTCTGATCTGTGTGTCTGTTTTTGTGCCACTACCATACTGTCTTGATGATTACAGCTTTGTAATAGAGCTTGAAGTCCAGAGTTGTGATGCCACCAGCTTTGGTTTTCTTTCTCAATGTTCCCTTGGCTATTTGGGATCTTTTTTGGTTCCACACAAATTTTAGGATGATTTGTTCCAGCTCCGTGAAAAAAAGTTGATGGTACTTTGATAGGGATTACATTAAATGTATAGATTGCTCTAGGTAGCATAGACATTTTTATAATATTTGTTCTTCCAATCCATGAGCATGGAATATTTTCCATTTCTTTGTGTCTTCCTCAGTTTCTTTCATGAGTGTTCTATAGTTTTTTGAGTACGGATCTTTTGCCTCTTTGGTTAGATTTATTCCTAGGTATCTTATGATTTTGGGGGCAATTGTAAATGAGATCAACTCTTTAATTTCTCTTTTTCTATATCATTGTTGGTGTATATAAATGCAACTGATTTCAGTACATTGATTTTATATATTGCCATTTTGCTGAATTCCTGTATGAGTTCTAGCAATTTTGGGTTGGAGTCTTTTGGGTTTTCCACATAGAGTATCATGTCATCTGTGAAGAGTGAGAGTTTGACTTCTTTGCCAATTCAGATGCCTTTGATTTCTTTTTGTTGTCTGATTGCTAAGGCTAGGACTTCTAGTACTGTGTTGAACAACAGTGGTGATAGTGGACAGCCCTGGTGTGTTCCTGACCTTAAGGGAAATGCTGTCAGTTTTTCCTCATTGAGAATGATATTCATTGTGGGGTTTTTGTAGATGGCTTTTATGATATTGAGGTATGTAGCCTCTATCCCTACACCGTGAAGAGTTTTAACCAAGAAAGGATGCTGTACTTTGTCAAATGCTTTTTCTGCATCTGTTGAGAGGATCATATGGTTCTTGTCCTTTCTTTTATTTATGTAGTGTATCACATTGATTTGCAGATGTTGAACCAAACTTGCAGCCCAGGAGTATATCCCATTTGGTCGTGGTGAATAATACTTTTAATGTACTGTTGGAGCCTATTGGCTGATGTTTTGGTGAGAATTTTTACATCCATGTTCATCAGGGATATTGGTCTGTAATTCTCCCTTTTTGGTGGGGTCTTTGTCTGATTTGGGGATCCAGGTAATGCTGGCCACGTAGAAGGAGTTTGGAAGTTTTCAGTTCATTTCTTTTTATCACTGAATAATAGTTATTGTGTAATGTAACTCAGTTTTTTAAAATTCATTCACCTAATTAAAGGACATTTTGGTTGCTTCCAGTTTTTGGCAATTGTGACTAAAACTTGTATAAACGTTTGTGTGCAGGTTTTGTAAAGATATGACTTTTAACCCATTTTAATAAATACCTTTCTAAGAAACAGCCAAACTGCCTTCCAAAGCAGCTGTGCCATGTTGTATTCCCACCAGCAACTAATGAGAGTTCCTGTTGCTCTGCATCCTCACCACTGTTGGCTGTTGTCAGTTTCTTGGATGCTAGCCACTCTGATATGTATCTCTAAGGGTAGCATCTCGTTGTTTCAATTTACAATTCAGTAATCACATATGATAGTGAGCATCTTTTCACATGCATTTTTTAATCTGGTTGTTTTCTTAGTGCTGAGTTTTAAGAATTCTTGGTGTATTTTGGACACAAGCCCTTTATCACATATAGGCCTTGCAAATATTGTCTCCCAGCCCGTGGCTTGTCTTTTATTCTTTTAACAGTGTCTTTTGCAGAGCAGAAGTTTTTATGTAATCTAACATCAGTATCGTTGTTTCATGGATCATGCTTTTGGCATTGTACCTAAAAAACTCATTATTAAACCAAAGGTCATGTAGATTTTCTCCTATGTTATCTTTTAGATGTTTTAGAGTTTTGTGTTTTACATTGAATTCTATGATCCATTTCGAGTCCATTTTTGTGAAGGATGTAAGGTCAGTGCCTAGATTTATTTTTGCATGTGGTTGTCCTGATGTTGCATCATTTGTCGAAGAGAGTGCATTCATTGCCTTTGCTCCTTTGTCAAAGCTCCATGGACTACACTTGTGTGGGTCTATTTCTGTTCTAGGGCTGTTTGTCTTGGTTATCATCACTTTCTAATGGGTGCTGAGGTTGGGTGGTGTCGGGCCTCCAACTTTGTCCTTTCTCATTAGTGTTACTTTTAAAATCTGGGGAACAATGTTTTAAAAATACACTTAAGCCTCACTTTATTTCTATCCCTGTATTTAAATATAAGAGACTAAAAAAAAAATTCTAAACAGGCCTGGAATGTATAAAGTGAAAATGTGGAAAGTAAGAAAACAAAGTTTCCTCCTTTGCTTCATTTTCACACTTCTACCCTCCCCAGAGAGCTGGGTACAGGTGTTAGTTATCTACTGCTGTTGAGCAAATCACCCTAAAACGTAGTGGCCCAAAGCAACCATAAACATGTTATTATTTCTTGCCTTTGCTGTGGGGCGGGAATGTAGGTATAGCCTGGCTGGCCGTCGTGGTGCTGGGTGTCTCATGAGGTTCAGTGAGGTGTCAGCAGGGGCTATGGCCGTCTGAGTGCTGGACAGCGGCTGGAGGAGTTGGCTGGTGAGTCAGGGGTGGTTGTTGGCAGGAAGCCTCCATCCCTCTCCATGTGGTTCTTTCCCGAGAGCTGTTTATGTGTCCCCAAGTCCTGCAGTGGCCAGCCTCCCTGAGAGCGAACAATCAGAGCATGCGCTCCTTCACATGATCTGCCTTCCGAAGTCACGTAGCCATGCTTCCATCACGGGCTCTTTGTTAGAAGTGAGTCACTTAGACCGGCCCTCATTCAAAGATTTTGAAGACACATTTTAAGCCACAGTAGTTAATTTTAAAATCAGGAAAAAAACCCCTAAACCCACTTAAATGAAATTATTTTTCCCCTTTATTTCAGAGACAAAATGTTTTATATTATTGGAACTAAAAAAAATACTGAAATATAAAATAAAAAGCGAAAGTGCACTCCCTTACTCTATTCTCCTGCTCCTGTTCCCCAGAGGGAGATTGGTAAATATCTTTCCAGTCTATTTTCTACACACATACAAGTACGTGTGCATATACGTAAAACACACGCAACATAGTTCTTTGTAAAAATGTAATTAAATTCTTTTGTTTTGCTCTTCTTCCTCTCCCATGCAATAACATATCATGGGGATCCTATGATGTCAGTATATTTAGGATTCCCTCATTATTTTTGGATACCTGCATAATATTCCATATTGCAAATCCAAAATACTTTATACTGAAACTTATTTGACTTATTGATGGCTATGCAGGTTTCCCCCCCCAGTTTGTTGCTATTAAAGTGTTGCTGACATGACTATCCTTGTGGAAAATTTAAAGGTTATTCCTAAAGGATCAAGACTTATAAATAGAATTAATAGAACAAAGGTCAAGCACATTTGAAATTTTGTTAGGTTCTGCCAAACTGCCTTCTGATAAAGTTGTTCCATTCTGAACTCCCACCGACAGTGTATAAGAGTTATTGATTCCCGGGCGCCTGGGTGGCTCAGTGGGTTAAAGCCTCTGCCTTGGGCTCAGGTCATGATCTCAGCGTCATGGGATCAAGGCCCGCATCGGGCTCTCTGCTCAGCAGGGAGCCTGCTTCCCCCTCTCTCTCTGCCTGCCTCTCTGCCTACTTGTAATCTCTCTCGTGCTCTGTGTCAAATAAATAAATAAAATCTTAAAAAAAAAAAGAGTTATTGATTCCCTGTACAATGTTGGATATGTTCAGTCTTAAATTTCTGCCAATTGATGGGCAAAAATTATGCTCCTTTAAAAAAATTATTTTTCTTAAATCATTAATGAGAATTATTTTATTCATATTTTTTGCCACTTATATTTATTTTTCTTCAAATTATTAATAATCTTTCCCTAATTTTCCTTTGTGCTATCTTCCTTTTTAATGATCTATAGCAGTTCCACCTTAACAATTAATTCAAAATAAAACAAATACTTGTTTAGCTTTTATTAGTGTTTGTTGTATATGTTGAGAAATTTTTTCTAATATGTCACTTGTTCTTTTAAAATTAGTTTTTATTATAACTAAAGCAATACATATATGTAAAGATACTCATTTTTGAGCCAAATTGGATACTCTGATTANGATTCTCTGTTTTCTTTTTTTTTTTTTTTTTTTTTTTGTATATCTTTCAGCTTTTCCTGAAATTAAGCTTACTCAGCATATTAGTTTCTGAGGGCTGCCTTAACACGTCACCACAGCCTGGGTAGCTTGGAACAACAGGAACATGTCAGCTCGGGGTTCTGGAGGCAGCAGTGGGAGAGCAGGTGTTGACAGGGCCACACTCCCTCCCAGCCTCTCGAGGAGAAGCCCTCCTTGTCTCCTCCGGCTTCTGGGGCTCCAGAAGCCAGGCCTTCCCTGGCTCGTGGCCATAGTGCTCCCATCTCTGCCTCGGTGGGCACATGCCTTCTCCTCCCCTTGCCTCTCCTCCACGAGTGTCTCACGAGGACAGCTTGTCCTTGGAAACAGGTCCAGTTTGGATAATCTGGGTTGATCCCATCTTGAGAACCTTTACTTAATTATATCTGCACAGACCTTTTTCTCACACTCACAGTTTTCTAGAGTTAGTGTGTGGACGTGTCTTTTTGGGGCCCACCATTCAATCCACTGCACTCTGGTTTTTTGTTTTTGTTTTTTCTCCACTGCTTCATTTCCTAGTTTATAAAAATCACCATTAAAGCTTTTAAATATGTACAGGCATTTTTCCCAGTTCTCCCTTGTGTCACGTTTTCTTTTGGAGACCCCAGCCCCACCTCTCTTCTGGATGGACAAGCTCAGGACAGGCCCACAGTGGTCGTGCTGGTACTTTGTCCTCACTGTTCCCAGGTGTTGTCCCTGCTGTCTGAGTCCCATGTTATCCTCTTCTGTCTCTGCAGAAAGATGTCCCTTTTCCACTTCCATGTGTGGTTACTAGGAGATATAAAAATCTAGGCTGAAAATCGTTCCCCTTAGAATTTTGAAGTCACTGGTCTGCCTTCTGGCATTCAATGGAATCCAGGAGTTTGGTGCTATTTGGATTTCTGCTCTGGCTAAGTGACCTCTTTCTCCTCTTCAAGTGTTGTAGTATCTTCCCTTTTCCCTTGAGGTTCTGACATTGCATAAAGAAAATCGCTGTTCATTGACCTGGGGCCCTTTGAATCTGGAATTTTCAATTATTTCTTTGACAATTTCTTCCCCTTTGTTTTCTCTCTTTTTTAATTTTTATTTTTTTCCCTTAAATTCTGATTACTTGGATGTTAGAATTCCTGGCTCGAACCTCCTATTATTATTATTATTATTATTATTATTATTATTATTATTGCTTTCATCTTCTCTCTTCTCTAGCTTATTCCTTTTTTCCACCCATACTTTATGGGAGAGTTCCTTGACTTTATTTCCAATATACTGAATTTTTTGTGTTGACTAGCCTTAGTTTCCAAGAGCTCTCTCTCGTTCTCCGATTGTCAGTTTCAAAATCACAGCCTGTTCTTGTTTCATGAATATGATATCTCCGTTTGATTCTTTCAGGCTATAACTTATAGAAATTTGGTTTCTTGCAAAATTTTCTTCTGCTCTCTACATTGTTTTTTCTTTGCTTCTTTGTCTCTGTTACCTTGTTTTGTTCTCTGTGTTAGTTGCTGCAAGCTTTCTTCCATGTCTCGTAGTCCCTGGCTGTCCACTCATGTTTCATGAGGGCGCGCCAGTGGGCCAATGCAAGTTCTGTGCACAGAGGACAGGGTGGCTGTGGTGGGAGGCATCCCTGTGGGGTGATCGCACGGCACCCTGGTCTCTTTCCCCCAAGACTCTGCCAGTTTCTGGAGGTCTTTCCTCTGGCGCAGGTAATGTCCCCCAGAGAACTCTCCGGTCTCCTGCCACGGGCATTCCAGCTGCCAATAGTGCTGAGAACAAGGCGGAGATGGGGGGAATGAAGGGGCTGGAGGCCTCAGGGGCAGGGTGCAGACCTTCATTTAGTCTGATGTCTTTGCCCTGGCATATCCCTCCCTCCACTCAAACCCCCAGGTCGTGCCTCATCCTTCCATCCCAAGCCACTATGTCGTGTCTCTCATTTCATCTCAAAACTGCCTACGACAGTGGCTCTTACTCCTTGCCTCCATCTCCCGACCTCGTCTCCCCTGCCCACACGCAGGCCGCACGGGCCCCACTTCCTCTCCCCGCTCCCATCCCGTCACTTCCAAGACAGCATCATCGCACAGGGCTCCCTGGAGACACAGCCACATTACTGTGAAAAGCTAAATAGCATGGCATCTTAATTTAAACAAGGCCCTCTCAAACATTTGTTTGGCTTAAAGCTCCTAAGATGCCATTTTGTTGGATTATATTTTCATTTATGTAAGATGTGTGTCATGCCAAAATGATTTTATTGCCGTAGAAGTCAGGCAAATATAGATAAAATACATTTTAGAAAATAAAGTGACATGTGGCACATTTTAATTCCATGTTCTGCATTTAAAAATGAAATTATGCATCTCCAAGCTTCACTTTTTGGTTCTCTAGGAAGACTTGGGCTTCGTGTGGGTCTGTCGTCTCCGGCCGGCACCCTGCGTGCTCTGCTCTGCCCTCTGCCCCCTGCCCCCTGCCCTCTGCCTTCTGCCAGGCAAGGCTCTTGTGCGGTGCCCAGCGGGGCAGGCCCGGGTCCTGCTTGGCCAAGTGTAGCAGGGGGATCCGGTTCTGCCTTGGGCTGACTGAAGGAAAGCCAGTTCATGGTTCAGGAGCTGTAAAAAGACCAAGTCCTACATGCCTAACTCTGCCATCTGCTGAAATTTCCATACCTGAGGTCCTCCTGACCTTTGAGAGCCAGAACGTTTGCTCATTTCTTATTCTTGACCCCCTTTGCACCACTGACCACTGTCTCGGTCCATTCAGGCTGCTGTAACAAAAAACTCGAGCCAGGGGGTCTTCTAAACAACAGACATTTATTTCTCAGTTCCGGAGGCTGGAAGCCTGAGATCAAGGCGCGGGCAGATCGAGTATCTGGCAAGGACCCCCTTCCTGGTCTGCTGCTCAGGTGGCCCTCGTCTGCTTCTCCAGCTTTCTCAGACTTAGCTCCCGTGTCACCAGCTGCCATTTGGTCTTTTGCTGGATGTGTGAGCATCATCTTGAATTAAAGACAAGTAGAGCTGGAGTCCTGCATTTCTTCCTCCTCCGTTTATTTACCTTCTACTCCTCACCACCGCCCCAGCCAAAAAACTTTAAAAAAGCTCAATAAGCAAATAACTAGTTCATCTTCCAAATGTCTACACCATTTCTCCAAGTCTGGAAAGCTTGGAGTGAACTTTCATTTCTCTGTGTAGCTTAAGCTCTCCTTTCCTTTCCGAAACCCCAGCTGTCGCCTTAGATGCCATTTCTGATGTGAGGCCCTTAGAGGATTTCCAAATCTGATTTATCCTTCCAGGAGCTTCCCTTTGGTTGACTCTGCCCATCCCCTATGGGAGCCAACCCACCCTCCTATACACTGAAGCCAGATTACTTTTCCTAAAACAGCACTTTACTTATGTTACTCTCCAGCAGTTTTCTTTTTAAACATTTTTTATTTTATTTACTTATTTGTCAGAGAGAGATAAAGAGAGAGCACAAGCACAAGCAGGGGGAGCAGCAGGCTCACCACTGAGCAGGGAGCCTGAAGTGGGGTTCGATCCCAGGACCCTGGGATCATGACCTGAGCCGAAGGCAGACACTTAACCGACTGAGCCACCCAGGCGCCCCTCTCCAGCAGTGTTGTGCTGTCTGTAGGACAGAGTCTAACTAAACCCAGTACGTTTGCATTCATTAAGTTTCATAGACTACACCTTCCTAAAACCTCTTCTTCGCAGAAATGTATCCACTCACTGAGTCATAAATACATATGAATGCAGCCCTGCTCCTACTTCTGGAATTCTCTCTACTACACTCTGTTTGACCTAAGTGCTCTTTCTTGGATGAAATAGTAGGAATCGTATATGAAGCTTTGTCTGAAATCCGGAAGCTTCTGGTGGTCTTGAGCAGGGATATATATTCTGAACCCATTTTCTCCTCGGTGAACGTGAGGACAGAAGTGTGTTCAACCTCAGGTTGTGTTTCTGTGTGTGTGAGGTGGCCGCCAGGCCGGTGGGGGTTGGATGGGGCGGGCAGCCACAGCTAGGTGCTCGGATCGCGTGGATGTTAACAAGGGCCTTGGAGACTCTGTCTCCTCATTAAAAGTTTAAAAAATGCACTGATGAAATATTTCAAATATATATGAAATAATGTAACAGATTCTCATCTATTCATCCCCCAAATTTAATGGATGGTATTTTGCCAGTTTTGCTTCAGAACTGTCTTAAAAAATAAAAATGTACACAGCATTACAGATACAGTTTAAGCTGTACTTTCTTCTCCATTCTCTTTCCTCCCCCAAGGGACCACGATCCTGAGGCTGATATCTATCCATCCCACGTGTTCTGATTTATCTAACATATGTAGATACCATATGATCTCTATTATTGTTGATTTCTATTATTGTTTAGTGTCTGAAAGCTTTTTTTTTTGAAGATTTATTTATTTATTTTGGGGGGTGTTGGGTAGTGGAGCAGAGGGAAAGGAAGAGAGACTCCGAAGCAGACTCTGTGCCGAGCATGGAGCCCGACATGGGGCTTGAGCTCACGAACGTGAGAGCATGACCTGAGCCAAACTCCAGACTCAGACGCTTAACCAACTGAGCCACCCAGGCGCCCCTAGCTTCTGAAAGTTTTACATACATTTTGTCATACTATATGGACTCTTTCACTTGGTAAATACTAAATAGTGGATGAATGAATGATTTTGCAATTTGCTTTTTTCACCCACCATATTTTTGAGATTCGTTCACGTTAGGCCATGCCACAGCGTGTCTTTCATTTCAACTGCTTACAGTGTCATAGGAGACCCAGACAAGGAAAAGGACCCCCAGTCCAGCCTGAGTAAGGAAAGGTTTTCCTGAGCAAATAACCTCCAAGCTCTCAGAGCTAAGGGAGTCCAGGATCTAGCCAGAGGAAGAAGAGAGGAAAGCCCATCTCGCAGTTGATGCAGAGCCTGCGGTGCCCGGGAAGACGAGAGAGATCCTGGATGATGTGAGGAGGGGTGGCGGAGCAGGGACAGGCAGCTCCTGAAAGTCTGGGCCACCACCCGGCAGGGCGTGGGCTTCACCTGGGGGCCGTGGGAAACGTGACATCAGTTTTAGATTTTGGAAAAATTGCTCTGGCCACAGGATGGACAAAACTGTGGCTTGAGATAGGAATGAAGCATGGAGGTGGGAACTTACTTGAGAGGCTGTTTGGGTGACTCTGGAAAGCAGTGATGCTGCAGGGCTCTAGGGATGGGAAAGGGGGCGGATTAGAGACAGAGGAAAGGGTGCTGTGCGACCTGCGCATGGAGCAGAGGGAAGGGACAGAGCTGACCTGAGGCTGGCCAGCTGGTGGCAGCGGGCGCTGGGATCTGTCTGAAGGAACAGATGTGGGGGCAAGGGAGAGGTCAGCGTCAGAGTTCAAGCAAGGTCCCAGTGGGGCCGGTGAGGAGGAGGCCACAGAGTGTGGTGTCCCAGGGCCCTGGGAAGTGGTGGGGCCCAGAGGGGGTGTTGTGAGTGGTGTGGGAGCGGGGAGGGTGCTGACAGGGTCTGGGGCTGTCTGGGGCAGCCGATTTTGAAGGCAACAGCACCACGCTTCCTAAGATGGGATTTAATTCACCAGAGAGGCATTTTTTACTGGTCTGTATTTAAACAACAACAGCAAACCTCTTCTCTGACAGAATCCCTAACATACAAAGCAGGTAATCTAAACTTAATATTCTCTACCCAAGAACACACCCCAGAATCTCTTCCGTGAGCACGCTGGCTGAAAGATGGCCATTCGAGACTGTGACCCCCTGAGCCCCAGCAGGTGGAGACACCCATCTGCAGATGCCCCCGGCTCTGGAACACCTCCCCTGGGGCCCTGTCCTCCTCCTGAGAGGAAGACCGCGGCCCAGCTACCACCACGACCCTGTAGAACCATCTTCCCAGCCCCGGGTCTTCCCGAGCCCTCCTTGTGGGCTCTGTCCCTCTGTGGTGGGAGGGCCTCTCTGCAGAGCTTTGCCGGGAAACGTTTTCCAGGCAGGCCTTGCAGTGCCCAGGGTGGCCTCTGTGTGGAGTCATGATTCTGGCTGTTTGTTTTCTGGCCTCCGAGGGCTAGGGAGCCTTGTCCTAGGGCTGCTGGCTCAGTGTTTCCTCTCTGCCCAGGGAGGTGCTAGGAGGAAGCATGACTCCTTCGCGTGGAATGGTCTGTGGTGTCCTGGCATTGGCATTTTACTTAGGGGGTGAAAGCTTTCATGCCCAGCGCCTCGCATGAGCCTCACAGATGACCCTGTCGAGGAGGCTGGGCAGGGCTCTCTACAAGAACCCAGGCCTCGGTACTCAGGCCTCCTTGGTCCTGCAGATAGGAGCAGCATCTTCTTGGAATAGCCGACGAGACCCCAGCCTCTGATCCCAGCCTCCATCCCAGGGCATCCCAATACAGAAGCACCAGGGGAGACCCCCCCCAACCCCCCCTGCCGACCAAGCCCGTCAGCACCCCTGGGCAGGGCCGACTGGTCTGTATTTTCCAGCTCTCCAGGTGATTCTACTGTGCACCCAGGGCCGAGGACCCCTGTCCGCACAGCATCCGTTTTGCTGGCTAACAGAGGCTCCGCGGACTAAGAGCTGAACAGCACTGAGGCCATGGCCAGACTGCTGGGACTAGAACATCCTGGAGCTAAGGCCAGAGAATTCACTCCCCTGAGAGCAGGCTCAGGGCAGAGGCTGGACCCCTTCACTTGGCCCCTAAAGGCAAAGACTGGCTCTTCCTCGGCCTTTCTCACTTGACTCGCACTCATCCGAGGGCCCAACTCACAAAACCTGCTTATTTGTGTGTGTAGATGTGTGCAGAAAAAGTGTAGCGAGCACTGACTCCACGTCAGGCACTTTGCATCTATTATCCTATTTGAGCCTTGAATCAACCTAGTGATGTGGGTGAGATGGTTATTCCCATTTTACGGACAAGAACAGTGAAGCCCCCAGAGGTTCTCAACTTTCCTGAGAGGGCACAGGCTGTGGCTTAGCCAAAATGGGAACCCAGAGCTCCCGACTCGAAAGCACGATGCCACAGTGCTTCCAGGCACTTCCTGGTCTGGCGCGCCTGAGTCCTTTACTGCTCCCCTCCCCTTCAGATCCACGGGGTCCCAGAACCTGCCAGTCTCGGCTGGGCCCTCCCGTGCCTGGTCAGAGCTGTTTAACAGGTTGGAGCTTGAAGGGGAAGAAGGAGATGAGCCGGAGGACTTTGAGGCAAGGTCAGGAGCCAGAACCAGGTATGCCGAGTGGCTAAAACATGCTTCCCGAATGCCACGGGCACTGCAGCTATAGATGAGGTCTGCTGACCTAAGCCAGGGCAGGGTGTGGTGTCTATCAGGGCAGGACCTGGTGCTCCCTCCTGGGTCCGTAGGCCCCACCCCGCTCCCGGGAGAGCATAGGGCTGAGGGGCTGAGGCCATCTGGGAGCCAGGCTGCTCAACCCTCAGCCCTCCACCTTGCTGGCCTCAGGTTGTCTGACCCCCGCCAGCCTGAAAGGTTTTGCACTTTCTTAGGTGACTCCTTGGAAAGTCGTGCTAATTCAGAAAGGACCAGGACCACAGGACCCCTGGTGGGGCCAGCGGACTAGCTGCTGGAATTTGTGGCCATAGTAAAAGGGATAGGAAGCAGCCATCTCGCAGACTTCTCCTAATCTTCTCCTAATCTTCTTGTCCTTCTCTCCTATCCCTTTCTGACGCCTTTCCCCCCCTCCCTCATTTCCTCATTTCCTCCTTTGATCTTCCCTCTTTCCCTTTATATCTATTCATGACTGGATCCTTTGAATAAGCTACTCTGTTGGGCTTTCTGGCCCAGCCCGGGGTCCTCATTACTGCTCTAATCCCTCTTTGCAGAGCACAGATCTTGCCATGATGAATAAAAGTGAGTTACTATCCAGTTAGAGACTGGATCCATTGTAGACCTAATGAGCAGACTTGTGGAGGCTTTTTGCAGAAGCGGGCAGCGTTGATTTAGGCTTGAAAAGTTTATGTATGCACTAGATCAGAGCCCAACAGATATGCCAATTAGCGTGGCCAACCATCCACATCAGTTGCAACAAGACGTGTTCTTGGGACCAGAAAGTGAACCTAGATCCAGAAGCCCTTGCTGGCGTTCAGGGAGAAGTGAGGCTCAGGGGCCGGCATGATCTACTGCCCAGACCCTTACCCAAACCTTCCCTTGCCAGGTTTGTCATGATGTTACCTCAGGGACTCTGCTGGTAGGACTGGTGTGGGAGTGCAGAGAGGTAGTTTCCCTGGGGACTCCAGAGGAGTCCAACCCCCCCAAGTTGCCCTATTGCAACAATACAGGTTCCCTGGAGACAGGGATACATCTCAGTCCCCTTTTGTCCCCAATTCCAGAGCAGGGCTCTATATTAGCAGGTGCTCAATATGTTTGTTGAGTGACTAAATGAAGAATAAATCCGATAGATTGAATGTACAAGGGAAAGGCTCTGGAATATGAGTGGAGGTGTGGAAAGCTTTGGCTCCTTCATCTCTTATCTGCAGTCACCTAGGAGAGGACTACTCCCCAGGCCCCCCATGCTGAGAGGCGCCAACCTTCCTGTTTTGGCAGCAGTTCTCAGGTATTCCGTCTATGCAGGCCTGGCCGGCAGGAGGAACCACAATGCCTGCGAGGAGGGCCCGGCCCAGGGTGGGGTCCACTTGCAAGTTCGGTGGGACATCTCGGAAAGGAGGAAGGAAGGAAGGGTTGCTGCTGAGAAGAAACTGGCTTTGAAAGTTTTCCTCCAGATTTTTTTGTTTGCAAGGAGTGGAGAGGCTTGGGGAGGCATTCAGGCCTTGAGCAAAGAGTGAGATGAATCTGTGGTGTGGTCGGCGTGCAGGTCTCGCCGGCAGCCGGAGGGCTAGTTTTGTCTGGGAATGTCTGCATGCTGGAGGGATGCCACCGGTTCTGCTAGTGACAGCACTGTAGCCCTTAGAAAAAGACAAAAAATATATTTTTTTTTTCGAGAAAGCACTATGTGTTTCATATTATGCATATCCATGGAGCATGTGTGTCCAGATGGCTGGGACAGGAGTCTCCTGACCCATTCTTTCCGACCGTGCAGGTTGGAGAGAAAGACTAGGGATCTGGCAATGTTGGCCAGAAATTCCTGTAGGTCAGCTGGAATCCGGTTGGGGATTTGCTGATGTGAAACATGCATGGACAGTCAGATGCACAGCAAATGAGTCAAAGAGCAAAGCCAACTTGACCTTGCACAAGATCTTCCTTTGCTCCTGAACCACACACTGAGCAAGGCAAATTAGGGGGTATGGGAATACAGATTCCTACTTGTTAAAAAGTGGACGATTGTTTTTCATTAGGCTTTTCCAGTTACAGCACATAGGATTGCAGTGACCTCATTTTTGACCATCTGCCAATGCATTCAACTGTCTGGTGGAATAATCTATTAACTGGGCACCTGCCAGTTGTCTGCAATAGGAACTAGTTTAGGCATATGTTTTAAAAAGTGATAACATTGTTACAGGCTCTGCCTAGACATGGGGATGGAAGCCCAAGCAGGCCAACACCAGCACTGAAGTCAGTTTTGGATGACGGGCTGTGTTTTCAGAAGCCTTGCTGTCCCATGACTGACCTCCCTTTCCCCCGGCACGAAATTGGTGGTATATAAGGGCAAACCGACATGCACTTAGATTCCCTGAACTTGGGTATTTTGAATCTGGGTGATGTGCCTGATTCTGTGGTTGAGGAACAGAGAGGTCTGGTGGCCTTTGCTGGGTCACACAGAGCCGCAGTTGGAAGCTACTTCTCCCAGTATCCTGTCCAGTGCTATTTGCCCCGTGCCCCCGTGTGGTCCAGAGTCCCCCATGCAGCCTGTGTTTAGAGTGAGCTGTGGCTCACATCCGTGTGCTGACTCGGCTGTGGGGAGGCCCCTGAGGATGCTGGTTGGTGAGGGAGGCAGCTCTGCTGTTCCACAGCCCACCTGCAAGCCAAACTTGCCATTTTTAGGGAACCAGGTCTCAGTCCTGGGTGTGAAAAGGCTTAGACAATTTTTTCCAAATACCACGGGCTTCATCCCACCCAGCCGGCGTCTTCGAGCAGTGGCTCATTGGACGATGGTGGTCATCGTGGAACACCAGGAGGCTGGGAGGAGGAGAACCGACCACAGCGAGTCCCCGCACCTCTGGACTCTTTGATGGAAATAACTTCTTTTGTAGAGAGAGATCACTGGCATGTAGAGTAAGACAGTTGCTTATCTATATAATTGTAATAACGATAACCAACATTTATTGAGCACTCAGTATACATCAAGAGTTTTGTGTCCTGGACATGTGTTCATGCATTTACTTCTTAGAACGAAAGGTAGGCACTATGGTTATTCCCATTTTACAAGTGGGGAAGCTGAGGCTGTGCACGGTAAGCATCTACCTATGGCTGCCTTGTTGGTAGAGGTGGGAATCAAACCCAGAGAGTCCAGCTCCAGAGCCCAAACTCTCAGTCCCTACACTTGGTGCCTCCTGAGGCTCTCGGGACTCCAGACTTAGGCCTTCAGCCAGGGACGGGGGACTTTTGGTTCTTGACCTGACTTTATCTGGTGTTCACATCCCTTTTTAAGAGGTGATATAATTTTTGCCTGAAACTGTGAAAATGCAAAGGAGATTCTCAAAGTTTTTGTGGAAAATGTCCCCGCATCTCGCAACATGGATCTCTAACTTCATAAAGATAAACAATTACATTTTTCTCTGTAAAATGAAGTGCAGCACTTTGCAGAGAACGAACATGGAAAGGGCGATCTCTAAACCGGAGAGAGAACATTAATGCTTCCAATATTTATGTTAGACGCCAGTTAAAGAACAACAGAATGTTACTAGTGCCCAGGTTAGGACATAGACGTTTGCCAGTCCCACGAAAGCTCCCTGCTGCTCCTCCCCAGGTGCGACTGCCTCCATCTTCACCAGAAGTAATCATTGTCTGACTTTCAGTTCTTCAGGCCCCTGTGTTTCCCAGCGTTGTGATATGTGTCAGGTACTCAATGTCTGGAGGGATGCTTTGGGAGACAAAACCGCTCTCTGTTTCTATGTCTGAACTCCTCATGGTCATCCTTAGCCCTTGGCCGTAGGTCAAACAGAACAGTTCCGTGGGGTGATGCAGTAGGCTGAAGAGGGAAGAGCAGCAACTTCACGGTCAAGTTCATGGTCAGGATGAACCAAACACATGACTCTGAGATAGATTCATCCCAGTGTCCTGATCTCAGGTTAAAAATTAGGTGTGGTGGCTCCAGGGAGTTTGGTGACAAGGGCCCTCAGCATGTAGTTACATTGCTTGTCCCCTCTTGTGCAGAGCTGCTGGCATGGTCTCCATTCACCCTCCTTTATCTTTCTTCTCTGTTGGATCTCCTGTTTCTGAATCCTATGTCACTCTGATGTGCTGTCTCATTTTGATGGAGGTCATCTTCTAGTAGTTTCTTCTTTCTTTCTTTCTTTCTTTTCTTTCTTTCTTTCTTTTTTTTAAAGAGTGTATGAGTGGGGGTGGGGGACAGAGGAAGAGAGAATCTTAAGCAGGTTCCACACCCAGTGAGAGCCCAATCTCACGACCCTGAGATCATGACCTGAGCCAAAATCAAGAGTCAGATGCTTAACCAACTGAGCCACAGAGGCGCCCCATCTTCCAGTAACTTCTTGAGAAAGAGTGCATGGGAGATAAATGGTTTGAGACTTTCTGTGTCTGAAAATTCTTTTTTCTGTAGTCACACTCGACTCACAGTTTGGCTGGATATCAAATTCTAGGTTGGAAACTATTTTCTCTTAAACTTCTGATTGCTTGTTTCCTGGCTTCTAATATTGCTATTGAACAGTCCATTCTGATTCATAATCTACATAATCTATATACTAGTAGGAAGTTCTTTTTGTTTTCTGAACTTTAAAATGATATGCTTGCATGAGGTTCTGTTTATATTATACTGGGTGCTGGGTGGACTGTTTCTGGTCTGGTAATATATCTTTCAGTTCTGGTAAGTCATCTTGAATTATTTCAATGGTGATATTTTTCTACACTTTTTGTTCTCTCTTTCTGGTACTTTTACTATTTGGATACTGGTTTTTTATCACCTTATTTTTATCTTTACTTTCTGAGAGATTCCCTTTGTTCAATCTTCCACTCCTTCAACCAATTTTCTTATTTTGCTGAACTGTTCTTAATAATCAAAACCTTTTTCTTAGTTTTTTGAATGTTACATTACATTTTATTGTTTTAATAACATCCTTTGGGGTGGGTTGTTTCACGGATACAATACTTTCTTTTAGCACTCAGAGGATTTGTTGATCTATTTTTCAAAGTTTTCTTATCTTTGCAAAGTTTGTTTCCCCTGAGCTGTCTTTTTCCTTTCGTTTGGGTCTTTATCATCCATATCAGAGAGATTTATCAGATATCTCGTCCTTTTGGCTTTCTGCTCCTGATTAGAAAAGGCTGAGTGGAAGTACTGAGTGCACAGCTATGTCTGGTCCGTTTTAAGCTGGGTAAGATAGTCTGCGTGGACCAGGTGAAAACGGGTAAGATAGTCTGGGTGGACTAGGTGTTGGGGACCCTCTTCCAGGATCATCCTTCTAGGTGCATCGTGAATTGTTTGACTTTCTCCAGAGGTGTCTTCCAATCTGCCTGAAGGATGAGTTGCGCCACCCTTGTTGTTCCCCCAGTTGAGCTGGGGGAAAGGATTAGGTATTCAGGATTCAGTAGACATTGCCTTGATTTTCCTCAGCTGGGCCTGACACTGCCAGTCTAGGTCGTTGATTTCCCATCTCTGGAGAATAAATCTCAGACTCATGCTGGCCAGGAGCACCCGGTGCTTGGAAACATGAGTAACTTCCCAGACAGTCCACCCCAGTCTTCCTGGTTTTAACCCATCTCTTCTCTCTCCCACCACCAGACACCTGGGGCTGCCCATCGGAGACCTTAGAGAATTTTGTGGGGTAAATGAGGTTGGTTTTCAGCTTCCCTTTGCTGACTTAAGATTCCATTTTCTCACATCTGATCTCAGTACCACTGGACCATCCACTATGTTTTAGCTTCAAAAATGTTGTTGCCATTTTCCCTATCCGTAGGGATTGATATCCTTTTAAAAACCTCTTTACTATATATTAGCGGGATTTGGGGAGGGAACAAAATAAGGTACATGTATTCAGTCTGCCATCTTACCCCAGGTCTAGTGTTAAGATTTTTAAATGACAGTGCTCTCTTTGGCAGCACATATACTAAATGACAAACCAACCATATTTAAACATTTTTTTAAATTGGAGAATTTTTATTTTATTTTATTTTTTACTTTTTTTCCTCTCTAAAAATTTTCTTCTGTAAAGGAAGTATATCTTTTTGTGAGAGGTCCTTATCTCTCCTGCTCCGGCACCCTCTGAAGTCATGTCTTTTGGGCTGCAATCACTGGCTGGATTATACCTCCGATTTGGGGAACCGTTTGTGAAAACCTTAATGACACCTTTTAGACATAATGTTTCTGAGCATTTTTGCTTGGGCTGATACTGTAGAAGAGATATGAAGAAGGTGTTTTCTCCTGGTGGATTGCTACAATGTGATTTGTGACCTAGGGTCAGAGTAAGTGTTTGTGAATACCAGGGGACCGTAAGAGCTTTCCTCCCTCACTTTTGAGGGTTCGCAGGCTACAGGGAAATGAGTGTTAGGAATTGCTCTGAGGAAAACACTGAGTCTGTGCTTGAAATACGTGGGAATAGCGTCAAAGGATAAAAGCTTAAATTGTCTAAAGAGGGTTCTATAATGGGCGTCAGGGCTCACGAGGTCTGAAAATAAACAGAAAAATAGTTTACCCAGAAATGAAACCTTAGCTCAAAATGGGAAAATGCCTTTATTCCTGAAGAGATTTCTCACTGTGCGTTTCAAAGTTGTGTCTTGCTGACGCCATCATCGCTACCTTGTCCTTCCTTTGCCTTTTGTCTCTTTATCTGTTTCTTGTTGTCACACCCCAGGTTTATTTCCCTGTCTATAATCAAGTCCCTGTAATAATTAATCAAAAACCTTTCCTGAGCACTGCTGTGTGCAGACCCAATTCTGGAAGTTTAGTTTATGTGCAGGAATAAGGTGCGGTCTCTCCCCTAACCAAATAATCACCATATGGTGGTTACATGTTATAAAGGAAAACACACTGGTGAAGGATGGTGGAAGAGCTTGACCTTGGAGTGTCAGAAAGGTCTTCAAGGAGAAGGCGACATCTGACATCTGAATGGACCTTGGAGGTTATGTGGCACTGGTGGTAAACTGGGAACGGTGATCCCAAGGAAAGGGAACAGTTTCTGTGAAGACACAGAGATGAGAAATGTGTGGAGAAGTTCAGGAAGTGCGGGAAGTTCCGTGTGCTGGAACTTAGCATGCTGGGGCCCCGGGGCATGGGGGCAGCCAGAAGGAAATAAGGCTCCTTCCAGTTCAAGGAGGAGCTGTGACCTGAGGTGACTGTGGTTGGATGTGAGGAGACGGAGGGAAGCTCAGGAAACTCAGGGCTGTCTGATCAGGGCCCCACCCCTTATGACCTTAATAACCCTAATTACTTCCTTAGAGGCCCGGTCTCCAAATATAGCCACACTAGAGGTTAAGGCTTCAACATATGGATTTGGGGGGCCAGGTGAGGATACAAACATTCAATCCATAACAGATAGTATATACTCAATTATAATGCTAATTTATTTTTTATGCAGAATAACATATTTAATTTTAAAATATGAAGTATAAAGGTTATCACAGTCTTTTTTTTATCCCCCTTTTTCTTTCATAATTGGGCTCACACCATATATGATATTTTTAAAAGTTAAGATTAATGTAGCAACATTCAGGAGTCCCAGATGGAATGCAATATAAACATAGGCTTGATGACATGTCTTATCTTGAGGATTTTCTTAGTCCTTCTAGTTAGAAAAGCAAACAGATAAACAAACAAAATAACTGGGAATAACTTTAGAGCCCCACAGGAGTTTTAAAGAGGCAGAAATCATAAACACTGAGCAAGGTCAATGGGGTTTTCTTTTGAGTGGGGAAGTGGCAGGCTCAGAGGGGCTCTTTGGGAGCCCAGCCTGGGGTGGCTGTGGGTGCAAAGGAAGGGAGCCTAATGGGGGGCCGCCAGTGGGCAGGGGTCGGGGGGGGGTGACCAAGCAAGGAAATGGTGGCTCATGTGTACTGAGTGCTCTCTCTGGTCCAGGCAGAATGCCTGTGCTGTGTGGTAAGACACTGTGCTGGGTGTCTTACCTCTACCTTTCTCCTTGCAGTAACCCATGGGGTCGACGTTGTTATGGTCCCTGCCATACAGATGAGAAAAGGGAGGGCCAGAGACGTCATCCTGCTCTCCTGGGTCACACAGCTAGTAAATCATGGAGCCAGTGTCAGAGCTCAGGCTCCATGTCCTTCTTAACCATCCAGCTCACACTGCTCCTAGCCATGCTGTTGACTGAATTCTGACACAAGCAGTACACGCATGGCGTAAGGCATCTGAGAAGTTGTTCAGTACCAAGGGGGGCTATGGTTGCAGCATTTGGCCCTGGGAGACGTGAGGCCGGGGTTCTCTCAACCACGGCCTACATCAGCTGCCTCATAATAGAACTTGATTTTAGATTCATCATTTGTTGGAAATCAATGGGCTCTGGTCCTTTCCCGACCTAAGCCCTCTTTTCTTGGAGTGCAGAGACAGTGTCATGGGAGGATACTGACCAAGGGCAGCAGGTGCCCCCTGCGATGGGGGGAGGGGCTTTCACCTTCCGTTTCCTCACCTGTCAGACAAGGAGGCTTCTTCCACTCCTGTCGCCGGTTCTTCCTGTCATATCCATCTCACAACTCAGGAGAACTTCCTAGGATCCTAGGACGCCACCTGCCTAACTCCTCGGCCTTCTCTGTGCCCGCCAGCATGTGAAACACGCCCTATGTGAAAAAGTACAAGAATACGCCAAAGGGTAGAGAGTAGAATTGCAATTGGACCTTCCTTTGATGTCTGCGAAAATGACACAAAGCATCAGAAATAGCAGAAGTGCTGGTGGAGGCCAAGAGAACTTGTCAGGCAGCTTCAAAGTCCCCTGTGTTGGGTTCTGAGGGGCACAGAACTCAGTAGGGAGTCCAGAGGTCATTGTGTCCAGCTTTAGGGGCCCCAAGGACAGGGGACAGGGAAATGCACCTGACCTCATTTCTGTCTAGAGTCTTAGGAAGTGCCTGGCACATGGCTGGTGCTCCGTTACACTTGGCTGAGTGACTGGGAAAGGAACCAGAATAGATCAGGCTCCAGTATGGAGATGGACGTAGTTCTAGAAAAGATGAATCAGAGCAGCTGGTGAAAGGTGTAGCCATTGTAGGAGAACAAAGCCGATTAAACAGATCGTCAGAGCACAGTCTCCAGACAAGTGGAATGGAGGGGCGGAAGGGGCACCTGCTTGAAGGGGCCTGGGTGCTGCACACTCACCCTGTCCAGCCTCCCTCTGTCTCCCTTCCATCCACCCACCAGGCAGTAGCTGCTAAAGCCCACCGGGTGCCAGGAGGCAGGCTCCAACAGCCAGTGGAGAACAAAACAGATGGTCCCTGTCCTCATGAACCATGGAGAAGATGGGGGAAGGCCATTGCTAACGGCAATAATATGTGCTTTTATGAGGAGTGCTCCCAGAAGCCAGGCTCCTTACTAGCTGTGACAGTGGGCAACACTGGGACCCTCTGAGTTTGCTCATCTGAAAAATGCGAATAAATGCCTCCTGGGGAGGGCACTTTTAAAGATTAGCAATGATATTATATATCAATAGTGGCCATGTTTTTCTTTGCCCTTGTGTGTGTGTGTGTGTGTGTGTGTGTGTGTGTGTGTGTGTATGGGGAGGTGGTTCTCTCCCCCCACACCCCCACTCTACTGCTTTCAAGGAAATGAGCACTTCCCGAATATTATGGAGAACAACTTTTTGGTCTTATATTTTGCTGATGATTTCTTCTGTTAAACTTCTTCCTCCTCCTCATAAGCCGGCAGAAAATGCTAGATTTTTGAAGGTACAACACCTTAAAATCCTGATTGCAAGAAATCATGAGAAACATTCAAAAGTAGGGGCTCCTGGGGGGCTCAGTTGGTGAAGCATCCGACTCTCAATTTCAGCTCAGGTCATGATCTCAGGGTCCTGGGATTGAGCCCCGAATTAGGCTCTGTGTTCCGCGGGGAGTCTGCTTGAGACTCTCTCTCTTCCTCTCTGCCCCTCCCCCCCCACTCCTGCTCTTTCTCTCTCTAGCTCTGAAATAAATAAATGTTTTTTAAAAAAATTCAAAAGTCAATAAAATAGTAAATTTAAGCAGGAGATCTGTCATTGCCATCCAAATGAAGACTAAAATTAAACATGCCAAACGTGATCATTATAGGAATAGTTCTGCGTGACACTGTCTTAAGTTCCTGATGTCATAAAGGAATTTTAGTTATGGCCTAATATAAACAATAGCAACCAAACAAACCCTATCTATTTTTCTGTTTTTTTCTCAAATTTCTATTTGAAGTCAGAGGAAAATCACTTTTTGCTTTCTTGCGCTACAGCTACTCAGGAGGGAGCCTCTTTTTAGACCATTCTCCCTTGGCAATGACTCTAAATCTCCCGTTCCTACTGTGTGGGCAAAGGTGCTCAGGGAGTGTCAGGAAGGGGGCCCTGCAAGACCGGGTCCCAGCCCTGGCCCTGTCACAGCCTAGCTCTGTGACCTTGGGCAAGTCACCTGTCTATATTTGGGGAAAAAAGAAGATAATGATACCTGCCTCGTGGCACGCTTCAGGGTTGTACCAGGTGATAAAGCTTATTTCCTCCCTTTTGAAACACCATCCAAAAAAAAAAAGAAACACCATCCATTTTGAGACACACCAGGTTTCAGGTGGAAAAAACCCATCCCATTAAGTCTACACATTGATTGTAAGATGTCCGAGTTTCAGGAAATCAAAATAAAAAAAAATCATGATTACATGGAGGAAATACAGTAGAACAGCGTGTCTTGCCATTCAGGGGGGTTCTAGACACGCGTACGGTGGTCTCATCGGTGTAGATGTGCTCCCCGAGGGGCGGAGTGGCCGTGCCCTGGCAAAGCTCCCCGTCCCTGCCCCCCTGTGGTCTGCGGTCTGAAATGCGGCTGACATTTCAGCATTTCTCCTGGTACCCCCCACCCCCAACCTCCAGTCAGATGCCAAGCCCCATGTGGATCAGCTCGGGTACATTGTGGCTTTCTTCCTATGTGGAAGTTCCACCTTGCAGACACTCAGAAACTATTTCGGCATTCTCTTCTGGACCCAGCCAGCAGTCTCCCCCCTCCATGTGAGTTGCTCTGACACTGACCGGGTGCCTCCCAGCCATTTTCATGGCCCTGCCCAGCCAGAAAATGATAATATTTGTCTAGTACTCCTGGGTGAGGGGAGGGGCAGCCAGGACACGAAGCCCAAATCTTCACCATCTGGAATCCATTCGGGGCATTCCAGCGTGGCTCACCTTCTCTAGTTAGTTTCCACCATGAAAAAGAGGGCAGAGGAGGAGGAGGGAAAGAAAAAGAGAAAAGAAGGAAACCCTGGTCATGTTCATTGTTTTGTTTTTTTGCTGGAGGATTTTTAAGGGCATTTTCGTTTTTCAAAGGATTCTTACAATAATCGTCGTGTATAAGGGTCTTGTATCTTGATCCACATCCCCTCGGGCCTGTGGGTACCACGAGCAAACAAGTTTCCACAGCTGTTAGTGTGTCCGAGCAACTAGGGAAACTTGTTATTGGTACGATGTATACTTCCTCGTAGCCTGACGCCTGGGAATCTGAATGATAAGAAGTACTGCCAGTGATTCTTTTGTGCCAACAGATCTAGGAACCTCGGCCTTAAGGCCCTGGGAGAGTAAACGGCATGGTACCTTTTATATCCTGCATTGTTTCTATCCTTTCTTACCCTGTGATCCTGCCTTGTTCATATCCTTTCTGACACAGTCATCCGAACCCAGTCACATAGTCTGTGCCCTTGCACATATGCCTAGTGCTGCCCAGAAGCATGAGGATGACCCTACAGTGAGCAGGGAATCTGATTATCTGCTGGCCCAGAAGCTCGGCCTCCCGGGCTTGCAATCTTCTACAAGAAGATTGTGTCTCAGAGTTTGGTTTAGGAACTGCCTGCTTCAGAATCATCTAGATGCTCCTTAGAAGAAGAGTCTGAATCAGACTACCAAATTTCAGACCAGTATTTGGTATTTTAAACCAGCACAGTGGTAATCTTTAATGCACATTCAGATTTGGGACCTTCTGCATATGGACGAGTTAATATAATCCCACTGATCTGTAAAGGGTTAATTTCCAGGTCAGCGCAGACCTTGTTACCTGGGTCAAAGGCAGGCTTCTGACTGCATTAATAACTAGCCAGGACACACAGCTGGCGCCTTCAAGTATCCAGCCCTGCTTCCGGGACCACTGTTGGGCTAGGAACCAGGGAAGGATGTTGAGGTCCGTAATAGCCCGATGCGATGGCTCGCACACACGTGAAATTCGGCACAGCCTGCCCCGGTTGGAGCTTCATCCCGCAGCTGGGCTGTGCTCGCTCTGGCCATGGTGGGCCTCCCAATCACAGTGGAACTTTCGGAGGAAGTGGGTTGTTACTTAGGATCCATGAGCCCCTGAAGCTGCTTGCAAAAATCGGACGGGAAAGAGTGTATTTTTCTAGGAGAGGGTCCAGAAGTATTGCCAGATTCCCAAAGGCATAGTCAACCCAGAAGCAGGGAAGATTAAGGATTCAAACAGAGGAATTTTTAAAGATTAGGACTGTGGAGAATTGTAAACAAAGGCTCATATCCTGGGAAGGATTTCTGAACTCCAGCCCTCAGAGCCAACAGCAGATCGTGACCTCCAGCATTCCTTACCTGGCTTCTCTCCTCTTCCCCCCCGTCTCATTCCTTCTTTTAGGTTTGTCTCTCTCTGGTTTTCCTCCCCACCTTGAACTCACTGCCCCATCTGGAACGTGGTGCCATCCCTCCTCCCACCTGGTCCTTCCCCACTCCTCTCCCTTGCTGCCCTAATCGGGAAGCAGAGCTCATTCTTTGATTTGTTCTACCTTTGAAATAACGTTGTGTGTTGGTGGTTCCTGTTTTTCAAATTAGATGAGTCGAACATAGAAGATTTCTCTGGGAGAGGGAGAAAACAATACCTTGGGTACCCTGAATTCCTGGCTTTTTGGATCTAACCCTTGATAGAAGGTTTTCTGTGGGCAGAGCTTCTCACTCATCCTTGGCTGGAGGAAGGGCAGGAGCAGGCACGCCCCAGGGCTTTCTCTTGTTCTGAGTTTGACTCTGATGAAGAAAGAGTGACTGGCTAGAATCCGCGGCACCCCCTCCCCCGGCCCCCAGCTCCAAGGCCCTCCCGCTAGCTTGGATTATTTTTGTTTGCCGGCTTTGGCTGTGGAAAGCAGAGAAGCAACCCTTAGGCTAAGGAGCCCGTGGGGACGCAGTCAAGGCTGCAGAAGGAAGTGAGAGCTAACACTGTCCAGTTCTACCCCTGTGTCTGCTCCAGCTCTGTGAGCAGGAGGGGGTTTGGGCTGTTGGGCTCCCTGGCCAGCGTTCTGGGGATAAATTCCTGAAGCATGAAATCACCGGCTTGGGAGGGCCCTTTCGCACTGCTGGGCCTGCCTGCCTGCCTCAGCCTTGGACAGCTGGGAGTTCCAAGCAAGTGGACGGTGACACCCTGAGGGATGGGTTATGTATATATGTATATACATCTCCTGCTTGTGCCCCAAATCCTCTCCCTGCACACGGAAGTAGTCCTCTGGCTGGGGGGAGTGGGCAGACCACCTTCCTCAGTTCTGGAGGAGGGCTGATAATGGCACTTCCGGGCCCAGGCATTTTGGGGGCACCTACTGGGTTGAGAGGCATGGCAGTGGGTCTGTGAGAGACATGAAGTCAGGGCAATATGCCGTCAAGTCACTCACATTTGGGTGGGGAATGAGGCGACCACCTACAGACACAGAACCAGATGGACAGTCCCAGGCTGAAGGTGGGTGGTGCAGAGGACCAGCCAAGAGCTGGGCTCCCTGAGCTGGGCCTACCCCTGTGGCCCCAGGAGCCCCTGGATGCTGCTTGGAGGGAGCGTGGCCTTTGCCATGGGAGCAGAGCAGTTGGCAGGAGGGTGCTGTCTCCTGGGGGCTGGCAGGAGAGGAAGCCCCAAATCAGACCTTTGGGGGTTATAGACTGGGGACCTGGGTCAGCCAACCCTTTTACCCTCACTCTGGTCAGTGCTAGAAGTTTCCGAGCTTGTGGCACAAGTGGCCCCAGGCCTGCTTACCCTCTAACTGATGTATCACTCTGGCGCTTAAGGCTCACTGGGGGCCAGGCCATGCCCCTTGGTCTTCTGGGACCATTTCTGAAGGAACAGTGAGCCCTCTGCCCCCTGCGCTAGCCCAACCCCAGTGCGCGGGTGCTCAGGCCAGCACTGGGTAACAGGGCAGCCCCTAAAACACCTCCCTCAGGATTGCACTTGCCAATGAATTCCTAGGCCCTGTAGAGTGGACAAGTGGCTGTAACTGCCAGCCCAACTTGAAACACTTTCAACCGTTGTCAGAGCCGGGGCTTTGGAACCAGATTCCAGTTGGTTCATAACCTGCCGCAAGGACTCTCTGCCTATGCGCCTCATCTCTGAAGAGCAGGTAATAGGCCTCCCTTGCGGGTTGTCTGAGCATAAGACACGATCATGCACGGGTGTCATAGCTGGCACCAAGTGGGTGCTCAGTACGTTATTACTACCATTATCGTTGTTTATCCTGGAAGCATAGGTCCCTGGGGGCCCCTGGGTTCTATACTTCAAGACTCCAAGCTTCTCAAGCTTCAAGATCTGGGAATCTTGTTAAAATGAAGATTCTGATTCTGTAGGTATGGGGGAGGGGAGAGAGAATTCGTCCCTGACTTTGAGGAACTCCTAATCTGTTGGAGACCCATACAAACACACTTTGCTGTCCATGAGCTTGCTGCAGAAAGGCATGCCAAGGCTTGCACAGGAACACACAGGATGAGGAACTTGCTGTAAAGGAACACACTGGAAGCAAACTGTGTCCTCTCTGGGGATCCCCAGCCCGGGAAGGTGGCAGGGACCCTGTATTGCTTGCCCTTCTCAGAGCAGCAGGCCAAGGTGCCGAGCGCAGAACACCCTGGGAGCAGGGGGAACAGCATGGGCTCTGGCTGGGAGCAGCGCAGGTTAGAGGCATATTCACACAAGGTTAGCTCTCAGTAAGTGCGAACTGTGTTCAACGCTGCTCCTGGGCCTTGGGTCTCAGCAACCATGAGATTCTTGAAAGACTGGGGCAACAGTGCCCCGGACTTCGCTCAAGTTTTTGGTGGGAGGTGGGCGTGGCTGATACTGAGAAACTGCATTCTGTGCTTCTTGACAAATTTGCCTCTAATCCTCCCCCAGCGCCCCACCCTCCATCCTACTCCCCACCCCTGAATAAAACTCCATAGATTCTAGCTTTTAGCAAAGGGAACCCTGGTTTCTGCCTAAATGCCTGAGAACGCGGTGCTTTCTGCTGAAATCCGCCCATAGGAGTGGTGTTGAGGTGGGGGGCTAACTGGTGGCCCCCACCAGGTGAGAGGTGGAGCTCCCATTGGTATGCCACAGGAGCCCCTGGCTAGGAACAGTCCGCATCTGGGGCTTTGCCCCTCATTTTCTGATCAGCTTCAGCCAGGAAGCTCCCTTTATTCTCTATTCTGCATTTGCAAAGCCGAGAGGAGCCTGGCAGAAACAAGGATGCAGGGGTGGTGGTCCCTACAGGGGGCGCTGTGGAGACAAAGGACTTATTTTTCATTCTGGTAAAACATACATGACATCAAATTTGCCATTTTAAACATACAACTCAGTGGCATTTATTACATTCCTCTTTGTGCCACCATGCCGACTATGTGCTTCTAACACATTTTTGTCACCCCCAACAGAAACTGTGTCCATTAAGCAGTAGCTCCCCACCCCTCCCCACAGCCCCTGGTAAACTCTGTTCTATTTTTGTCTTTATGCATTTGCCTATTCTAAATATTTCATATAAGCAAAACCATATCGTATTTGTCCTTTGGTATTTTTTTTCGCTTAATGTTTTTTGAGGTTCATCCGTGTTGTAGCCTGTGTCAACACCTCCTTCCTTTGTACGGTTGAATAATATTCTGTTGTATGGATATACCACACTTTGTTTATCCATTCATCTGTTGATGGGCATTTGGGTTGTTTCCACTGTTAATTTTTTAAAAAATATTTTATTTATTTATTTGAGAAAGAGAGAGAGAGAGTATTCATGAGTGGGAGGAGGGGCAGAGTGAGAGTGAGAAGCAGACTCCCTGCCAAGCAGGGAGCCCGATGTGGGGCTTGATCCCAGGACCCTGAGATCATAACCTGAGCCAAAGGCAGATGCCTAACCAACTGAGCCACCCAGGGGTGCCCACCCCCATTGTTAATTATTAGTATTTTACAGTTCTTGTGTGTTCCCTGGGTCCAGACAATGGAGACACACCAGAAAATAAGATTCTGTGGTTCTTGTCTCCACTTGGCAGGTAGCCAGGCAGGAACAACAGGAGATGAGTGCCATCATAGGACCGGGGGGACCTACAGGACATGCTGGATGAGGGCTTGTCCACACTGGGTTCTGTCTTGCCTGATCAGCTGCCAACTGTGTGGGGTTCTCCTTTTGCAGGCCTCAGCCTTCCCATCTGTAAAATGGACTTGAGGCTAAAGACCCCTGTGGCACTATGATGCTGAATCTTCTGCTGTGGAATTCTAAGAGGCCATCTGCTCCATTTCTTTCTTGGGGAGGGCTTGTGGTGGGAAAGAGCTGCCCAAGTGGCTCTCGAAGTGGGGGGAGGAAGGGTGTCTGGGAATTTGAATATTTCCAGCATAGTGCCTGGCAGGAGAGTGGTTTTGTTTACATAACGGTGATTGTCTTGCTGTCTGCCCCCTGCAGGTGGCCACTTAGCGTCCTATCCCCTTCTCAGCTGCCTGCCTAGAGAGCGTGTCCAGGCCAAGACTAGCAAAGGGGAATGACTCCTAGGTCAGAACTCCTGACCGCCACAGGGGGCTAGAGGTGTATGGGGCGGGGGGGGGGGACCTATACCCCCATGGGGGACCACTATTTGGGTTAGGATTATTTGGGGGTCTGGGGACCTGGAGTTTAAGTAGGCTGGGAATTGGGATGCCAGAGGCCAGGACAGCCTGAAGGGGTAGTGGTGGTAGTAAGTGGTGGCTGGGTGGAACCCACAGCCAGGGTGGAGATTTCCTGTCAAAACAGCCACTTATCCTGGCCAGAGAGTGCATTCCTTTACCCTAGGAGATAAGAAGGCCCTATTTTCCTCTCAGGGTTCCTTTGAGCTGCCCGCTGCTTTGGGCAGGCTGTTGGAGGCTCTGTGAGCTGGGGTCGCTAGGGCCTCTGTAGCCCCCTGGGTCGGGCCCCTGCCCGAGCAGCTCACACTCCTGGCTCCCCTCCCAGACTCCCTGCATCCTTGAGTGAGCTCCGACCCCAGCAGCGACAGCCAAGGGTTGAATCCTGTCTGGTCTCCTCTGCGCTTTGGTTTCTTTACCTGAAGAGTGCAGCTATTTGGTAGGGTTGTTGTGAGTTAATACCGCGCGGGCTTGGAACAGTGACGGGCACAAAGCCCGGCTCCGTGTGTGTGTGTGGCAGTCGCTCCTATGAGCCCAAGCTACCTCTTTGTTTCCTGGGCCCCGGGGAGCCTGAGTTCCCACTGGAGTCAGGCCCGTTCATGTACTGGGGCATTTGACAGTTCTTTTGTCTGTAGGCATCTCCAGGCAAAAATCTCATAATCTCAACTTGCTGACCCCAAGGCCATTATAAGAAAAGTTTCATTAAATGTTTAAAATAGAGCCCTGCCAGCAGCTGGAACAGTTTCTTGGGTGTTAGAAATCATTCTCCGTCAAGAAAAGGCTTGTCCTCACTTTTGCAAGGGAGGAACCCTTTGCTCAGAAAGAACCTCTGAACTGTCCGTCCTAGATTGTAGGGGTTGGCAGAAGACTCTCCGATTACGGGAAACTTTCAGCCACTCCTTCCAAGGGGGCCACCCTGACCACCACCCTGCCACGCAAGCCCTTCATCCACCCTGGTTGCCAAGCTCTAGGGGCTTTCCAGCTGTTCCAGCCAGTTGTCCCTGAGGGCGGGGGGCCTTCCCCAGGGGGCTGGAGGCTCCGGGCTGCTCCTCCCTGTGCCCTCTAGGCAGGCACAGCCCCACTTCACACTTCCCTTCTGGCCACTGCTGGAATGCCCAGCCCTCCCCCTGTGTATTTTCTCTCTGGGTGGGGGCCTGGGAGCTGGAAACCCTGCTCACACCCTCTCCCCACCCTCTCTTTGGGGGACCAAACTCCAAAGAGCCTGGAGCCAGAGAGGAGGTTGTGGTGTGGGGCAGGCCACCAGCTGGCCGCCCAGAACTCCTGTGGGGAAGGAAAACTGGGCTATGGGTCGGTGCCTCGGGAGAGTCCTCCAAACCTATCATTTCCCTTCCATTTTCCAGTCCGTGGTCAATACAGTCTGGATCGATACAGCCTGACCTGGTTCAGGTTCAACACACTTCTACGGAGTCCCTATAATGGACCTGCATTGTTGCGACCCAGTTCAGTGGGCTAGCCCTGCAGACTGGGCTTCGGTCCTCTGTGGGCTCTGGGCCGGACTCCGAACTCGGGCTGCTGTGCCACCTCCCGTTCTCGGGCTTTGAGGAGCTGGCTGGCATCTCTGAGCTCTGGGTCACTCAGTTGTTGAAATTGGTTAGTGCCTTTGGCCTTGAAGATTCATTATCTGATCGAATGGAGGGCACCCAAGACACTGTAATAACAGAAGACCTAGTGGCAGCCCTTGTAATTCATAATTGCTTGGTCTCATCAGCATGTTAAGAAATGTGGTGGTGAGCTCATCTCCCTGTTCCGTGTGTTGTGTCTCAGCCACGGGGAAGGGAAGGGGTAGCAGTGAGGTGGTGCTGACATGTTCTAGAAGCCAGTTTGGGATTTTACGTCTGCCACTGGAAATGAGTGGTGTCATTGGAGGCTGGGTGCTGAGTGTTAAGAACGGGCTTCTAGCTGGGCCACTTTCAGAATTAGAAGGGCTCTAAAACATCACCGGGTCCCCTGCACCCGCGCCATCACCAGGGGGCTCAGTAGGGGTGCAGAATCTGGGGCTCATCCCAGACTGACAGCCAGAATTTGCATTTCGAAAGGAAAAGGGACTCACCTTCAGTCCACCAGCAACCAGGGCACCCACCCCTCTGTCTAGACTCTTGTTCCTGACACCACCCTTCCCTTCTTCCCCAGAGATCTTCAGGACGCTCATGCCAGGAAGGGGCCCGCGTGCTCCACCCAAGGCAGGAGGACAAGAGCCTGCCTTCTCCCAAATCCATGCTCTCTGGGCCCGGGGCGACTGCCCCCACCCCCGACCCCCTTCGCAGCTCCCAGGAGCTAACAGCACAGCCCAGAGGAGGAAAAACTCCACTGGCCAGTCCAAACAGCCAGAGGCGTGCGGGGTGAGCTGCCCGCCTTTGTCTGCCTTAGACCATCTGCGGCTGGGCAGTGTCTGAGTGATTTGGGGGGGAAGCTGCTTGGGCAGGAGCTCTGTGGGGGAGTTAGTGGCAGGAATGGCCCTGGACACCTCTCTTTGTCAGGCCATTTCAGACCTGTTCTCTCCCTCAAGCTGCAGATCTCTGTCTCCATGCCATGAGACGTCTGATGTCCCAGAGTGGTCCCAGAGTGGTCACGGCAGGACAGACCCTCAGGGCACCGTTCCAGTGCCAGCCCCCGGGAGGACCCGAGGAGGGCCGTGTGTGCTGCACGATGTTTGGCCCCTGGGAGAGGCACGCATTTGTGGTTCCTTTATTGCATGCCCTACTGTACTTCCTTCTGGTCTAGGGAGCCTCGGCTCGTTTCTCTCCTCTTGGCCTGGTCCCGGTCCCTCCCCCACCACGTTGTTTTGGTGTGTGTCCCTTCCCAGAACCTCGGCCTCTCCTTTCCTTTTCCTTGCAGAGTTGCGCTTCCTGTGATCCCTCAGGCCCCAGTCCGCCCTCTGGGGCCCTCCCTGCCTTCCTCTCTCCCAGGCCCTTCCTCCGCTCTTTCTATTCCTGGTTGGACCAGCCTCTCCCATTGTCCATTCCCAGGAAAGGGCTGTCTCGCTGGTCCAGGGGTGAGGGACCTGAGCCAAGAAGAAAGCCAGCGCCGGAAGCCCCTGCCCGCCCCGGAGCTCAGCTCCCAGCAAGGTTCCCCCAGCCCAACCCCATTGCCAGTGTCATTTTTAGAAATCTCGCTCTCTAAGTTAGTCAGCAGTAGCAATCTGACACCCACATGAGGGGGCTGACGACTTCCCAACTGCCTCCTGTGACTTCGGCAGACCCCAGAGGTGGGGGTGGCGGGGGCGGGGAGCCACAGGTGCCACAGAGAGCTTCCCGGCAGCGACCTGACCGAATGTTTGTCACAGCTGTGACCAGGGCTGACTCCTACTGGCCAGGGCAACGTGGGTGGGGTCCCACGGGGACTTCTTGGGAGCACATGGTGGACCCTGGGTCTATTGGGGAGCACCCAGAGAAGCTGTGTTACCCGGATTCAGGGAAGGAAGTCCATGGCTTTCTGCAGACAGACCTTCAAGTATCTTCCCTCAGCCTCTTCTTGCCCGGCTTTTGTCTTGATTTTTCTCTCTCTTATGTCCCCCCACTCCACCCGCATTCCATGTTTGTTTTTCCTAAAAGCACGTAGCTCAAATGGGGCCGAAGTATTTTTGGTAAATACAGAACCAGATGCTCGGGTCAGACCCAGGTATGTTCACATGTGGCGGGTGCAGGCACGCGGCCTCCCAGGCCTTCCAGGATTGGAAGATGTCAGCTGAGAAGGCCCCAGACTGGCTCCCTGATGTACCAGCAGAGGAATTGAGTGGTTCACAGGGACTGAGACACAAGCGTTAGGGACCTCCAGGGGAACAGCTCAGGATGAGTTACAGAGAGACAGCATGGTGGATGGAAGATTTTGAATTCAGACATATGTGGAGGCCAGGCGAGGCTCTGCCTGCTCTGAGCTCTGCAAGCCTCCCCCAGTCATACACCCCTAGGTGTGTGTGGCATTCCACAGGAGAGACCCCCCAGTCAGCCTCCTGCCGAAGGATAGGGGGGATGCCATGAGCTCTGCGGGTGTCTCCTGGGCTTGATGAGGACCTGTGTTGCATGCCTTGGCACCCCCCGCCCCCAGCCTGGGGATGTTCCCAGAAGAGTTTGTCCCACAGGCCACAGGCCTGCCCAGGACCAAAGCCGGCCTCCTGTGTGGGGGAGGGCAGTGCCAGGGACCTGGAGACAGCCTCCTGGAAGAGAGGCAGTGGCCGTAATATGGGCAGTTTCAGCTATGTGATCTTGGACAAGATTCTTCACCTTCCTGAGCCTGGTGTCCTTCCCTCTGATCTTACAGGGTAGCTCTGAGGATCAAGGATGTTGTTATAAGGGACTTAGTGCCCAGGGATAGGTACGTAGGAGGTGCTCAGTACAAGGCTGCTCCTCATTGCATTCGGAAGAGAGGTTGCCCTGTGATACCCCTTGGGGAGCCTGCACAGTCCTGCACACAGAGAGACTCCTCATTGCCTGGCAGGGACAGCAGTGTGACATGCTGTCGGGTGCCATCCATCCACTGTGAGGCTGGGCATGGGGGCAGTCGGGGCAGGGGACACCATCAGCGTACGCGGGGCTGACATAAGTCTCGGCTGTGGGGCAGCCCCTAGCGCGGGAGTCCTCGGAGAGGCTTCAGAGGCCTGGAACGCCCAAATGTTGTGCAAAGTGTGCTGTCCATGGGGACAGCTTTCATCAGATTCTCCAATGGGGCTGTAACTGCAGAGCTTAAGAACCTTTATCCTGGATGTCAGCATGTCCAGCATGAAGACCCACTGTGAGAGGCTATGGCAGGCACCCAGGGTGTGTGTGGCTGAGCTCACCCTGTGCTGCAGCCAGCAAGTCCAAGGCAGTCAGGGACATCAGTGCCTGACCTGGACACCCACCCTGCCATAAGCTCAAGGCTCAGCTGGACCCAGTTTGGGGTGTGGGAGAGAGATCTGAGCCCTAGAAGCTGGGGCGAGAACCAGTAGGACCAAGCCTCACTGGGGGCTGGCTGAAGCCTGGGGGTGTGAGGTGGTGGGGTTTGTAGGGGGTGGAAGTCATAAGGGCCTGGGAAGTTAAGAGCAGAGGAAATAAGGACATCCATCATGCCAGCCTCCAGATCCAGAGCTCCTTCTCATCCACTGGAAAGTGGCACATAGGAGGGG
This sequence comes from Ailurus styani, assembly GCA_002007465.1. Lineage (NCBI taxonomy): Eukaryota > Metazoa > Chordata > Mammalia > Carnivora > Ailuridae > Ailurus > Ailurus styani. The sequence goes on along the minus strand of LNAC01000367.1, from coordinate 773,004 downwards.
TGGGCCCTGAGGTCTGTCCCTGCCTGAGAAGGCAGGCCAGAAAGTCCTCAAATGATCTCTCTAGGCCTTGAATTCTAGGAGGAGAAGGATCATTGCAGGTTCTTACCTCCGAGCCTTATGCAGAGACCTTGGGCTGTGTCTCATGGAGATGTGGCTGTAGGGGGTCACTCTCTCTCCATTTCTTTTCTTTTTTTCTTTTGGTTCTTATTTTATCTGTCCTATCTTACGTATGTTTTTCTCATAAATCACTTAAATCATTTGGAGAAGCAGGTAGAATATAGATGGAAAGAAAAAAAATGAAAGAGACTTGTTTACAGAAAAATGATCTAGAGAAGGTAGGCTTTCAGTCCTGGGATGTTCTATTTGTTTTTCTAAAAGATGTTATTTTGTGTTGGTGAGTCGATTTTGCTGGTGAAACACAATGTGGAAAATTTGTAAAAAGGAAAAAAAAGGAGAAATTGCTCATAATTGCATTTTACAGACATCCGTAGTTAGTATTTGAGTATGTTTCCTTCTTCCCTTACATGTATAAATTAAAACTTTTTTGGTATTTGTACTATAAACAGTGTCCGGTTTTCTTGCTTCATGTGTATCATACATAACGTGGATGATTTTCTGTGGTACTAAAAACCCTTTCTAAACATTTAAAATACCTCAGCCCCCCAGAGTTAGAAATGTCGACTCCCCATTTTACATCATTATAAATAAAGCATTGACAATGTTTTGCCCATAAAGTTCTTTTCAAAGTTAAGATGATTTCCTTGAGAAAGATTCAGAAGCACACCTGAAGGAGAGGGCTGGCTCACCAGCACGTCAGTGTGAGCGTGTGCTAGGCAATGTGTGGGGCTGCATTTGCAGAGAGAGAGGCAGGCCTCCACTCGACCCCTCATGAGAGCCAAGTAACTTAGGCTGTCAGTCTGTGGATCTTGGTGGTGGGGCAGATGGAGAGAGAAGTCTTCCCAGGGACTCATCCGTGAGACTTGGGCAAAGCCCCCGGGCCTGGTGACCAAACACCCACCTCTGTCAGAGCTGCCATGGGGGCCGCCGAAGTCAGTGGATCCCAGCGTTCAGATGTGCTTTCAGACCCACGCATCATCCCAGCTCGGCCGAACTCTGCTCCAAGGCAGGCTGGGCTGGGTTTTCACCTCAGAAAAGCTAGTCAGTGGGGTCAGCCAGCGGATAAACTAAAGTTAACTCAGCCATTATTGCTTTTTTGTTAATGAGGGGAAGACCAGCTGTGAAGATGCCAAACCATTCAGAAATGTTGCCCAGGACTTGGAATTGAAGGTCTTAGGGCAAATTCCGTGTTCGGGCAGAAGAAAGCAATTGACAGTGATTTTAAGTCCTGACCGGACTCCCCAGGGCCCCTTGTGCTTCACTGAGCTTTCATTTTATTATTTTTTTACAAAATATTTTTCCTATTAAGTTATGAATCTTGGAAGCTGTGAAAAGCGCTGGCAGTCTCCTTGGACTCATGAGCGAGCAGGAGCTCTTTTGTGGATGGAAGCTCAGGGGGAAGCTAAGCCCCAAGGTAGGTGGAGGACAGTTGGGCAGGAAATTCTGTCACCACAGCTCTAGGGGTTGGCTGGAGTGATGGCCAAATGCCCATCCTACGTGGCTGTGAGGGTTTCGGGAAAGGGAGCAGGGTTGGCTTCTCTTAGACTATAGTTAACAGGAATAAACCAACTCCTTCTCAGAGATGAGATTCAAAAGCAGATATCCTGTCCTGGGTGTTCCCAAGCCTACGAACACTTGACTTGGATCTTCAACTTCCACAGCCCACTAACATGTCCACAGATGCTGTTCAAAGTGACCTCCTTTGACAGAGAAGCAAAGTAGGCTTAAAACCACCTGAAACATTTTATTGAAGTCAGTGTACAAATGTTGAAAACGCTTTGAAAAAATCAGATCTGAGATGTTCCTGCTATAAAGTAGCCTCTGAACAAGTCAAACGGAGAGCATGGATGTGAGATGGGCCCACAGCCAACATCTAAGAGAAAGATTCTTCCTAATGTGACCCGTATTAGCAACCAACCTCTCTTGTGCCAGGCATGGCACTTGACCCCTGGGGGACAGTGCTGTGTAAGGCTGGATTTCTTGCCCCGAGGAATCTAGCTGGGGAAAGATCGGGTATGGCCAGCCACAGCACTGAGAGCCCTTGGAAGGAATTGATGATCCTGATTCAGGAGTTTAGGTAAAACCCAAAGGGAGTAGCATTTGAGATGGCTTTGGAAAGTGAGCATGGCATTGATGCTTAGAGAAGTGGGAAAAGGGTCTGGAAGGCGGGAGACACAGGAACGGGTATTACTGATATTCTTGTGGAGAGTCATCTGCATGACTACTGGACAGAGGAAAGCAAAAGATGAGCAGGAAGCCGCGGGCACGGTGCCCGGTTGTCGTGGGTTTTGATTCTCATCTTCAGGAGCTTGGACTCTGTTCTGCAGCTGAGTGAGACACGTGGAAAAGTTTTTGAACAGGGAAAGTAGCTTAATTTTTTAAATTAAAGGAAAATATATAAATACATGCTTAGTGAGAGATTTTAGCTATATGGAAATCTATCAAGAAAAAAGGAGAAAAGAAAGAAAAACAGAAAAGAAAAAAAAAAAAAAAAGAAAAGAAAATGCTCCCCTACCTAGAGGTAACTACTGCTCTCCTTCAAGTCATTTCATCTACGTGTCTCTAGAGAAACAGGTACATGAAGTCAAGCCCTAGAAGTTTTAAGGACAGTTCTGTCAGACTTCCTCCTCTGTCTTGCTCAATCTCTCTCCCATACACACACCCCTATATTATAACATATAAATTTACATGAGATAAGACTATAGTCCAGGGAAGCCCACATGCTATATCTTATCCCTCGGCTCATTTTTTTAAACTTTTTTTTTTTTTTAGATTGTATTTATTTATTTGAGAGAAAGAGCGAGCTCTCGCACACGCACACACGCATGAGCTGGGGAGGGAGACATGGTGGGAGAGGGAGAGGCAGACCCCACTGAGCAGGGAGCCTGACGTGGGGCTCGATCCCAGGACCCCGGGATCACAACCCGATCACTTGGCTCATTTTGCTGTACTTTGTGTCATTTCAGAGCATGGTTTTGTGGGCTATTCACCGGAACTGCTATGGAACAACACTCTGCCAGATTACAGCCCCGGGGAATCTTTCTTCACTGTCTTTGGAGTGTTCTTCCCAGCGGCCACAGGTATAGTAATTCGGGTTCTTTCCCACTCCCACATGAGGGCTACAGGTGCTTGGTTCCTGAAGGTCAGTATTGTAAATGGCCTGCATGTGCTTCTAGGATGTGTATGTCTGACTTTAGAGATGGCCTTAGCCTTGACTAAAAATCTCTTAACAGAGTTTCCTTGTTCATAATTCCTGAAGGCCTCCCACATTATTTCATCTTCTTTATGCTCCATACCTAGGTATTGAAACCTGAAGGCCTAGTTAATAGAGGCATAGTTCTCCCAGGGCTGAACAGGACATATTCCTCAGCAGGACAAGCTGTCCCTTCCACCCCAGACTGAGGACAAATTTTGCCCCAAACTCCCCTTGTCTCCACCCCAACCTGTGCCTCTTCCCCCAGGGGGCAGAGAAATACTATTGTCTTCTCACGGCACTGGGTGTGGGTGAAACCAGGGACCTGTGGGCCATGAACATATCTCCTTACCCCACCTGCCCCATTTTCTGGCTCTCTGGTGACTAGGAAGGAGTGTCCGAAAGCTGAAGTCCCTCTAGGACTCTTGTCCTAGGCTCTGGGCCTGGCCTGGAAGGTAGTGAGCTGACATGTTGACCAGATGATCTATAAAGAATCACCATTTGCTAGTGACTGGGCTTGTCCCAGACCAGACAAGCATTTTACTCTTAATCAAGCAGTGCCGATACCCTGGAGTGTGGGTGATTTTATCTTTTTTTTCTGCCTGCCTCCCTGGGGCTATTGCCTGACTCATCCTCTCCTCAGGTAGCATAGGGATAGACAAAGTGGAGAAGCTACTAGAATGTTGAAAACTTAAAAGACCGTCCATGCTAAGTGTTGGCCAGGATGTGGAGAACGTGGAACTCTTGTACACTGCTGTTTGGAATGTAAAATGGTACAACCATTCTGGAAAACAGTAGGCCGATTTCTTAAAAATTGAACAGCCTATGGCCATACCTATGGCCGTACCACCCTAAATGTGTCTGTTCTTGGAAGCTAAGCAGGTCTGTGCCAGATTTGTATTTGGATGAGAGCCCCCTAGGAATACCGGGTGCAGTAGGGTTAAAAGAAAAAAAATTAAATACACGCCCAGCCATTCCACTCCTGGTTATCTACTGCAGAGAAATGAAAACATGTGTTCATATAGACTTGTGCATGAATGTTCAAAGCATCTTAATTTGTAATAGCCTCAAACTGGAAACAGCTCAACTATTCATCAACAGGCAAAGAGATAAAAAAATTATGATATAGCCGTGCCATGTAGAGCTACTCGGCAATAAAAAGGAACGAGCTATTGATACTGCAACAATACAGATGGTCGTCAAATAATGATGTTTTGTGAAAGAAGTCAGACCAAAGAAGAGAACCTTTTTTCAAAGATAAAACTATACAAAACTCCACTTACATAAAATTCTAGAAAATTCACACTCTAGTAACAGATCTGTGGATGGGGACTGGGGGGAGGGAGGCAGGCGGGAGGGACAAGGAAATTTCAGGTCATGAAACTCTATTCCTGACAATGGTGATGGGTTCACAGGTATATTCATATGCGAAAACTTTCCAGATTCTTACACTTTAAACTCCTGCTGCTTATCGCCTGACGGTTACACCTCAGTAAAGCTGTGAAAAATGAAGAAGATGAACAATGTTAATCGCCTTTCATCAGCTTTCCCGAATCCTGCTCCTGCCTCTAGCCGTGGCGGGTTTTCAGCCCTCTTCACTGCCAAACCCCGGGGTTTTGTCTGTGCTACTGTCTCCATTTCCGGCCTCCTGTCCAGCTCGTCCACTCTCTTCTTTTGGAATTCCAAACCTGCCTCACCACTGAAATGGCCCTTTCCACTCTTCCGTGGCTGCCATGCTACTCAGTTCAGTGAGCATCTCTAATTTCTCACTGTATTCAGATGGGCAACGTCCACTTCCTCCTTCTTTTCTCTTGCCTTCCGTGACGCAAGGAGGGCGCTGCCTTGTCCACCTCCTGCCCCTCTGACCTGCCTTCATAGGTGCATCCTCTTCTGCCTGCCCAGTAAATGTGGGGGTTTTTCAAGCTATTCCCCTGCCCTCTTCTCTTCTTTCTCTCCTGTTTTCCTTAGAATCCCACCCGTGCCTACTGTCCAATGGCCACTCACAAGGCTAATGACTCCCAGCCCAGACTCCTCTGAGCTTCAGTTACTTACATGACATCATCTCTTGGGCCTCTCAGACCCAAAATGATCAGAACCAAGCCCATTCCACCCATCCTCCAATTGGTTCTTCCCCTTTACTCCTGATCTCAGGACAATTTGCTCCGGACAATCGCACCTGCCAGTAATGGGGAGTTATTCATGATAATGTCCTCTCTCTTACCAGGACCCTCCAAGTCCTGTCAATTTTTCCCCCTACGGGAGGTTCTTCTTGACTTCCTACTTTTCTCCACCTCTGCTGGTGACCACTCGTGTCTAAGCCTTATCTCTCCCTGGCCACAGAGGAGAGTTTGGAGCCAGGCCTCAGGAGCGGCAGCTGGAATATTGGCCCACAAATCCAGATGTGCCAGGTGTAGTGCTTCCCGTTCGCTCTTCTGAAATGCAAAGGGTCAGTTTCGGACTCCAAGACTTCATTCTGCCGGGATGACTGAAAACTGATGTCAGTCAGTCATCATGCCTCCACCAGGCCCAGCCATTTTGTTCCTTTTTGGGTCTTTGGGTCTTACCAAGTCCCAAGGCGTGTCTGGCTTTTCAGCATTGTACACGGAGCCAGGCCCTCTTACTGTTCTGTCTGCACAGCCCTTCAGGTACATGCTCTCTGCGGCTTCTGAACCACTTCTGAGAACCAGAGATCTGAACTACGGAGCCCTGTGCTTAGAGTCTATGCACTTCCCAGGCCTTCCTTTCTAGGGTCTTATGGGGTCCCCACAAGGGGTGGGCCCCAGGTCCACACTGCTCCAGATCCTATGTGACTTTCTCTCCTTGCCTGCAGCTCCGGGGTCAATCTTCTGTTACAGTGCGGTGGACCCTCCTGTCCAGGGCCGGTGCTATGGGCACAAGCCTGTGCATTAACGCTGAGTCCCATGCTCAGAAGGGTGCCATGCTTGGTTTAATGATTTGTGGTTGCTAATATTCTTAGTAATTTTTTTTTAAGATTTTATTTATTTATTTGACAGAGAGAGAGAGAGATCAGATCACAAGTAGGCAGAGAGGCAGTCAGAGAGAGAGGAGGAAGCATGCTCCCCACTGAGCAGGGAGCCCGATGCGGGCCTCGATCCCAGGACCCTGAGATCATAACCTGAGCCGAAGGCAGAGGCTTTAACCCACTGAGCCACCCAGGTGCCCTCTTAGTAATTTTTGATCAAGGATCTTGTATTTTTATTTGCACTGGACCCAGTAAACTATGTACCAAAGTTTATTCTTGCCCCCCCCCATGCTTTCCCACCAATTTTGTGGCTTCTTTTCTACCTCCTTGATTCTCTAAAATCTCCTAATTGTGCAGGTTTTTGAGAAACAGACACCATAACAGAGTGCTGGCAAATTCTGTTTCCTCCTGCCATGTATCTCCCTCAAGGCAGTACAGTATAGGTCAACTCCTCTTGAATGGACAGAAAAGGCAAGGGAGGAAACAAATAGAGGGAACTTTTTTTAAAGTTAACATTTGAAAATATTGTTCTGCCCTCCCTCCCCCACGCAGGCAGAGCACACATTGAAGAGGTTTCCCAGCTGAGCGTTTCCTTGGGCCTAGCCATGCCTTCTAAGGCCAGCTCAGGAAACCCTGGGCCCAGAGGCCAGGTGGGCAGTCACACCTGAGGGGGGCCATGGGCCTTCTTGGCTGGCAGCACTGCAGGGGGCACTCCTGGGAGGTTGTGTCAGTAATGGGATCCTGCTGGGCCCCTCCACACTGCTCCCTGGTGCCCCGCCTTGGCCTCTCCAGGCACCGTGTCTTAAAGAGAGGAGGGTGCCTGGTCTGAGAGGGGGCAGAGAGTGGTGGGCCCCGATTCAGTATTTTTCCTTTCAGCAAGGAATTAGCAGCCTGAGGTTTGAAGAGCCATGCAGTAGCCCCGATTCCGAGCGGGACTAATATCCGAGATCAGTTTGTTCAGTAGCTCTCAACTTTTTGTCTTTTTAACTCATATTCCATTTTTGATCATGAAACTAAAACCCTCATCTACAGTAGAAATTCTATACCCCCCCTCCCCCGGACCAGAGAAGGGTGTATTTGTCCTGCCTTGGAAACAGATTGCTACCTAAGAGTATTAGTCAAATTTTATATTCTGTAGCTTAAACTATAAAAATCTTATTTTGTAAAATTCTAAATATAAAATTATATTGAAGAAACTATCTACACAGGCTTTTTTTTTTTTTACCCCACCCTTCTTAGGAGATATGCTTCCCAGTCCTCCCACCGCCCCTTGGCCCAATCAGGCTGAGTATCACCAACCCTTTATGTGACCAGCTGGAGAAGGAGGAGCACAGAGATACTTAATGAAGGACTGCTAAAGGTCACCCCGCTAATTAGTGACCGGGATTGGGCCACCATTCTGCTATGGAGCATTGCCTCCCTGGCTCTCTCTCTGTTTGCCAGGGGCCCCAGTGTAAACACGGTAGGCAGGACGAACAATTTGTATCACTTGGCTTTCCCCTGGCAGATGTTCTGTTAAGCGATGAAAAGCATGGATGATTGGCAGTTTCCATGGTGATGGATTTGCCAAGGATTAGCTCTGAGTGAGTCATGGCTGGGGCTCCCTCCAACACCGTCCTCTTTTGAAAAAGAGAACGTCCAGGCTGTGGAGAGGGGAGTGGAGTTCAGAAGGACAAACACGAGCCCCCCCAACTCTGTGTCCCCACCTCCAGTCGGGGACATATTATTTCAGTTACTTCAGATATTTTACCTCAAGGGTAGGACACTTCCTGTAAAGAGCAGCAGAAAACTAGGTTTCAGTGGCTTCTCTGGGTTTATGAATCCTGTCCTTCTGTCCTTCTCCCTCCAGTCCACCACACCCTGGGGCCTTGGAGTAGATTCTGTGTTTGCTTTGTTTCTTAAAGTGCTTCCCTTCTGCAAGCTACACTACCAAACTTGACTGAAAAAGCAATGTCCATGCCCTTAGGATTCTCTCTCTCCCTCTCTGTTTCTGTTTCTCTCTGTCTCTGTCTCACACACACACATACACACACACACACACACACGCCCACTACAGGGATCAGGGACCACAATACAGGGAAGAACTAGGAGATGGAAAGTCACTGAGAATGGGGTCCCCAGGTTTAAGGAAGAGAGAGCCTCAGGTAAGGGCAAGCTGAAGTTGGGGCTCAGCCCACGGCATTCTCATGAGGAGGAACAAGAGAAAAGGAAGCGTTATAATTATTATACGTGTTTATTTTTATAATTCTAGTTATAGAATTAGCTTATAATTTTATCAAAATTATTACAAGTATCTATACTAATATCTAGCATTACAACAGCCTGCCACGTGTGGCGCTGTGCCGAGCACTTTACATTCAGTCTCTCAGGTAGACCTCGCCGCTCAGCCCCTCTGCTCCCATTAGGGGCAGATTTAGCAAGACAGCAATGACGCCCAGGCCTCGGGGTCCCTCCCTTGTGTGAGCTCCTGCTAAAGCCCTGTTCTCCATTTCATATTCATGAGTCTATGTTGTTTTTAAAGTGTCAGACCCCAGAGAACCTGGATCCTTCCATGGGTTCCATTATTATTCCATTTTGTAGATGAGGGAACAACAACACAGAGAGGTCAGCTGGACAGGAGGTGGTGGACCCTGCTGCTTCCTACCTCCTTCGGAGAGGATTCTGGAAGGGAGAATGCACACGTGTGTGGAGCTATCCCCAACCCAGAAGCCGGCAAGTCTTGCTTGAATCCTGGAGTTTAAGTGTTCCATTATTTGACAGCGTGTATCTCAGCCGAGTCTCTAAGACATGGGGGCGGGGGGGCCTGACAGGTTCAGCCTCCAAGAATAGGGCCAAGAGGAGATGAAAGATTCCTGCAGGAACAGCTAAACAGACCAGCCCATCAGCCAGGTGTGTGAAAAGGAATCAGGAAGGTTTGGGAATCAGGTGGAAGGTAAGGAGGGATGGTCAGGGTCCTTAGGGACCCAAGGGATTTCCAAGTGAGAAGGGGAGCCCGTCTCTCTCGAGTGGACATTTATTTAGCACCTACTAGGTTCCAGGCACTGTTCGTCCTAACTTCACAACCAGTCCCGCCAGGTAAGGAGTCCGATCCCGGTTTGCAGACGAGGAGCCTGAGCTCAGGGCTGCACTGCCTCCAAACAGCAGCCGACTGCTTCCTTCGGCACAAAAGGCAGCGGGCAGGTTGTGGGAACTTCAGTGCGAGGATATTCTGCCTTCATGATAAAGAAAAAGCATAAACTCATGAACTTCAAAGAAGAAAGAAAATAGGCAGCAGAGAAACAATTAAGCTAGAGCTGGAGGAGAAAATTAAAGGTTCCTAAGGACACAGATGTGAATTGAAAAGCTCCCAGGAGAAAGCTTGGGAGCTCCTTGAGAAAGAGTCAGTAAGTAGTCCTTTAATGAACAACTAACAGAGACCGGAAAAGCCTAGGAAAACTATTAGGCTTTTTTTTACCCCCTTACTAATTCTCGTTTTCAGCAACAAAGAAGAAAATAGGGTAGGAAGTGGGATTGTGATGACAGGCATCAAGTGAAGGCTTTGATCTGTGTGCACTGGGGTTGACTGGGGGCAGGAGGACATGGCCGCGGTCTTGCAGATGTTGTAAGCAAGTGGTTACTTGACATTTATATGGGTTCTTTTAACCGTGTGCGTATTGTTGAGATGCAGAGGAGATGAGTTTCTCTTCTGGCCTTCTATGCCTGTTGTTAGGTCAGACCTTGGCCTCGTGGCCCCCAGCCCAAGCCCCCTCTTCAGCTGGGGACCCTCACCCAAACTGGAGGCACAGTGTCAGTGCCCAGGAGACCACGGGTGTCGCTGGAAATTTAGCCTCATGAACTGAGCTGTCAAGGTTACGGCCAGCACCATGTTACACATACATAAAAGCTGAGACAGTAAGCATGTGCTGAAAGGCTGCACAGCTAGGGTGGAAGACCAAGTCAGAAGACTTCACCATATGAAGGAAGCTCTTTACCAAAGTCACGGGGCAACAAGGCACAGACTATATTGTCATCCTGATGCAGAGAGAAATGTGGTTTCGTGTAAAGCAATTAACTGCTTCCCGGAACGGGAAGTTTAAGACCTACGAGGAGGGGAAATACCCTGGACGGGCACAGACGAGTGATTTGGAACTGGTGATGAAAGAACCTGTGTAAACCAGTGGGTAGTGCTGATCAAAACTGAAAAATTCAGCCTTCTCGGGGTGGGAGGAGGAGGTAACCCCAAATGAATCATACAGTTACTCTGTTATAAGAGGGAAATCTAAGAAAAGTATGGGTGTTAGAAACCAAGGGACTCTGTGACGTCACGGAAAGAACACTGAACTGAGATCAGGAACCTTGAAGACAGGGCTGCCATGGACTCAAAACTTGGGCGAAATCACTTCTTTTGGGGCCTCATTTTCCTCACCTGTAAAATAAGAGGTGGGAATAGATGACTCTAGGACACCTTCCAGCTTTAAGAAATGTTATTCTAAGTAGCCATTTTAAGTGATTTTAGGAAGCCTCCCAAGAAAAGCACAAAGACTAAACAGTAATTATAACATGGACACAACATTTCTCATACTGTGTTCCCTCGAACACTAGTAATGAATAAAGGTTTTCATTTAAAAGAAGTGTAATATTAAATAAGTTTTGGGAAACGCTGTCTGTTACATCTCTTTTCTTAGAGGTGGACAATGAAATTAGCATATTGTAGGCACTGATAAGTCCAGCAGTAAAGACCTCTCTAATCTTGTTTAATCAAGATCTTTCCAAGCTTTTTTTTTTTATTACTATCTATAAAACATCTGGATTTTAGTGCTCTGGGAAATAGTATTTGTTCTACTATACCCGCCCTGAATCCAGCTCTAACATTAATGAAATATCTTAAAATGGCACCAGAAGCAAATGGAAAGCCAAATTAGAGGATCTTTGTAATACTTGGCAAGTATATGTAAAAAATTATTAAATCAAAATAATTTTTCTAGATCCAACTGATAAGCAAGAGATTTCTAGTTCACCAGAACTGGAGATCATCAGCTCAGGAATCGTGTAATCACACAAGGGCGATATTCTGGAAGGCACAGTGTGCAAGCCAATCTAACAGGTATGCACAGATTGCCCACATCAGCCTGCCCACGTTAGCCTACCGGGAATGACCCGCCTATCAGGCATTTCCCTGGCTTCGGAGCATTGTGTCGGTGGTACTGACTACCTACCTTCTGGCTTCTCTGTTTTGTCAGAGAACAGAGCCAACAAAGTCAACTTCCTGGCTGTCTGGGTCTGGCCCATTCCGTTTGTGTCGTCTCTGCTCTCACTGACCAGGAGCCCAGTGCACCCCACACCAGGCCAGCTAACAGGCCCTGTGATCAAAGGTTGGGTCATTGACTGTGTGAGAGATTCCTGGGAGAAGAAAGGGGCTTTTGTTATGAAAGCAGAACCTGTTTGGAAGCAGGAAGCAGTGAGGATTGATCAGCCACTTTCCTAGACAGAGCATATGTCTATATACCAGGGGAGCTCTTGGGGGTCTTTGTAACTGATCTGATGGAAGGTGCACAAGTGATGTGACAAACTATTGGAGGTACTAAAATGGCAAAGAGTAATCAGCGGTATGTAATCTCACGATGCTGAATGAATGGGCATAAAATCGCTAGGGGCATGGGTGGAGGCTGTGGGCAGAAGGAGGCTGCTGTCGATGGTGGGAAGGAATGTGGCCAGCCAGGTAAGGTACCAGTAAATGTGGTGACAGGTGGGAACCTTTGCAGGGGGTCAGAATTTAGGAGGTCCAGGAAGGGATGCTGTTAGTGGATGAAGTTAGTGGGGTCTGGGAGTCAGGTGAATGTGGAGATTTGGCCAGGGATGCCCTTGGCACCAGATTGTTCTGGGAGCGAGTGGTGAAGCCTTAGCCTTTGAACAGAGCCTCGGTAATAGGATCGGGTCTGAGGAACACTGGTCTGAGTGAGGCAGGTCCTGGGCATCCTTTTGTGATTCAAATAAGATCTGCAGGTGACAAAAAAGAAAATCCTACAGAAGTGCTTATGACAGAAAGCGGTAGTCTCCCACTCCACCCATCACCACCCCTGATATCCTTCTACCAGGCAACCACTTTTTATCAGTTTCAGCACTTTGGGAGCTAGCTGCATATTACCAAGCAGTAAGCTTGAACCTGTAACTTGTTTAATGAAAGATATAAACTATTGACGCTATGTTAGGAAATAGAGTTTCACTTACTTACGTGCTCCTCTATCCACTTCCTAATTTTTGATAGTTACATTGCCTTTTTGTTGTTGTTACCTTTTTAATCTTAAAAAGTATTCTTAAATCTCTGTTATTTTATTGGTTCTGAGCTACATCCCTTCACTCTTTATTATTGGTGTGGGAAATTGGAATTCAGTGTTGTGTTTTAAGATTAATGTATTAGAGTCATGTTTATTTTACGTGTAAAATATTTTTACAAGGAATACTTCCGTTATCTTAAGGGAATCCCTAACTGGAGGGAATCTACATAATGCTTTTATATTTGCATTTGAGAGTAATACCTGGGAAGCCATAACAAGTTGACAATTAACAGGTGAGTATGCAAAATCCCATGAAAACTGCACACACACACACACACACACACACACACAAATCTATTAAAGTTTTTTTATCTTAAGTTTATAAGTCAACAATCTGTGTAACTTCAAAGACAAACTGCTCAATATTCTTGAAATTTCTTTGCTCTTTTTAGCAAACACTTAGAAATTCTCCCTTATGATAACGAGTACAGAATAAGTTTAGAATTAGCTTAAAATTTATTGCAACTGGTACATATTCACTAGCCTTTTCTTTACCTACCTCCCAAATGTAATGGCTAGCTTGAAAGGCATTATTAGAATCATCTTTTAAGTTTTCTTATTAAACTAAACGCAGCTTGTAACAGCCAATCCGGACTTGAGTAAAAGATCATGGGATTAATACATTTGTTTTTCAGCACTACTACAATGAGGATATTAGTGCTTTTTATGTTCCCTCTGCTTCCTCTTCTTCTTCTTCTTTTTCTCAGTATTGGTTCCTAATATTGGTTAGCTGTAGCTTTACCTCTACATTGTTGAGGTAGGTAATGTTCATATTCTATTTTGTAACTAGAGTTATGTCCTCTGTGCTTTGTCCATAGGTCAGTTTTTAGAAGTTATTAAAACAGTAAACATACACGATTATGATGGGTAGCTGTTGTTCAGTGAAGAGTGAAGTAGTAGCTAGAATTCCACTTCTTTTGCTATGATTCTGATGTGGTCCTTGTGCCATTTAGGGAAGAATATTCCTAATATCATGGTCAAATGGGTTACTTTTTCTTATATTCCATTAGTTACATAAAATCATGCTTTGACTTTTTAGTTTGAGTCATATTTATTTATCTATTTTTATTTAATTTTTTTTATTTGCCCAAGGGGTACAGGTCTGTGAATCATCAGGTTTATACCTTTCCCTGAGCACTCAAATTCCTCATATCAGAGATATCATATGATAATTGTCTTTCTCTGATTGACTTATCTTGCTTAGCATAATACCCTCTAGTTCCATCCACGTCGTTGCAAACGGCAAGAGTTCGTTTCTTTTGATGGCTGCAGAGTATGCCATTGTATATATATACCACATCTTCTTTATCCATTCATTTGTTGATGGACATCTAAGTTCTTTCCATAGTTTGGCTATTGTGGACATTGCTGCTATAAACATTCGGATGCATGTGCCCCTGAGGATCACTACCTTTGTATCTTTAGGGTAAATATCCAGTAGTGTGATTACTGGGTCATAGGGTAGCTCTATTTTCAACTTTTTGAGGAACCTCCATATGGTTTTCCAGAGTGCCTGCACCAGCTTGCATTCCCACCAACAGTGCAGGAGGCTTCCCCTTTCTCCGCATCCTCACCAACATCTGTCGTTTCCTGACTTGTTGATTTTAGCCATTCTGACTGGTGTGAGGTGGTATCTCATTGTGATTTTGATTTGTATTTCCCTGATGGCAAGTGATGTTGAGCACTTTCTCATGTGTCTGTTGGCCATTTGGATGTCTTCTTTGGAGAAATGTCTGTTCATGTCTTCTGCCCATTTCTTGACTGGGTTATTTGTTTTATGGGTGTTGAGTTTGAGAAGCTCTTTATAGATTTTGGATACTAGCCCTTTATCTGATATGTCATTTGCAAATATCTTCTCCCATTCTGTCAGTTGTCTTTTGGTTTCGTTGACTGTTTCCTTTGCTGTGCAAAAGTTTTTGATCTTGATGAAGTCCCAATAGTTCATTTTTGTCCTTGCTTCCCTTGCCTTTGGTGATGTTTCTAGGAAGAAGTTGCTAGAGCTGAGGTTGAAGAGGTTGCTGCCTGTGTTCTCCTCAAGGATTTTGATGGATTCCTGTCTCACATTGAATTCCTTTATCCATTTTGAGTCTATTTTTGTGTGTGGTGT
>LNAC01000367.1:691232-758125 GCA_002007465.1 Ailurus styani | reverse complement strand
TCTCTATTCTGTTCCATTGATCTGTGCGTCTGTTTTTGTGCCAGTACCATACTGTCTTGATGATGACAGCTTTGTCTAGAGTTTGAAGTCTGGAATTGTGATGCCACCAACTTTGGTTTTCTTTTTCAACATTCCTTTGGCTATTCGGGGTCTTTTCTGGTTCCATATAAATTTTAGGATTATTTGTTCCATTTCTTTGAAATAAATTGCTGGTATTTTGATGGGGATTGCATTAAATGTGTAGATTGCTCTAGGTAGCATAGACATTTTCACAATATTTATTCTACCCATCCATGAGCATGGAATGTTTTTCCACTTCTTTGTGTCTTCCTCAATTTCTTTCATGAGTACTTTATAGTTTTCTGAATACAGATTCTTTGCCTCTTTGGTTAGGTTTATTCCTAGGTATCTTATGGTTTTGGGTGCAATTGTAAATGGGATTGACTCCTTAATTTCTCTTTCTTCTGTTTTGTTGTTGGTATATAGAAATGCAACTGATTTCTGTGCATTGATTTTATATCCTGACACTTTACTGAATTCCTGTATGAGTGCTAGCAGTTTTGGAGTGGAGTCCTTTGGGTTTTCCACATAAAGTATCATATCATCTGCAAAGAGTGAGAGTTTGACTTCTTCCTTGCTGATTTGGATGTCTTTTATTTCTTTTTGTTGTCTGATTGCTGAGGCTAGGACTTCTAGTACTATGTTGAATAGCAGTGGTGGTAGTGGACAGCCCTGCCGTGTTCCTGACTTTAGGGGGAAAGCTCTCAGTTTTTCTCCATTGAGAATGATATTCGCTGTGGGTTTTTCATAGATGGCTTTGATGATATTGAGGTATGTATACTCTATGCCTATACTGTGAAGAGTTTTGATCAAGAAAGGGTGCTGTACTTGGTGTTTGCAAATTCCTTTAGTTTTTGTTTGTCCTGGAAGCTTTTTATCTCTCCTTCTATTTTCAATGACAGCCTAGCTGGATATAGTATTCTTGGCTGCATATTTTTCTTGTTTATTGCTCTGAATATATCATTCCAGTTCTTTATGGCCTGTCAGGTCTCTGTGGATAGGTCTGCTGTCAGTCTAATATTTCTACCATTATATGTTATAGACCTCTTGTCCCAAGCTGCTTTCAGGATTTTCTCTTTGTCACTAAGACTTGTAAGTTTTACTATTAGATGATGGGGTGTGGACCTATTTTTATTGATTTTGAAAGGGGTTCTCTGTGCCTCCTGGATTTTGATGCTTGTTCCCTTCACCAAATTAGGGAAATTCTGTACTATAATTTGCTCCAATATACCTTCTGCCCCTCTCTCTCTTCTTCTTCTGGGATCCCAATTATTCTAATATTGTTTCGTCTTATGGTATTGCTTATCTCTCGAATTCTCCCCTCATGGTCCAGTAGTTGTTTGTCTCTCTTTTCCTCAGCTTCTTTATTCTCTGTCATTTAGTCTTCCATATCACTAATTCTCTCTTCTGTCTCATTTATCCTAGCAGTAAGAGCCTCCATTCTTGATTACACCTCATTAATAGCTTTTTTAATTTCAACTTGGTTAGATTTTAGTTCTTTTATTTCTCCAGAAAGTGTTTTTATTTCTCTAGAGAGGGATTCTCTAATATCTTCCATGCTTTTTTCGAGTCCAGCTAGCACCTTGGTAATCATCATTCTGAACTCTATTTCTGTCATATTACTAATGTCTGCATTGATTAGGTCCCTAGACATCGTTACTGTCTCTTGTTCTTTTTTTGTGGTGATTTTTTTCCGCCTTGTCATTTTATGCAGATAAGAATAGATGGATGAGAGAACAAAATACTAAAGGGTAGCAAATGACCCCAGAAAAATATGCACTAACCTAATCAGAAGAGACCCGAACCTGGGGAGAGAAGAAAGAGGGAAAAAACAACAACAAAAAACCCAAACAGACAAACAAATAAAATAAAACAAAACCCTATATCTATATCTATATCTAATCTATATCATCTATTTCTGTTTCTATATCTATATCTATCTCTGACTCTATCTCTATCTCTATCTCTATCTATTAGACTGGTGAATTGAACAGACCCTATAAGTATACAAAAAATAAGGTTAAATACAAGGAAGGGATAAAATATGACTATAACAATGAAAATTTAAAAAGATTTTAAAAAGGTATTGATAAGATATAATAGTTAGAAAACATTAAAATAGGAAAGAGGAAAAAATTTAAAAGAAAAGAGTAGGGAAAAAAATAAAATTCAAAGAATTTAACTTTGAATGACTAAAGGATCATGGGGAAAAAGCCATGAATTCTATGTGTTGCTTTCCCCTAGCTCAGGGGGAGTTCCACTATTCTCAGTGATCAGTGAACTTGGTCTTGGCTGGATGTTCTTGCTGATCTTCTGGGGAAAAGGCCTGTTGCGGTGATTCTCAAGTGTCTTTGCCCGAGGCGGATTTGCACCGCCCTCGCCAGGGGCCAAGCTAAGTAATCGCTCTCAGGAGCTTTTGTTCCCTGAACGATTTCCGTACAGCTTTGGAGGACGGGAATGAAAATGGTGGCCTCCTAATCTCTGACCCAGAGGAGCCGAGAGCTTGGGACCTCACTCCTCAGTGCACCCTCAGAGAAAAGCAGTCAGTCCTTCCCATCTCCCTGGTCTCCAGCTGCTCTCTGAGCTCACCCAGCCTGTGACCGAGACTTTCTATCTCTGGCGCACGAGCCCGTTTAGAATCTCCAAACTCAGAAGATTCCTGCAGTGTGTTCCCATGCCACTCTTCCCAGAGGAGGAAGGAGGGGGTCTCTCTGGATCTGCCACCGGTGTGGTCCCCTCTCAAAGAGCCGTGGCCCGACTGTGCTTTGGATCACAGCCCAAGATAACACCAAGCTGAGAGACACATTCTCAGCTTGGCTCCTTCTCTCCAGTCGGCTTCTCTCTGATACCTGGGAGCTCTGTTGTGCTAAGACACCCCTGGTCTTTTTGTGTCCCCATGGGTCCTGAGACCACACTGTCCCTGCGAGGGCTTCACCCCCTGCTTAGCCTCTGGGGTGACATCCCTCAGTGGAGCCAACTTCTAACAGTTCCAATTTTGAGCTCCACTGCTCTCTCAGTTGCTGGGAGCCGGCCCCTCCCCCCGGGGTCTGTCTTCCTGTTGCTTCAGATTCACTTCTCTGCACATCCTA
Source organism: Ailurus styani (assembly GCA_002007465.1). NCBI lineage: Eukaryota > Metazoa > Chordata > Mammalia > Carnivora > Ailuridae > Ailurus > Ailurus styani. Next base: position 754,976 of record LNAC01000367.1, on the reverse strand, counting down.
CCCTCCAGAAAATGGTCGATTTTCTGTTGCTAGAATTGCTGCTCTTCTTCTCTTTGACCTACTGTTGAATTTGTAGGTGTTCAGAATGGTTTGATAACTATCTGGGTGAATTTCTGGGACCTGATGATAATCTGTCTCCTACTCCTCTGCCATCTTGCTCCTCCTTTTTGAGTCATATTTAGACATTGACTTTCTTGTTCATTTTTCCTGGAGTTTTAATAAACTTTCTTTTCTCTTGTTGCCAAAATATGCAGGTTAGCATGTCCTTAAAATCATTCAGTTTGTTAATCATACTGTTCATTGGATTGAATCCAGTTCCTATCCAGAGGCAAGCCTCCTGGGGCCTCCAGCCTTCTGCCTCAGTCCCTGCTGGTTTCTACACAGTAACAATGGTGGTTCCTGGACTTTACTCCATCCCTGAGTCATCACTACTGTTTTTTCACTCTCATGTTTTCCTCCTTCATTTTGCTGGAGTGCATGCTTTAGTATCTTCCTCAGAAATGAAATGTGGGAGGTAAATTTTTTGAGCCCTTGTCTACATAACTTTGCTTTCACTTACTTGGTAATCTGGCTAAAATTCTAGTTTCAAAATAATTTTTCCTCAGAATTTTAAAATCAGCTTCCGTTGTTTCCTAGCATTCACTTTTGCCAAAGACAAGTCTAATTTTTCTTCCTATATAGGTGCTCAGCTTTTTACCTTTGGGAATATTTAGGAATTTTCCTGAAATTGCACAGTGCTACATTTAGGTATGGACTTCTTAACTTTTGTTCTTTGTGCTGTCTATTCTGTGGGATATTTCAACCTGAAGACTTGTGTCTTCTTCAGTTTGGAGACATTTATTTCTGGTTATCTATTATTTATTTCTGGTTTATTTATCTGGTTATTTCTTTTATTTCTCTGTTCTCTCTTTTTGGGTCTCCTGTTAGTTGGATATTGTAACTCTAAGATAGCTCTTCTGTTTCTCCTAGTCTTTGCTCAAGTTTTGTATCCCTTTATCTTTCTGTTCTTAATTCTGGGATACTAACTTAACTTTATCTTTCAGATCCTCTACTGCATTTTTAATTTTAGTGATCATGTTTGTAATCACCAAAAGTTCTTTTTTTTTGCTCCTGGATTATTTTTTGTTTTCCTTGCACCTTGCTTTATAGAGAGAATGTTCTTCTCAGACGTTTCTGGAGCTACTAATTTTATTTTCTTCAAAATTCTCTTCTGTGTCCTGATTTATATGTTCCTTCCAGCCCAGGTTGTTCTATTTTTATCGTGTACATTTCTGTTGCTGGTTTTCATCACACCCCTGGCAAGCTTGGGCTGCCGGCGTGGATTCCTGGTGGTGGTGTGTGTAGGTCTGCGTCCCTGAAGAGGGCTTGCCTGTGGCTCATTTGTGAGTACGGCCAGTCCTTGAGGAGGGCTTCACTGGGGTGCAAACATCCGCACCATCAGCCCTGGTTTTCCTCGAGTTTATTCAGATCCTCTAGAGAAGTTTTCTAAGGCTTTCCTTTCCTCCCCTTTCACCCTGGGTTATTGTGTCCATTCTCTATGTGCCAGACATCTGGAGCAACCTTTCATCTACTCACAGCTCCCTGTACCAACGCTCTTTGCTTATAGGCATGGATCCATTTTCTCCCTTCCTACCCTTTAATAGAATTTTGGGAAGAAGAGAAACAAGAGGAAAGAGAAGGTGCCTAATGTGGCATTTTAAACAACCCTTTAAGAATCCTCCATTTCAGGGATGCCTGGGTGGCTTAGTTCGTTAAGCAGCTGCCTTTGGCTTAGGTCATGATCTCAGGGTCCTGGGATTGAGTCCCGCATTGGGCTCCTTGCTCAGCAGAGAGCCTGCTTCTCCCTCTGCCCCTGCCTGCCATTCTGCCTGCTTATGTTCTCTCTCTCTCTGACAAATAAATAAAATCTTAAAAAAAAAAAAGTCTCCATTTCAAAACGATCACTGTAGAAAATTGGGACAATATATATAAGCAATAAAATGAAACAATGAACCAGCATGTTGGTTTTCCATCACCAACACATTTTAAAATGTTTAGCATTATAAAATATATCCCTGTTCCTTTTTTTCCACACTATGCATACATTGCTCTGTTGTCTTTTTTTTACAACAAGGGAATCATACCAAGTGTTCTGTTTTGTAATATGCATCTGAAAATGAAACAATAGCTTTTAAAATATCTTTCCACATCGCAACATATCTCTGACAACATAGAGCCCTGGTATTTATTGAAAGATGTATCGTCACTTATTTAACCAATCCCCTACTTGCAGATATTAGGTTGCTTCTCATTTTCGCTAGTAGAGACAAGCATTTGTAAACATTTTGGGCTACATCTTTACTCATATCCTTGACTATTTACTGAGGTGGAAGTCCCAATAGCGGAGTTGCTGGTCAGTGCATGTGCAGGTCCCAGTCCTGGCCCCCCATTCAGGGCACTGTAGGAAATAGGTCCCCATTAACCGTCTGCCTCCACATCCTCACTTCACCCCATTTCACCTGTGCTCTTGCAAGCATTATAGCAGGGGTGGTAAGAACATAATTTTCACAGTCAGACAGACTGGGGTTGAATCCTAGCTTTCCCACTTAGTAAATGTGTGACCCTAGGCTACTTTAATTAACCTCTCTGAGCACTAGTTTCCTTTTCTATAAAATGGGGGAAATAATTCCAATTTTCTGATGTGGTTGTTGTAAGGATTGAACAAGATAAAAAATGCATGGGAAACATTAACCCGGGCACTGTCAGGCTGAAAGTGTTCAATCCATAATGATCCCTAAACCTATGCAAATCTTCCCACAAGGCCACATTTGAGATGCACCCACCCCTCTTTGAGACCCTCCTGATCAAGGCTTGTAGAGCACTTATGGGCTGGACCCGTTTTTGATGTTCAGAGCACATAGTCTTATTGGTTTCTTCCGTGGGTGAATGTGGACAGAGGCGATGACTTCTCACTATCCCACACTGTGTCCTCCCTCCCCATCATGACTAATTATGACTCTTCACAAGTGCTCTTGGGGAATAGAGGCAATGATGAAGACGAGCTTGGGACTCAGCATTGGTAGCAACATGATGGTTCTTTGGAACTTGTTTAAAATGCCACATTAGGCATCTCTGGCTCTGGCTGCGGGATGGGACCTGCTCCCAGGGTACCTGAACCCCAGGGCATCAGAGGCACTCCCAGGGGTACCTGAACCCCTTGCCCAGAGGCAAGGAGCTCAGCTGAGGAGGGGGCAGCAGGTGCTTTGCTAAGGCTGAGCCTCCCCAGGGAGTTGGGGGTGGGGGGGCGGCAGTGCTCAGTATGTGGCCACAGGACCTTTGTGCAGCCTGCCAGATGTCTCACTCACCCTCATTACTTAGCACTGGGCCCTAAGATGCTTTTGTAGCCAGCAGGGCTTTCCTTCCAAGCATCATCCAACCCACAAAGGTCCCTTTCATGCCCCACGGATGCCTCCCTAGTTGCTAGGGGAGATGGAGAAGCTCACTTGCCAGAACTGCAGATGGGAGGGCTTGCCATGGGACAGCTTCCAGGAGAGGGTCCTGACAATGGGGAAGGCGATTCATGGAGTGGTGTACACCGCTCACCCCTCTTCCCTGTCTGGGTGTCTTTCAGGGGTCATGGCCGGTTTCAACATGGGGGGTGACCTCCAGGAGCCTGCTGCCAGCATCCCCCTGGGCTCCCTAGCAGCTGTTGGCATCTCGTAAGTAAGTTCCCCTGGTGGCAATCAGCTGGAGAGAAGGAGAGAAAACCCCAGGCAAAAAGGGTCTGCCCCTTTTGTTCTGAGAGTGCCCCAACTGTGGCCAATCTATTTCATATTCCAATTCTCCTTTTAACACTCAGCCAGCTGGAAAATTCACGTCTGGTGGGTTCAGACGCCTGCCCTTTCAGACCCCCTGCCTGGGAATGCAGGAGGAGGAGGATGGAGCCTTTCTTTCCTTTCTCCTCAGCCTCCTGCCCCTCCTCCTCCCCCACTTCCATTTTGAACTTGGGGATTTTTTTAACTGTTGACTTTCCAGGATTGTTGGGAGGAACAGAACGGTGAAGAGTTTTGCCTTCAGGTTGGGATTCCTATCCCACCTCTGCTGCTGGGTGGCTGGGTGGCGATGAACAATGTACTTAGCTCTCTGAGCCCCTGTTTCCTTTCTCATAAAATGGGGATAATGAGAAAATGTGTGCCCCAGTGACCATGGAGTGGCTACTGTGTGTGAAGACGCGTGGCAGGCTCTCCTCCTTCCCCCAGCTCCCCTCCCGTGCACCACCCCAAGGCTCTCAGGGTTTCAGTTCCCACTGTGCCACCCCCACGAGCAGACTGAGTAGCCTTGGATCTGTTTCTGACCTTCCAGAGTCTTCTGTGGTACTCTCTGTACCACGGGAAGAAGCTTCTCTGCCTTCACTGGGGGGATGCGAGAGGCACGGATGGGACAATGACTTGAGAAGTGAAAAGTGCCTGTGTTACTTTGACCATAGTACTTTAAAAATATGAATATGTGTGTTTCACAAAGTTGAATTTGCTCTTAGCATATGAGAGTGGCCCCACGGCGTCAGGCACACAGCACCAGACCCATGTGTGCCAAGTGCGCCTGCTGCCGGCCAGAGAATGAAGGCCACAGAGGACGCTCGGGCGTTGGGAAGGACAGAGAAGAAAGAACCCTGCCTCATTTTGGGGTCAGAGCTGGGAGGTGCTAGAAGGGAGACCCTTGGCCCATCCTCTCACTGTATTGATGGGAAGGAGTCCACGGGGATCATGTGACTTATTCAAGGTCACAGGGCATCTACGGGAAGGGCCGGGTCGCTGCTGCCCTTTCACACTTGGCCCTGCTCTCTGTCATCTGGGATCCAAGGAACAGCAGGCCTAAGAAAGATCATCTGCATGTTCTTCGGGGTTGCGAAGGGGGGCTGTGGGGTTGCCGGTCAACCTTGCCTGAGTCCTGGCCACCTAGAGGCTGGGGGGCCTCCCGCTCCCCTGCTCCCAACACCCTCAGGGCATCTTTCTTCTTTAACGTAAGAAAGAGACAAAACAATGATAAGCTAGAGGGCAAATAGCGATGAAAACCCCTCAGACAAGCTAGTCGGCTTCAGGACCAGCCTTGGTCTTTCCTTTCAGCCACAGGAACCGGGGCTGAGTGAGGTGGGTTGGCGTGGGCTTGGCTCAAGTCGGGGCTGTAAGCTCTGTTCCACTCTTGGGGTTTGTGCAGGTGGTTTCTGGACCTCGTATTCGTCTTCCTGCTGGGTGCTGCCTGCACCCGAGAGGCCCTTCGCTATGACTTCCTGATAGCGGAAAAGGTGGGTGAGTCCTGCACTGGCGACCAGCTCCGTCTGCTGGGTCTTTCATTGGCTCCCTTCTTCAAATGGCTGCCTCCCCCTTGCAGTCCTGCCTGGGGATCCCTAGAGGTCTGGGCCCAGGACCAAAGTGGGGGCTGGTGGAGGGGGGGCAAAAACACAGAAAGGGTACAGGTTTTTCCTATGGAGCAGGGGACTAAATAAGAGGAACACAAGCATCTTTTCATGTCAAAAATCAGGACAGAAACAAAGGGTGCCATCAGCGAAAACCCCTAGCTCAACCAGCCCTTCATTTTTGCTGCTCGCCTCACCTTCCAACGTGAGCAGAAAAGAGCTATTCACTGGAAGCAAGTAAAGGAAGAGGCTGAGGGGCGGGAAGGAGGCAGCAAAGTGGAGGGAGTTGGAGGAGGCCCAGCGCCAGAGAGAGGCCCACCCTTCCCTCTGCAGACCTTGACTTGGGGGAGAGGGGTGTCTCCCCAGGGGTGGGCTGGGGTTGATCTGGCTGTAACACCTTTGTTGCTAAAGCAGTAGACCCTGCCAGAAGGAGATTAGCAAATTCCTCACATTCCACAGCTGCCCCTTAACAGGGCTGGAGGTCAGGTGACAGTCAAGGACACTCATTTGGCATCTCTAGAACCTAAGAGAATAAGATTCCCAGATGCTTCTCTGGAAATTCCCCAAAACTCCTACCTTCCCTTAAGTTCTTGGAGGAAAAGTAGACCCTGAGATTCCTGTCATTTATCAGAGAAACGTAGAAGGCTAGGAGAGTTTTCTTCGTTAACTCCTGAGGTTTCTGCTCAGATTTTGGGAGAAAGAACCACTTTCTCTTGGTGTGAGGCTTTGCAAAGCCACCTTGCTGATGTTCACCGAGAGCCACTAACTGGGGGCAGCCTTGGGGAGAAAGGTCTGAACTCTTTCTTTGGAGCTGCATTTGGGCTTGGTTTCCACATTAGCACAGGTTTCTTTTTAAGATGTAGGTGACAGTGTAAAGATGATCTATGTTTTCAGGGGTCTTGACTATGTGATAGCAGGTTTCGACAGGGGGAGCAGTTCAGGTAGTGAGGGCACTCTCACTACCCCTTCCTGGGACCAAGGTCTTAGACCCCCAGTGACACATTTGCCCTCAGGGTAGGAATCTGCAGCCCTCATTTATACCTAGAGGTGAGTTTCCGTCTTGAGTTTCATCTCCTACGAGCCTTTTCTCTAATCGTAGAATGAAATGCTTGGCTGCCTCAGAGAAATTAAAAGCCTCAGGGAACAGCTGATCCTTTGACCAGGGGGATCTGCCTGCCACTGTCTACAGCTTGCCATGGCTAGCTAGCTAGCTAACTAGTTCGGCCTGCCTCTCAAAACGGGTTCCTTTCTAGTAGATTCCCTCACAGAGGTCCCTTCGTCCATTCAAGGCTCTGATCTGGATGGAACAAGGCAAATTATCCCCTGGTCTGGGGCTCCTCTCCCCCCTCCTTCCCCTCCTTTGCAGAGAGAACTAAAACAGGGATATGGGAGGGTAGGTTGCCTGTATCCAAGGAAGGCCCCAACAGGAGAGTAAAAACATCTCCACGGACAGCTTGGGAAAGCCTTTGTGGGTGGAAATTCCACCACTAGAACCGAGGGAAGCTTGTTTGGAGTGCCACCTGTCCTAGGCATTGAAACAGGTAGGTGAGCACGTAGCTCGCAGGGGCACCTGCTGAACCATGCTGGGCAGTAAAGGGCAGGAGTGCCGTTGTGCGCACACCAGCTTGAGTGGGGCAGCGGAACAGACCATTTCCTAGAAGAGGCGGTTGTAAAGGCTATAAAGTCAGGAAAGATACTGTTTTTGGTTCTCAGTAGCAAATGGGGGCTGGCACAGCAAATTAGTGGACAGTGACAGAGCCCAGCAGGGCGACTCCAGAACAGGGGCACCATGCTGTGCTGCCGCCGCACAGAGGCCCCCTACAAAGGGGACCGCACAGAACACTCCCCCCCACCCAAAGTTTCCAACCTTGGCTTTCCCCCCTTTTCGCTGTCTGGTGTCCCTCCTTGGGACTGATTGGGTCTGTGTTCAGCAGTGAGTTGGGCCACGGCCAGTTTTCCTAGCAGTGCCTGGAGAACCGGGGTGTGTGTCTATGTGCGTGCGTGTGTGCGTGTGTGTGTGTGTGTGCGCACGCGCGTGTGGGTGCGCCATCTGCACGGGTCAGATCGTACGAGTGCACGGTCTCCTCTGTGGTGCCCCGACACAACTTAACACCGTGACGTGGTTTTAGTAAACTGTTCATCTCAGCTGCACGTCTTAGCTGTGGCCTGGGTTCTGAGCCAGCCCATCTCTGAGCTCTCCCGGGCCCTGAAGAATCAGGGCCTCCTCAGTCTGGTCTGTGTGTCCTGAGGGTCTCACCCTCGGGCAGAGACCAGGCAGGCCTCCAGGATGCTCCCCTTGGTGCTGGCTCTCAGGAAGCTCCTCGGTGTACTTCTCAGGCTTTCTGTTGGCTGCTTTCCGCCAGAACGCTTCTCTTCAGTGGCTGCTGGCTGCCCTGGACTACTTTCCACTGACCTGCAGCTGGTCAGTTCATCTGTTTCTTTTTGGGTTTTCTTTAGCTTCTCAGATCTATTTCTAATTATTTGGCTTCCTAGCCTATGGTTTCTCTAAGAAGTTTCTTTTTTGCTTTATATCCCTACCGCACAGAAACTTTTGCCTGGCTCTTGGGTGTCAGTCTCCATAGTGTTATGCTTTTTCTTTCTTTCTTTTTTTTTTTTTTTTTGGGGGGTAGGCTCCGTGCCCAGCATGGGGCTTGAACTCACAGCCTTGTGATTGAGTATTGCCTGCTCTACTGACAGAGCCAACCAGCTGCCCCATAGTGTTACGCTTCTTCAAGAGTCTTTAGTATGTTGTGGTGGATCTGAGGTAATCTATGTAAAGCACAACCCTTGGTATACGGTAAGTGTTTATTAAATATTGAGTCCTCTGAACACTCCTCAATGTGGATAACCTTATAGGCAGGACATATTTTTTTCATACAAATCTACCATATTTAACTGGATGGGGAAAAAAACAGTCAATCCCAATATTACTCAGTTATGGAGAGAGAATTGTATAAAGAACAGGTGTTAGAGATAAAACTAAATAGATTAAATAATTGTTTGGGAATAAACTTGTACACGAGCCAGGAAAAAAAAATGTTTACTAAACATCAAAAAGACCAAGTATTTTAGGAAGTCTGGAGCTTGCCAGCCAGCAAAATAAAAACTAAGTAGGAAAAATACCCCCAAAGCATCTTCGTTTAAAAGGGGGTATCCCGCAGAGTAAACTCTAATCATTCTTAGATCTGACAGTCATGGTTTCATGTGTTCAAGAGGGACCTTGAGTGTCCACGGCAGAGGGTGGGGCAGGGCCCGTGGCTGGTGAAGGAGGCCAGCCATCTGCTCAGGGCGCCCCGTCCAGCCCGCGCTGGCTGTCCTCTGCTCTCCCTCATGGACACAGAGCTGTCTCTCAGGAAGCGAAGCCAACTTTATTCCCTTCTGGAAAATGGCTATCAAGTGAGAGAAAACTTGACCAAAAGTTGAGATATCGGTCCTTTTGTGGAGTAGGGACAGTATGAGGAAACTTGTGTCTGTGGAAATCTGACGCAGGAGAAAACTAGGGGACCGTGAGACAATTTGGGATTGTAAGAGTTTCAGGATGTGCTCCTCACTAATGTCGATGGGCCATAGGAATTGGATGAGGCAGGATGAACACCTTGCAAATGACTTTGAGTGTGATCCTTCAAGAGATGGGAAGAGCCGGTGGACAGGTGGGCTTGCTCAAGGATTGAAGCTCTGATGGCAGCCGGCATAAAATATGAAAAGCAAGGAAATGGAGTTATAATTTCCATCAGGGGTTACTGAAGGAAGAAATTAGGGTAGTTTACACCTCAGATAATTTTGGAGAGATAGAGAGCTTTTTTGTGACGTATGACAGAGGAGTGCTCCCCCCGCAAGGAACTGTTGACACACTTCTGCTCAAAGAAATGCTGGTTTCATCTCCACGGGCATAGTTCACAACCTCACAGTTCCGTAGGAAGAGAGAACGGGATGAAATTCTCCAAGGGCTGGGAGCAGGGCTGTGAAGCTCCCCGTTGTACCTGTAACGCCTTGGCCCCTGCCTAGCGCTGGGCCAGGTATGTCGCCTGTCCTCAGAGAATGCTCCGTGGGTGGATGGATGACAGATGGGAAGGAAGAAATAGGCTGCACATGGGAGAGAGCTAGAATGGGGTTTTTATAATTGATCCAGACAAGACAACCAACATTTCATTTATTTTTCAGAAGATTGAAAGCATAATAGTTTCATAGAAAAGATTGTCGAGTGAACAGACTGTTGTAAACACAGTTGGCATGCCAGACGTAAACAAGTCGCTGTGCCTGGACGGTTCCCGCTCTGGCCCCCAGCCCCGAGGTTCTGCAGGAGTCCCGGGGAGTGACTGGGGGAAGGCTGGCCAGCCCGGGCCTCACCGTAGCCCCTGGTCCTAGGCACCCCAGTTTCCTGGGTCAGCCCCACACGAGGAGGACACCAGACTGGGCAGTCTCATTTCCAATCTGAGTAAATGGACAGGCTTTCAGTGAAAACAAAAATTTTTTTAACACAAATATATATAACCTTTTGGATAAGAAGCAATAAAATTTCTGCAAGGAGATACCATGCCCGCGTCTCCTGGAGAATTCTCTGAAAGGACAGGGCAGTGGGCACACTGCATCTCGCCCAGTGGTTCTCTATGGTGGCTGCACATTAGAATTGCCTGGAGGGTTTTTGTAAAATCAGCGGTGTCTGTGCCCCACCCAGCACGGATAAAGCCTCTGGAGGGATTCTTAGGTGTAGCCAGAGTAAAGAGCTCCTAGTTACATTTTCTAGAAGCTTTTGATAAAATTTCCTCACAGAGGCTATGTATTTTTTTTTTTTTGAGGCTATGTATTTTTTTTCCCAGTGAAATCTGTACCCACAATGTGGGGCTCAAACTCATAACCCTGAGATCAGGAGTCAAATATTCCACTGACTGAGCCAACCAAGGACCCCGAGTCCTTGAATTTTTTAAAAACCAGTGAATACAGGATATGTTTGGTCAAGAAGACAGAAACAAAGGTTCGAGGTGAGGAATGCATCCCAGAATGGATAGGGGGTGGATAATGAAAGCTGTTTATCTAACGATTTTTTTTAAAAGATTTTATTTATTTATTTGGCACAGAGAGAGAGACTGTGAGAGAGGGAACACAAGCAGGAGGAGTGGGAGAGGGAGAAGCAGGCCTCCTGCTGAGCAGGGAGGCAGATTCAGGGCTCGATCCCAGGACCCCAGGAACATGACCTGAGCCGAAGGCAGACACTTAACTACTGAGCCACCTAGGTGCCCCATCTAAAGATTTTGTGAGGCATCCAGGGCATGAGTCTCGAAGCCTCATGAATTCTGGGGGCACGCATGGAGCCTGTCTGCCAGACTTTGGGGCGGTGGGGTGGGGGCAGGGCACACAAGACACAGGGGCTTATGCTGCCCTGCAGGGGAATCCCCGCGTGTCACGGGCTACAACACAGGTGGGTAGTATGCTGGTGACAAGGAAGAAAACAGGGGACATTCACTGGGGATGAGCTGAGGTCATGTGTTTAGGGAAAAGTAATCCACACTGGAATGAAGGATCAGCTAGGCTCTGTAGTGGACCTGAGTCATGTCCATCAGGCCCGTAGCAACCCTGACCATTAGGGGGTCATTCCACCTATATATGATCTTGGAGGGAGGGAGCCCCATTTAATATTACAGAAGCCTCAAGGACAAGCCCCTCTCTTACTTGCCCCTTTGTGGCCCTGTTAGGGCAGGGGACCTAGGTTAGACCCATCCTATGCTCCAATGAGGCAATGAGGAAGAGATGGCGGGAATTCTTCCACAGGGCAGCAGGCTGCTGGTAGCTTCCTGGCCAGACTGGTCCTCTTCCAGAGTCCCGGTTGCACCCGCCGGCTTGGGTCTTGCCCCTTTCCATGCCTGATCTTTCAGCCTCTTGATGATTCTGTGAACCTCTAGTGTCCTACAGATATATTCTTTTAAAAATACATTGTTTCTAAGCAGGAATCCTGGCTGGTGCAGGTTTTCCGTGATAATTTGTGAGCCAGGAAGGAGGTCTAGCTGGGAGCTAGTATTCCATGTAGCTCGGTGCCACCAACCCAGTGATGGCTAAAGCAGGGACGTAAAAAGTGATGTAGAGAAGCTTCATCACAAAGGGTGTGACCAGACCATGCAAAATAGGGCAAACCCATCGGTGATAGTTGGACAAACGAGCACTTAGAACACACTCTTCTGGCCACCATGCCTATGGTAAAGTAGAATGGAGAAGGGGACCTCAAATAATCAGAAAGCAGGGGGACTTCCCAGTGGATACAGAGGAGGGCAGGCTCAGGAGGGCGGGGTGGGTTCCCGACCCACAGCCTGTGGCCCAGCTGCATGGCCGGCAGCGCTGATCTTTGCAAGTCGACACCGAGTAGAACAACTATGTCCTCTCTTACGCTCTCAGTGACTTGTGGGCCACATGGGTCGTGGGGCTCGCTCCTTCATCCGTTCAGCCTTTGTAGCTCTGTGTTGGCACCAAGTGTACTAGGATGAATAAGACAGGACCCCTGCAGAGATGAGGCCTCTGGGGCCACTAGAGGAGACAGCGTGCTGCGTGCTCCCCAACCTCGGCCTAAGGGGCTGATGTGGGAAACAGAGGCAGAAGAAAAGTATTACATTTCCTTACTACCTAGAGCCCACTGACAAGTCCTTGAAACAGGCCGAGTGACATTCGTCTAGGGACTCAACTGCCTCCACCTTAATACTTTGCTAGGCGCAAAAGGCAATCCTAGCCTGACTGCCTCCCACCCCCAACCAGGATCCTGTAAGTCTACTTTAACATATAAAAATTCCTTTGGAAACTTCCTTTATCTCTAAACCCTCTAAGATACGTGCTGGCAGTCATCCCCAAGCATATGGCCCACCGATACACATCTGAAGGGTCTCATGACTAAGGTTTTATTAGATGGTAATAAATGACATTCTCCCAGCCACAGCGAGCCCCTCAAGGTCCTGAAAACCCTGCTTCCAAAATTCCTTAGAGACTCACGCTATCCCCGACCCCTTCCCAACTTGCAAGTATATAATGGGCCACTCCTCACAACCCCAGGGCAGCAGCTCTTCCAGGCCACCCGTCCTATCCACCATTTTGCACCAAAGATGTCTCAAGAATTCTTTCTTGGTCGTCGGCTCTGGACTCTACCCCACCGAACCTCACCTATATTCTAAAACTTCATCAATGCCGTGGGGCCCTGCTGTGAGGGGCTGGGCAAAGACCTGATGCAGGAGGAGAGGACTGGACTGAGTCTTCAAGCATGCCTGGGTGTAAGAGACAGACAACGTGCAGATGAGGTGTGGACAGAGGGTGAGCGCAGGCAGGGAAGCATGCTGACAAAGAGTACAGTTGTGGGGTGTATGGGGCTACAGAGGTCACAGACCAGGAAGGGCTGAGGATGCTGGGGTGGTGGGGAGCCATTGATATTTCTTGTGACAGCGGCACAATGATCAGGTTTGAGTTTGGAGATGTCACTCTGGCCAAGGCTTGGGGGTAATTCAGAGTGGGTGGAGCTTAGAGGCAGGAGGCCAATTCCCATTGCAGTGGACCAGTGGTCCTCAAAGTGTGCTCCCCAGACCCTCTGCGTCAGTGTCTACTGGGAGCTTGTTGGGAATCCAAATTCTTGGGCCCTTCCCTAGACCTCAGAAACTCTGAGGTGGGGACCAGAAATCCATATTTTAACAAGGCCTCTGGATGAGTCTGCTTTATGCTCAATTTGAGACCCTCTGTGTCATCTACACAAGAGGTGATGGTGGGCTAAACTGGAACAGTGGTGGTATGAATGAAGGGGGGCGGGGCTGGGACAGTCGGAAACCTATCCAGGAGGATGACTCTAGAGGACTAATGATTGGTGGGGTGTGGATAGGTGGGTGCCAGGGGAGCAGAAAGCATTGCGGATTCTGGCATTGGGTAATGAAACTGCTTCCTCACACAGGTGTCCTTGGTGGGCTTCCTGTTCCTTTTGGGCTTATACATCTCATCCCTGGCCTCCTGTATGGGAGGCCTCTACGGAGCTCCCCGGATCCTGCAATGCATTGCCCAGGAGAAAGTGATTCCTGCACTGGCCTGTTTGGGGCAAGTGGTGAGTGAGCCTTTTTTTGAGAAATGTACATTTTGCATACACTTGATTGTCATTTGCTGTACACGATATTACATTTGGTGTATATGATACCTGATTATTGGCCAATACATTGCTTCAGTATCTCCAATTAGAGCCAGAGGTCAAATTCTCCAAAGTGGGAGAAATGAGAATGTAAAGGTCACCCCTGTCCTCTGGCCACCTGCAGTCAGGGCCAGTTGGACAAGGCATCTGTCAATGTCACAGCCACCAAGACCCCTTAGCACTGGGTTGGGTAACTGTCATCACAATATCTGGGACCCTGAGCAGCAGGGAAAGGGAGTGTCACATCCTTTAATAAAAACAAATTCAGGATCCTTTAAGTTCAGAATAGAAGAAAAAAAATGTCTTGGTGAGGAGGGGAGTTGGGACTTGCAGCTCTAACTCTGCCCTTGAGATTCACATTCCCTTTGGGGCTGCTGTGAGACAATTTCCAACACTTAGCCTCTGGGCCCCCTGTCGGTCCTCATGACCTGAACTCTCTCAAGTGTAGCTTGATTGAGTCACAGAATGATGGAATGAAACATTCCTAAAACTTAAGGAATGACAAAAGAGAAATAGAGAGAGAACCTTACTTCCCGATAATGTGGTTTATAAGATAGAGTTCATCTCTATTTTGTTGGAGCACCACAGAGGCCCTCCCCACCCCTTTTCCACCCCAGACCCCTCCCCGTTAGGGCCACCAGTCCTCCCTTTACTATCCTCCACTTCTTACCCATCAGTCAGCCTGGGCTCGCTGGGAACTCTGCCTGTCATGTCTGTACCTTCTATGTGGAATATGCCTTTCCTTAAATTTCATGTATTTTTATTAGGTAGTATATACACAGGGCTCAAAACTAAGAATATAAATATGATATAAAAAGTATACATTGAGAATTTTTGCTCCTCTCATGAGTCTTTTATTATCTCTTTCTTCACCTGCATGCATCCCCTATCAGTAGCTGTTTTTATTAGTTTTTTATGAATCCTTCTATTTTTTACACAAAGATAGTATCCTAGCACATTGTTCTATACGTTGCTTTTTTTTATTTAATATAGCTTGGAAATCATCTTTTCATATGGATATTGAGAGAACTTTTTCATTCTTTTTTCATCATGTGGATTTACCATAGTTTATTTAACCTGTTCCTATAGATTGACCCTTGTGTGGCTTCCAGTAAACAGTATTACAAGGAATAATTTTGTATGTGTGCATGTGTAATTATTTTATGTGCAGATGTATCTGCAGGATAACATTTTATAAGTGGATTTGCTGTGGCAAAGGGTAAATGCATTTTTAATTTTAATAGATACTGCCAAAACACCTTTCATAGGATTTGTATCATTTTGTGCTTCTACCAGCAGCACATAACAGTTCCTGCGTCCTGACAGCCAGCATCACTCTTAGACACAGGCCAAAACACCCTGCTTTCTAGGACTCTGTTCTCATCTTTGGAATAAGAAGTTCATGAGAACAAGGGGACAGGCCCACCTGGATCCTGTGCCCCCGCTTCTGGATGGTCTAGGTGTGCTGCCGTGGATCATTAGCACTCTTGCCCAGAATTCTCTGCCCAGATGTTCCACAACCCATATCCAGGGTCTGCAAGGGCCTCTTCCCTGGGCCTGTCCTTTCTAGGACCGGAGAATAAGCCACAGTCCACATGTGGGTGTGAGGCCCCCATGGTATGGTCTGGGAAGAGTAGTGGGGAGGGCTGCCAGTGGCTGTCCTCCACTGAGGAACTCTGAGGAGTGCGAGGATTCTAAACTTGGACCTGGCCTTCCCCGTTGTCCTGAAGCTGTGTTTGTAAAGGAAGGAGGATAGAACACCTTTGCTTTAACAGTTTGTTAGCTTGGTTTGTAATTGTGAATATTTAGACATATGGTGTGTAGACTGCTGTTTGCCCTGGGTAACACATTACTAGCAATCACAGTTCATTGTCAGATGCGAGTTTTTGCCAGTTGTGTAGTGAGAAATGGCATATCAGGAGCTTGTGGTTTGCATTACTCTTATGAACAAGGTTGGACATTGTTTCTTCTTAGAGTCATTTATCTTTGTATATTTTTTAAGTTTTTAATTTAAAAAAATTTTTTTCTGTGATTGTGTGTTTTTTTCTTCTCAATTGCTAGAAGCTCTTCTTTTGTTAGGGAGGGTAACTTTTTGTGATATGTTACAGATGTTTTCTCTAGTTTGTCACTTGCCTTTTAACTTTGAAATTTTTTTCTCCCCAAAGCTTCTTTACACATAATTAGATTTTATTAGCACATTTTCTTTTCTAATGGGAGAGAGAATAAACTTTATTTATTATTATTTTTTAAAGATTTTATTTATTTCACACAGAGAGAGAGGAAGAAGCAGGCTCCCTGCTGAGCAGAGAGCCGGATGCGGGCCTCGATCCCAGGACCCTGAGATCATGACCTGAGCCGAAGGCAGAGGCTTTAACCCACTGAGCCACCCAGGCGCCCTGGAGAGAGAATAAACTTTAAAAAGTTTTTTGAGAGAGGGTCACCTGGGTGGCTCAGTCAGATAAATGTTTGACTCTTGATCTCAGCTTAGGCCTTGAGCTCAGGGTCCTGAGTTCAAACCCCACTTTAGGCTCCACACTGGGCATGAAAACTACTTAAAAAAATTTTTTTAAAAAATTTATATACTTATTTGAGAGAGAGAGCACGCATGCATGAGAGAGAACAGGAGCAGGGGCAGGTGAGAGGGAGAGGTAGGCTCCCTGCTGAGCAGGGAGCTGAGATCATGACCTGGGCTGAAGGCAGAAGTTTAACCAACTGAGCCACCCAGGTGCCCCCTCCAATTTTTTTTTTTTAAGGGATATCCAGCATACATAAAAGAGCATCGAACCAATATGAATACTTTAAAGAATAACTGTAGTGAAACTCCCAGCCCCTGGTTGCCACCTCCATACGCCCTCTCTGGTCTGAACCTTGTCCCTCTCCCTGTGGTAGCTGTAGCCACTGACCTGACTTCTGTGATCCTAACTGCCTTGCTTTCTTTATGGCTTTACTCTGGAGTGGGCAAAATTTTCCTGAAAAGGGCCAAACAGTAAGTACTTTAGACTTTGCAGGCCTATGGTCTCTGTCACAACTCTTCAACTCTACAATTATATCTCAGAAGTCACCACAGACACAGACACACCTGCTGGGGTAGGTGTAGCTGTGTTCCGGTCGAACTTTTCTGTGGACACTGAAATTTGAATTTCATGTGATTTTCGTATGCCTTAAAATATTCCTCTTCTTTTGATTTTTCCCCCAACTGTTTAAAAATGTAAAACCATTCTTAGCTCAGGGACGTGGGTAAACAGATGGTGGCCAGATGGCCCTGAAGCCATAGTTTGCTGACCCCTGGTTTGCTTCCTACATATGCATCGCTAAACAGAATTGTTTAATTTTGCCTGTTTTTAAACTTTATATAAATGTGGCATGCCTCTTTCACTCAACATTATGAGATCCATCCACATTTTCGCTTGTAGCAGCAGCTTTAGTATCATCCCTATATAGCATTTCCTCATTTGCTAGAATTTATTTATCCCTTCTGCTGTTGATGGACATTTGGGTTGTTTCCAATTTGGGACTGCTACAGACAAGACAGTATAGTGAACATTCTTGTACTAGTAGACAGGTTCGCATGTAGAGATCTTCCAGACGGTATACCCATTATTGGAATTGCTAGGCTATAAGGTATGTATATTTCCACTTACTAGATAATACCACACTCTTTTTCCAAAGTACTTGTACTAATTCACACCCCTATTGGCAGTGGATAAGTGTTCCTATCCCTCTGTGTTTGTGCCGGCGCTTGATAGTATCATACTTTTTAATTCTTGCCGATCTGGTGGGTGTTTAATGGAATCTCCCTGTGGTTTTAATTTGCATTTTCAGGATTACTTAAGGAGTGTGGGTACCTTTCGTATGTTTCATAGATGTTATTCTGCTCATTTTTTTTAATGGGTTATCTGTCTTCTAATTATTTTGTAAGGATTCTTCGATATTCTGGGTTACCCTTTGTCAGTTATATGTGTTACAAATATCTTCTCCCCTTCTGTGGCTTATTCTTTCATTCTTTATGGTATCTTTGGGTCATACAAGTTCAGGCTTGACCATTATTAACACTTCACAACCTGCCCTTGTCAACGTCTTGGCCTGGATCATTAGCATTTCCTTCAGCTTACCTAACACACTCCTTTTAAGTTCTCTGCAGTTTCCAAGGATTTTACTTTATTCTTAGTAGTTTTATTGTTAGAGTGTGTTAAACAGCTGTAGTAAATCTACCCAAAAATGTAATCCTCAAAGTCAGTCAAAGTGTATTTTTACATATTTTTTCCTCCCAGAATTTTACTCTGAAACTCTTTGGTAGATGTTTCAGGTCAACAAGGGCTCTGACCCTTGGAGATGCAGGCTGATGACTCTGCTGTCTTCATCCTGTGACTTCGAAGGCTGCTCTCTGTTCTGACCGTCAGGAAGGGGGAATGCACCTGGAGGAACACATGTGGGGGGTTTACAGGTCTGATCTGGAAGCGGCTTCCAGGCCTGCCCCTCCCCTTGCAGATCACTGACTCCCCAGACCACTGGAGAGCAGTGGTTAGATCCCGTGTGTACCTGAGGGTAAAGCTGACAGTGTTTTCTGATGGAGATTGAGATAATAAGAAAAGGCATCAAGAATTTTGCTTGCCTGAGCAGCTGGAAGGATGCAATTGCCCTTTACTGAGACAGAGATTATAGAAGAAGTAGATTCGATGGGTGGGAGATTGGGGGGTGAGCAGATTGCTTTGGAACATTTGAGATCCTGTTAGACATCAACTGGAAATGTTGAGTAGACAGTTGAATATTTAAGTCCAGATTTCAGGAGAACATTTCAGGCTGGAGATTCCAATATGGGAGTTAAGAGCATAAAGCTGGTATTTGAAGTCAGGAGCCTTGTTGAGATCACCTAGGAAAGGAATATAGAGAGAGAATAGAAAGGGCCTGAGGATGGAGCCCGGGGCTACTTTTTAAAAAGTTTTTTTCTGAGAGAAAGAGCATGAGTGGGAGTGGGAGTGGTGGGGGAGGGGGGACAGAGAGAGAGAGAGAAAATCCTAAGCAGGCTGCATGAGCTGAGTCGCCAAGATCATGACCTGAGCTGGACTAAGAGTCGGCTGCTTGATGAACTGAGCCACGTCCAGGTGCCCTGCCCTGGGCTACTTTATTTATTTATTTTCAAATTCAATTCATTAACATGTAGTGTATTAACATATAGTGTAGAGATAGAGTTCAGTGATTCATTTGTATATAACACCCCGTGCTCATTACATCGCGTGCCCCTTAATGCCCATCACCCTGTACCCCCATCTCCTCACCCCCTTCTCTGGGCTACTTTCAATGTAGATTTCAGAGATGTGGAGGAGACAGGCCTGGAAACTAAGGAGGAGTGGATAATAAGGAGGGAGGCAAATCAGGCAGAGAAAGGCAAAGAAGTCTTTCAAAGACCAGCGAGCGATCAGCTGGGGCAAATGTAGTTCTTAGGTCAAGGAAGATGAGGACCCCGAAGTGATCATTGTTTGGGGCCCAAGAACCACGTGAGTGACTGATGAATAGTTTCTGTGAAGCAACAGATTCTATGGAGTTAGCACGTATTTTCCACTCCTGTACTCCTGCAGGCCCCGTGCCCACCTCCATTAATAACAGATGTGTATAGATGCGTGTGTGAGAGCGTGTGTATGTTTAGTTTCACAATTTCCCCACCATAGCCGCCAGAGCTTCTGTCCCATCTTCCAGGCTCTGCCATTCCCTTTCAGGTCCTTTTCTCCATGATAACCTGGGAACTTTGCACCACTTTGATTTCCAAGACTGGTGCTAAAACCCAGTGAAAGACAAAACGGGAATGATTTTGGAAGTCCGGGTTCTATATGTTAGTGCCCCATATTAACAGTTACGAATACAGCCAATACCCATGGTATGTTGGAACCAGCTGTATGTCAGTGCTGTGTCAAGCATTTTATGTGCATTAGCTCTGATCTCACAATAACCCCATGAGCTGAATATTATTAGCCCAAGTTCATAAGCAATCAGTTATTAACTTGTCAGTAGAATCCTAGTAGATGCGGTTGAGCCACTGTGAGCTGTATTTCAATCATGTAATGTGATTTTCTTCGGAAAGTTCATCATCCTGCATGTTATTTTTGTTTCTGCAGAAAGGGCCAAATAAAACCCCTGTAGCTGCCATCTTCCTGACTAGCTTAGTGACCATGGCCTTTGTCCTTGTGGGCCAGGTCAATGTACTAGCCCCCATCGTCACCATCAATTTCATGCTGACGTATATCGCAGTGGACTACTCCTACTTCTCCCTGTCCATGGTTGCCTGCAGCCTGCCGCAGGTGCCTGAGTCAGTGGCCAGGGAGGGCACAGGAGCTCTCCGCTGCTCCGAGCACCTGCTCTTGGAGAAGGCTCCCAACTATGGCTCCGAGGGCACGGCCCGAAGCTTCCCTGAGGGCACTCTGCTAGAATTCACCAAAGACATGGATCAGCTCCTCCAGCTAACCAGGAAGCTTGAGAATAGCCAGCCGAGGCAAGGAGACTGTGACGGGATCCCAGAAAGGAAGAAGGGGAAACGCAAGAAAGCCACCAAACAAACCCTACAAGATAGCTTCCTTTTAGACCTCAAGTCCTCAGCTTCCTTCCCTGCTGAGGGCTCTGACAGATTGCCTGCTACCTCCTGGGAGGGTCAGGAGGCCTCCTGGAACAAGCAGAATGCCAGGAGTGAAGGGGGTCTGCCTGGAGGAGCTTGTGCGGGACAACTAGTCCCTGAGCCGAGTGAACAGCCAGTCTCAGCTGGAGAAGGTGAGTGCCTTGAAATCCCATGAGGGTCTCCTCTTTTGGGGTGACCTCACCTACCTGGTCATCACAACCCCTTTTCATGCCCTTAGCCAGTTCACTTTATAGCTGAGTTTAAAATCCTTGTTAATTTTGTGTGATATTTATTTTTTAAAGTTATATTCAAACATCAGCTGAATTTGTAATCCTACTCTGACAGTTGATTTTAAGCAGAAATTTCTATCTACTCTTATACAGTAGAGCTGGGAGCTGTGGCTAGTAATGGAACATTAATTTCCTTTTAATCAAAAATCGGCTGAGATATAATATCAACACAGGTGAGACCATTTTTCCTTTCAAGAGAAGGGAAAATGTAACAGTCGGCCTTAGTAGGTTTTTGTCTGTGGAAGATGAATCTCTCAAACCAGGCAAGAGTGGATGGAGAAAAGATGGCTAAAGGAACACGGCTTTGCTTTGCTTTCTCAGATCTACCAACATGGAGGCACACAGAAAGACCCTCAAAGAGAGGCTTACAAGGCATGAGAAATTCTGAGAGAAAGAAAGAATTCATAATTTTGAGACTTCCACATTCTAATGCTTTACCTATGCTATTTCATGTAATATAATAGATACTAGATTTTTCTGTTCTACAAATGAAGACACTGAGGCCTAGTGAGGTCACAGAGAAGTCTCTGAGCTCCTACTTCACACAGCCAGATGTCATACCCAGGTCCACCTCTCTCTGTTACCCTGTCCCATGAGATCTATATAGACAAGTGTGAGCAGAGAGGGGGAGACAGAGGGACATAGAAAGACAATGTCTAAAAACAAATGCTTTACATTCTCCCGTGCACTTGCTTTTCCTTCTTTCCCTCCAAATTCGTGGGAGGTTTTTAATGATAGGAGCATTATTAAAATTTTAATTTTATTTTTATCAGAGTAATAAGTGTACTGTTTAATAAGCCAAGTGGAATTAAAAGTAACCTCATTGGGGTAGCTGGGTGGCTCAGTTGGTTGAGCATCCAACTCTTGATTTTGGCTCTGCTCATGATCTCAGAGTTGTGGGATCAAACCCCACTTCAGGCTTTGTGCTAGCATGGAGTCTTCTTGAGATTCTCTCTTCCTCTCCCTCTGTCCCTCTCCTGGCTCATGCACCTGCGTGTGTGTGCACACGCACAAGCGTGCGTATACTTGCTCTAAAATAGTCTTTAAAATGAAATAAAATAAAACAAATAAAAAAATAAGTAAAATGTCTTAAAAGTAACATAATCAGAAATAGTAGTCCCCACTCTTCTATACCATTCTTTGTACCCTGCTCTGCTCCCTAGCCAACTCCCAGAAAATCCCCCCCTTTTGTTTTAAGATTTTATTCATTTATTTGATAGAGAGAGTGAGAGAGCACAAGCAGGGGGAGCAGCAGAGGGAGGGAGAAGCAGGCTCCCCTCTGAGTAGGGAGCCCGATGTGGGGCTCGATTCTAAGACCCCGGGATCATGACCTGAGCCGAAGGCAGCCGCTTAAATGACTGAGCCACCCAGGTGCCCAGTCCCCCTTTCGACCAAAAAGTTGCGTCTTCTATTAACTTTCATGTTACTAAATACTATATTTGTGTTATCATCTTTTGACTTCCTATTACAATAGATGAAGTTTTAATTCATTTATGCCACTCTGACTTCTCATCCAGTGTCCCAGAGTACTTATATCACAGTTTTTTATTAACTTAATAGCTAGTATTCATATTATCGTGATTAGGTAAATATTCCTTAACTCTGAGCCATATATTTTACTATGATTACATTTCCTTTTTTGTTCAACTTTTTCTATTTCCTGAAGTTAATAATTGCCTTGTTCTTTATTTGCTTGGTTTTCTGTAAAAATCATTTTTCTCTAAATGCTTGGGCAGATATACCAAATGCCTCTTAATGTTATTTTCCAAGTGCTCAAATTCTTCAGAAACTTAACATATTCATTTCCTTTTTTTCCCCTTGTCCTATGGCACTCATCCTGTTCCAGTCTAGACTATTTTTTCTCTAAGCCTGCTACAAAACTATTATCTTAAAATTTCTCTCTTTATCACACTTCTATGTCAGGTCCAGGGAATAGGAGATTTTTTGTATAGAATATTATACTAGATTTTTGCTTTTTTTTTTTTTTCGCAACTCAGCATTGAATGACCTCCCTGTGTTTGAAGAATTTCCAGTGTTACAAGTCTTGAGGAGAAGCAAAACAAGCCTCTTCACTCAAAACTGAAGATGTCAGATACTCAGTTTCCAGCCTCCCCTGCAGCTGAGAGTTCAGGCATGAGGCCAAGGCTCTGCTAATCAAATGAGCCCCATTATACTGGAATTGGGAACTGAAAACCTGAATAAATGGGGGCTTCAAGGGACCCTCTAGAAGCCTGATGGTAGTTGCAGGATGACTGCATTCCTGGCTCCAGTGTCCAGGGCTTTCAGAATCAGAATCAGGTTCAGAAACAGCAGACTTCAGTGTCTAGACCTTGGTGCCTGCCACAGTAGTGTTCCCCCTGACTGCTCTGACATATGATTTTGAGTGTTGTTCCTGGATGTACAGCCCTGAACTTGCTTTGCTAGCCTTTCCAGCTATTCTCAGAGGGAATGCTAGGAAACATGTTTTTACCTGTTCATTTTGCTACTTCATATGAAATTATGTGCGTTTTTGTCTAAGGAAGAAGGGGAGATTGGGTACCAGCAATCAGTCTATACCACAATTACCATGGTTTTAATTTCTAAGGGCTTTTGGTTTAACCTGATTTGTCCTATGCTTTTTTTTTTTTTTTTTTGAGATTTATTTATTTATTTAAGAAGGAGACAGAGAGCATGAGCGGGGGAAGGGGTAGTGAGAGAGAGTCTCCAGCAAACTCCCCACTGAGTGTGGAGCCTGATGCGGGCCTCGATCCCAGGACCCTGAGATCATGACCTGAGCCGAAGGCAGGGGCTTTAACCCACTGAGCTACTCAGGCGCCCCAAGTCCCTACTTCTGTTTAGAAGACCCACATACTAGGCAGAGCTTGCTGACTGGGGCACCTCACGGTAGAATGATTAGGGAATAAGCTGGCTTTTTCATAGGAGGACCCCCAAACGCGACTGCCTAGAGTTTTTCCTCTAGACTCTTTAGTTCCTCCAGAGGAGAGTCCTTTGATCTCTTGCCTCACCCAGAGGCCTGCTTGCATTCAGGGAGCAGGGGAAAGTAGGGGAGTTCCTACACAGTAGTAACTGTGCACACAGTAGGATACAGGCTTTCATTTAATTCCCTAATTTCTAGCTCCAGTCACCCACTCTTTGCTGTGCCTGGTGTCCTAAATCCAGTCACTCACTGGTTTGATTTCTTCAGAGGAAAGGGGTCAGGCAAAGAAGGAGTTGTTACCTAGCTGCGTGGGCAGAAGAAAGGCTCTTGGTGTCCATCTGTTTCAGATATGGTCTCACAACCAAACCTCTGCACCTTACCACTTCCCAGGGATATGGCACTGATTGGTCTTGAACTTTGCTGGGGTCTACCAGGGTGCATTGGGCTGCTTCTTGCCAGTATCCTTTCTGTAGGTCCTAGAATTCATTCTCTTCTACTCTGCTCACTCTGTTACCGTTCCTCTGTCACTTTTCCATTTTCCAAGTCTTGTTTTTATGTTTTCTCTCTTGTTCTCCTCGTGTTTGTAGGTTTGTGCCTGTTTAATTCCTTTTCTGTCTTCTTAGTGGGTTTTCAGAAGAGACATGTGGTCAGTTTGCAACGTTTAGTCAATGAAGTGATCGCTGCCCAGTTGCCCAAATGTAGCGATGTCATAGCTGCTGACCACTCCCTCTCTTCTATCCTCACTGCCTGTACCTTGCTGCAGACCCTTCCCACCCAGCACCTAGACTCTTGTTAAATCTGCAAACCAGACTCTTGCCTCCAGATTCTCCCACATCCTGTTTCTCCTTCTCATTGTCCACTGAATGATCTTTCTAAAATAAAACTCTCATCATGTCTCTCTTAAAAACCTTCAGTAAAATCTCATCTCTTCCATCTAAAGTCCAAGATCCTTGGTGTGATTTGCAAGGTTCTTTACAATCCTGCCCTATATTATCTTCTTGGCCATTTTTCTCATGACAGCCCATGCTCTGTATTTCCAGTTACACTTAGATTAGTGCCCTAAACACATCTTGTTCTTTATTCCTTCCTGCCTTTACATATGCTGTTCTGTCTTCACAGTTGCCTCACATCCTGCTTCTACATCTGGAAAACTCCAGCTTATAGTCTCAAATCCATCTGACTTTTTATACCCATTTATACCCCTCGATAAGGCTTTCCTGATTTCCTCTCCTGTGCAAGCATAACATTTGATCCATGCTAATAGTATAAAGAATTAACACATTGTTTTATATATTTAGATCAAATTTGTTAACACATTTGTTGTCAGGCCTACATGGCTGTCTGTCTGAAGGAAAAGAAATATAGGTTTCATTTCTTTACCCCTAGACTGTGGCCTTTCTTTAGTCACAAGCCATGTCTTTCCACCTTATATTCATCACAGTGCTCCTACACAGTACGCAGCATGCACCAAACACTCAGAAAAGGCTAAATTGATGCACAATTGAGAAAATATTAGCTTAAAAAAATGAAACATTGATCAGTAGAGTAGAAAGAGTCACACTATTTATTCTGAGAACCTAATCTGTGACAAACCAGATGTCATACAATAATAAGAATCAAATCACTATTGAGTAAACATGGTTGAAGTCAAATGGATCAAAAAAATTAACTTGGGCCATATTTTATACCTTATATAGCCATGAATTCCTTATTCATAACAGCTGTGCAAGAGAGCTATTTCTGACTACTGAAGACATCATCGAAGACAAAGAGGATCTGATCAAATAGAAATAAAACCCCTTGAACAACACAGTGTCACAGAAGGAAACAATCACTCTGACAAGCACAGCTGATAAAAGCACACCTTCCAGTGCATATTATTTTTTAAAATAGGAAGGTCAAAATCCAGATTCTACTAGAGAAGTGTGCAGATTAATATGCAGTTTACATTTGAAAGATCAATGCCCAGACTCATTCATTGTTCATTCAACAAACTTTTATTGTTATGTATCAAATATTGTTGGTAGTTAAAAATAGCCAATATTTTTTGAGCGTGTCCCATATTCTTGGCACTGAGATAAGCACTTAACAGGTTATCTCATCTAAGCTCAGAGTTAGGCATTGTTATTGTCTTTTTACAGAGGCTTGGAGAAGTTAAGCATTTGCTCAGGATATGAGACAGCCAGGTCCATTTGAAACCAGGCCCATTTCACTTTAGATTCTGTGCTCTTAACCACTACACAAAGTATATGCTGCTTGCTCAGAGTATCTGCTACAAACTAGGCTATCATATTAATTCAAAGAACACAAATTAAACCACCTTTAAAATATCATTGCACATCTATTAAGCTATCGAAAATTTAAATAAAAAGCAGTAGGTCTGTGGAAATCAGGTGTATGTACACATTGCTGGAAGCAATTCCAGTGGATTCATTTCTTCTGGATTGGTTGATTAAAGTTTTTCATCAAATTGGGGAGCCGTTATTTCTGCAAATATTTCTTCTGCTCTTCCCTTTCTCTCCCATCTCTATGGACTCCAGTTGCACGTTAATTGGTATACTTTACATTGTCCCCCAGAACTCTAAGGCTCTGTTCCTTTTTCTTCCACCTTTTCCTCTCTGTTCTTCAGTTTGGATAATTTCTACTGATCTATCTTCAAGTTCACTGATAATTCTGCCATCTCAGATCTGTTGTTGAGCCCATATAGTGAAGTTTCTGTTATTGGATGTCCTAACTGTAGAATTTTCATTTGCTTTTTTTTAGATTTATTTATTTACAAGGGAGAGAGAGAGAGAGAGAATGAGTGTGTGCATGAGAGCAGGGGAGGGGCAGAAAGGGAGGGAGAACGACAAGCAGACTCCACACTCAGCATGGAACCTGACTCGGGCCCGGATCTCATGACCCTGAGATCATGACCCGAGGAAAAATTAATAGTCCAATGCTCAACCAACTGAGCCACTCAGGTGCCCCTCATTTTTTTTTTTTAATGTTTATATGTCTCTGTTGATATCCCCTGTTTTGAAAGTCGTTGCCATCATGTTTTCCTTAAGATTTTGTTTATTTGAGAGAGAGAGAGAAAGAGAGAGAGAGAGTGAGTGCACATGAGTTGGGGGAGGGGCAGAGGGACAGGCAGAGTCCCCACTGAGTGGGGAACTCAACATGGTGCTTGATCCCAGGACCCTAAGATTGACCTGAGCTGAAGTCAAACACTTAATAGACTAAGCCACCCAGGAGCCCCTGACATTGTATTTTTATTTAATTCTTTGAACATATTTATGATATTCACTGCTTTGAAGTCTTTGTCTGCTAAACCCAACATGAAGGCCCACTCAGTCAGTTTCTTTTGATTGCTTTTTCTCCAGAGCAGGGTCAATTTCCTATTTCTTTGCATGTCTTGTAAATTTTGGTTGAATAATGTACAATTTAGGTAATATAGTGTGGCAACTCCCGATTCTAATACATGTGTCCAAGTTTTTGTTTGTTTTAGTAAATTTCCTGGATTTGAACTATGGAATCTCTCTCCTCTGTGCTATGTGGATTCTGATGTTCTTACTCAGTTTTTTTATTCTTGTTTCTAATTTTTAGCCTGGATTCCTGGGGTTTGCCCTTGAGTTTATGTGGCTCATAAGGCTCCACTCTCTGCCAGTGGATCTGTGTGTAGGTTGGAAGCAGTCAAAGTTGTAGCTAGTTCTCCAGTCTCCCCTGGCTTTTACTTTCTGCCAGTCTCTCTGGTCTCCTCAGGCAGGAGCATAGTTTTCTAGTCAGCCAAGGAAATATGGGGAGATCTAACCCTTCCATAGTCCTTCTGTGGCTCTCTCATTTCTAGATCTTTCCACTAAATTTCTGGTTGGTCCATTGCTTGCCCTGGCTGGGTCCACATCCTCAGACTAGCAAAGTGAGAACTTTTCCCTTTCACTTTTCTACTGTACTCACCACATTCAGCTTATAAAGGCACAACTCATAGGTTTGCCCCCTCTGGATGCAGAACTGCCAGTTTCTGACTAGCTCCATGCTGGTAAGAACTGCGATGGGGATGGGAGGCCAGGCTGTGGGCTCTTACTGTTCTCACCTTCAGTTCCAGCAATTTTGAAAAAGTAATACTTCTTAATTATTTGTCTCCATTTGGTAAATTCTAGAGCCCTGAGTGATTGCTTTTTATTTTTCTTAATGAAATATTATTTATTTTATTTTATTTTATTTTTTCAGTGGAGTGATTGCCTTTTATTATTTTGTCTAGTTTTATACTTACTTCTTGTGGAGAGAATTCACTGACCTCTTCACATAGCTGACAGTCCCTCTGGTTCATTCTTCTTCTTCTTTTTTTTTTAATTTTTAATTTTTATTATTGCTATATAGTTGACATAACATCTCTGGTTCATTCTCTTTGGAGAATGATCCTTCATGATGTCACAAGAAATATAAAACTATTTAACTGTCCCGACTCTGTAAATCTATTTCAGGGAATTGTATATCAAGGGAAAATGCAAAACCAAACAATAAACCGTAAGATGTGTTCAAGATTGTCATAGCTACATTGTTTCTGTTAATAAAAAATTAGAAATAAATGTGCAACATTTGGAAAGTGGTTAGAAGAATTATATTATCAATTAATACCACAATTAATAAAAGACCACATTGACTTGAAACATGATCCTTTGTGGACTATAGCAGTACACTTTCTTAGTTTATATATGTTAACCTGAAGTATATATTTATTTATTCTGATAAAGATAGGGAGTACATTTTCAGAGATGGTTTACTACTTATTTTAAGTCACTCCTATAAAATTACTTAATTTGTTGTTTTTAAAATTGACATAATTATGTTTATCATATTTGACATTTTTAACATGGTTTTGTTTACCTGTTTGTTTTGCAAGTAAGACATGATAAAGTCATTTCTTGATTATTCTAGAACTTATAATATGAGAAACTGTCCCCTCCCACACTAGTCTGTAAGACTTGCTTCTTTCAGCAAAATCCTTGACAAGAGAAAAAAATTCTTTCAGTCACTTTCGAAGGGTTTTGAAACCGTAGTTGTTCAGAATTCTGAGTAATTGTCTGCCGGCTTTGTTGTGCCTATTCACAGTAGTTGAGCATCCTTGCATGAGTTCTCTCTCAGATTGCTGATGTATAAAACTGCATTGTGCTTTCCTGGAGGGCACACCCCTTCCTTCTGTTTTCCCCCAGGTTCCTCCGAAAACATACACACCCATACAGTTGCCTTAGGTACAGTGTAGTTGAGGTTGTATGAGATTGATATTAACTGTGAAAAGGTGAGCTTAACATTTCACAAATCTCAGAGGGACAAAAATCTAAGTCCTTAACCAATACTGTTCCTTCTTAATAACCAAGGAGGCAATTGTATTTCACTAAGCCTGTGACTGAAAAAATGAATCATGTCTCAGCCATGTTAAAATTGTACAATTTAATGAATGGCAATCAGCAATATTCCTACTTTTTAAAAAAAGTAATAAAGCCATTAATTCAAATCAGTCATAAGCTTTGGCAGAATTTCTTTTAATCCACAATTGATGAGGAGACATTTATTGAGCACTTCCTATACACAAACTTCTAAATCTGGCATTTAGAGATGTAAAAGACAGCCATTGTCCTCAAGGTATGGAGATTAAAAAAGATACGTATAATACTTGGAAGCATGTGATGAAGGCAGACAGATGTTGAAAGGATAGAGACTACTTTGGGGGCTAGGATGGTTTCTTTATTCATTTAACCACATGTATAGAACATTTACTACATTCCAAACACTGTTCCAGGTGTGGCGGGAATGTTCTGAATAGACATAGAAGGTCCCTGCTGTCCTTGAGCACGCACTCTAGTAGGGGAAGACACATACTAAATAAGCAAACAAATATATACTGTAATGTCAGTAAGTGGTAACTACTATGATGAAGAAGAAAGCAGGGTAACAGGATAGAGAGAGAGGACGGTGGGGAGAAAGGGTACTGATTCAGAGAGGTTTGTCAGAAAAGATATCTCTGAGAAGAGGATATTTTAAGGAGAATCTAATTGTATAAAATAGTAAGCCATGTAGAGATGTGGGGGAAGAGTTCCAGGCAGAAGAAATGGCATGTTTAAAGGTACAGGTGAGAATAGGATTGTCAAATTCCAAGAACAGCAGAAATCCAGCAGTAACTTGAGAGGAGTGGGCCAGGGGAGAGAGGTAGGAGGTGAGTACGTGAAGAAAGTGGAGGTCAGTGCACAGTAGGGCCATGCAGGCCAGGGCTGTGATATGATCAGGTTCAGGCTTCAAGAAGGTCACTTAAAAGAAAAAAAAATCACTGGCTTTGTGAGGAACGTATTTTATAGAGAGAGGTAAGAAAAGGAGCCAAAGCCTGTTGGAGCTATATTA
The DNA here is from genome assembly GCA_002007465.1 of Ailurus styani. Taxonomy (NCBI): domain Eukaryota; kingdom Metazoa; phylum Chordata; class Mammalia; order Carnivora; family Ailuridae; genus Ailurus; species Ailurus styani. The sequence continues at coordinate 725,264 of LNAC01000367.1, read as the reverse complement.
AGGCAGAGTAAACTGCTATAATAATAATAAATATAGCAACTCAAACACAATGGAAATTTATTTCTCACTTGCACTAATAGCCTAGGAATGCTCTCCTCCATGCATTGATTCTGGGACTCAGGCTCCTTCCATTCTTTTGACTTTATTATCTCTGAGTACCTTGTCATATAAAGTCAAGACTCAGTTACCATGTTCAGATTTCAGGCACAGAGAAGAGGCATACCTGTTCTCTCAAAGACCTTGGTGCTGAAGTGGTACTCACCACTTTTGTTTGTATTCCACTGCTGAGAACTTAGTCACGTGGCCACACCTCACTGCAAGAGATCCTGGGAAATGTACTATGACTGTGGTCTCTCCTATAGGAACACATTACAGTAAATCAGACGAAAGATGAAAATGGCTTGGACTAGGATGGGAGAAATGGGGTGGTAAGGAGTGGTCATATTTTGGATATATTTTGGTGGTAGAATCAATAGGAATTACTGATGGAATAGATGTATGTGTGAGGAAAAGAGGATTAAGGATAAATCTTGGATAGTTGAGTGATTGGTGGTATCATTTATTCAGATGAAGGAAACTTGGGGAGAATAGATTTCTGCTTTAGCCATGTTGAAGTTTGAGATGCTTGTTAGCCAGATAAGGGGAGATATTAAGAAGACAACTAAGTACTCAAAACTTCAGTTCAAGGGAGAGGTCGACGATGTTGTAAACTTGGAACACGAGCATGTGGATAGCATTTAAAGCCATTTGGGACTAGATGAAATCTCCTAGGAGTGACTATATTTGGAAGTAAGAAGAGTGCCAGGGACTAAATAAATGCTGGGATACTCCAATATTTGGGAGTTGGAAGGGGTTGGTAAACCAGCAAGAGGAGACTGAGAAGGAGTGGCCAGTGAGACAGGAGGAAAACCAGGGGAGTAAGGTATCCTAGAAACCAAGAGAAGAAAGTGTTTCAATAAGAAGAAAGAGATCGCATGTGTCAGATGCTGTCTGAAAGGTCCAGTAGAATGAGGACTGTGAGCTGACCATTGAATTTGAAAAGTTTCAAGTCACTGACAACCTTAGGAAGAGTAGTTTGGAATGTTATATATAATCTTAGGAGTGGACTGGGGAAATAATGGGAGGTAGAGACTGTTTAGGCAATTCTTGGGAGGAGTTTTGCTATAAGAAAGATAAAGAAATAGAGCAATAATTAAGGAGTGGACTGGGTGGTTTGAGAGAAGTTGTAAATATGTAATACCAGAGTATAGAAGAATGAGTCAACCAGGTATAAGACTGCTGAGAAATGCTGAGGTGTGGAAGCAGGTGAGATAAGCAAGGGAATGCTGTTAGTCTTGGACCATAGCATCTTAGCTAGGTAAGAGGGTAGTGAAAAGAGGAGGTAGGTAATAGAAAGCAAAAACATACTAGGGCAAATAGACTGAAGATCCCTTTTAGGCTATGAATAGTTGGAGTGAGAGACAGCAGGGTAAAAAGAAAAAACAAAAAGAGGTGATAAGCAGAGGTAGGTAGATTGAGATCATGATTTAAAAAATGTAAAGTTACTAGTAAAGCAAACCTTAAGTGTGGTCAAGGGAGTTAATGGCTGAAGTGAATGGAAATTATTTTTAGGTTGAGTTACAAAATTGGAGAAGAGGAGTTCATAGGTATTTGCTCATAAAAATAGAAAAGGGTTTGGTAACAAATTGGTAACCAAAGATTTGGCTCATTTATTTTTTAGATTTCTTCCTGAAGTCTACACTCCAAGAACAAGATATCCAGAGACCAACTTCTTTCTATACCTACTTGTGCAACCCCTGGGTCTCCCTGTTAGGGGTGAGTAACTTCATCTTTCTCTCAATTGTCCTTCAGAAAGAATTCCCGTAGAGATATTGATCTAAGGGGCTGCACAGGGAGAGGAGAAAGGAGAGTCTTAACTAGGAGCAATGTGATTTAAGTGTGTTACATTAGAATTTAGATGAGAATACAAATGGCAAGATTATATTTAATGAACCACTTATTTTAATCAATGGTTTACTTTAAAAATAATTAATCATCCATGATAACCTCTGGGTCACTAAATTTCTAGGTATACCAAATTAGCATAATTTTGCTCTAATTTGTTTCTTCTGGGCAGGAGTAGGACAAGGAACTAGGGTAGAATATCTATTTATTGATAGTTTTGATTACAGGGTACTTTCAGGTGGGTGTCTTCTCAAATATGTGCTTAAGTGAGGTTTTGAATTATATGTGAACTTCACCTATTCAGAGTTTATAGTGATCAGAGATTGATGAGAGGGGCTATTGTTTCTTATGACCCTGGCCTTGTGGCTTGCTTACCATGTGATAAACCTTTAGATGACTTGCCCTTCCTACTCTGTTTCCACAGGCTTTTGGGTCTCTTCTTATCATGTTTGTGATCCAGTGGGTCTACACCCTCATTAACATAGGTGTTGCTGCCATTGTGTATTTCTACATCAGACGGGCCAGTCCAGGGCTTCACCTTGGTAAGCAGCAGAGCCTTTTTGTCATCATCTCCCTACTTCTCTTTTAGCATTCATTGAAAAAAATGTATTTTGAGCACCTAGTAAATGCCAACAATGACTCAGCTGTGAATCCCTTTTCAAATAGCTTATAGTCTAGGAGGAAAAATATAACATGCATACAAATGGTAACAAATAAAAATAATAACAACTTGTTGGTTGGCACAAGACATATGGCAATAAAATTGTTAAGAACAATAACACAAGAGCCAAAAGAAAAGAAATGGAAATATACTGTTTTTAGGTTCCCAATACTAATGTGAAATACTATAATATCACTTAAAGGTAGACCATGATAACTTAGAAAAGTATACTACAAACCCTAAAGCAACCACTAAAATAATGCAACAAAGTAGTATAGCTAATAAGCCAATAAAGAAGATAAAATTGAATTTAAAAAGTACTCAAATTGAAATAAAGCAGGAAAAAAGAAAATGATAATAAAGGACATATGAGAAAAACAAAAAAAATAGCAAGGTGTTTTACATAAACCTTGCTTATGAATAAGCACACTAAATATAAATGGTCTAAACATTCCCAGTTAAATGGTTAAACCCTGAGATTGTCAGATTGAATAAAAAAGCATGATCCAACCATACGCTGCCTAGAAGGAATCGACTTCAAATAGAAAGGCAGAGATATATTAAGAGCAAAAGGGAGGGAAAAGATAATATCGTGATAATATGAATCAAAACAAAACTGAAGTGATTGTATTAACACCAGACAAAATAGATTTCAGAGAACAGAATACTGCCAGAGATAAAGAGGGTCATTTCAGAAAAGTAAAGGGAAAAATTCATCAAGAGGACAAAACAAACCTTAACACTTATGCACTTAGAAACAGAGCTTTAATAACATGATGTAAAACATGACAGAACTTCAAAAAGAAATAGAAAAGTTCATAATTATAGTCAGAGATTCCAATACCTCTCTCTCAATAATTGCTGAAATAAGTAGGCATAAAATCATAAGGCGCTAGAGGACTTGAAGAACATTGTCGACAAACCTGACCAAACTGACATTTATAGAGCATTCTACCTAACAACAACAGAATATACATTCTTTTTAAGTATACATGAAACATTTACCAGGATAGACCATAGTCTAGGATTAAAAAATGTTTAATAAATTTTTAAAAGTTTTTTAAAATTCGTTTGAAAGAGAGTAAGAATGAAAGAGAACATGAAAGAGGAAAGGGTCAGAGGGAGAAGAAAACTCCCCACTGAGCTGGGAGCCCAATGCGGGACTCGATCCCGGAACTCTGGGATCATGACCTGAGCCAAAGGCTGTGCCCAACCAACCAAGCCACCCAGGAACCCCAATTTTTAAAAGTTTTTAAAAAGATTAAATAAATTTAAAAACATTCAAGCAAATTCAAGAACAAAGTATGTTCTTTGACTATGGGGGAGGTAAATTAGAAATAAGTAATAGAATGATATTCCAGCTATCAAAATATTTAGAAACTAAATAACACTAAATGACTAAGAACACTAAATAAACTAAAGAAACTAAATAGCTTATGGCCCCAAGAAGACATAAAAAGTGAAATTACAAAATATTTTGAACTGAACAAAAATGAAAATGTAACATTTCAAAATTATGGGATGTAGCTAATTCAGTAGTTAGAAGGAAATTTATAGCATTGAATGCATATATTAGAAAAGAAGGCTAGAAACCAATAGTGCACTGCATGTTTACCTAAAATTTTAAAAAAAGAAAGAGAAAAAGGAAAGAAGAAATTTCTGAAATCAATGACCCCAATTTCCAACTTAAGAAACTAGAGAAAGAGCAGATTAAACCCAAATAAGAAGAAAAAAGGAAAAAATAAAGATCAAAATAGAAATCAGTAAAAATGTCATATAAAGAATGCAATGAGACAAAAATCTGGTTGTGCAAGATCAATAAAATTGACAAACTTTCAACTAGACTGATCAGTATAAAAGGAGAAAAGGCACAAAACTACCGATAGCAGGAGTGGAAGAGATGATATTACTAGCATCTACAGATATTAAAAGTAAAACAAAGCCATATTATAAATAGCTATATGCCAGTGAATCTGGCAACTGAGATAAACTAGACAAATTCCTTGAGAGATGGAAATATCAAAGCTCACTCTAGAATATAGGGCTATTCAGGTAATCTAAATACCTTGTCATTAAAAACCTGCCCACAGGGGCACCTGGGTGACTCAGTCGGTTAAGCATTCAGCTCAGGTCATGATCCCAGGATCCTGGGATTGAGCCCCTTGTCAGGCTCTCTGATCAGTGGGGAGCTGCTTCTCCCTTTCTCTCTGCCTGCCCCTCTGCCTACTTGTGTGCTCTCTCTCTCTGTCAAGTAAATAAAATCTTAAATAAATAAATAAATAAATAAATAAATAAATAAATAAATAACCTGCCCACAGATAAAACTCGAGGCCCAGATGGCTTCACTAATGCAAACTGCCAAATATTTAAGGAAGAAAGAATATTAATTCTATAGAAACTCTTTGGAAAGTTATTCACCAATATCCCTCATGAATGCAGATGCAAAAATTCCTAACAAAATTTTAACAAGCTGAATATAAAAATGTATAAAAAGGATAATACATCATAAAAAAATGGATGTACCCCAGAATTCAAGGTTGGTTTAACATTCTAAATCAATTAGTGTAATATTCATAAACTATAAGAGGAAAACTACAAACACTTCTGAGAAGAAATTAAAGAGGAAATTAAAGAAATAAATGAAGAGATGTACTGTGTTTTTGAATTGGAAGATTCAATATTCTTAATGTCAATTCTCCCCAGACTGTTCTATGGATTCAACACAATCCCAGTCAAAATCTCAGCTACCTTTTGTGGAGCAACTGGCAAGCAGATTCCAAAATGTTTACTTGGAAATGCAAAAAAGCCTATAGTAGTCCAAACAGCTTTGTAAAAGAACAGAGTTGAACTTACATTACGTGATTCTGAGCTGATTATAAGCTAAAGCAATTGAGATAGCTTGGTATTGGCATCAAGATAGACAAATCAGTGGCCAAGATAGAGAATTTAGAAACTAGCCCCCATATATATAGCTAGTTGATTATCAAAAACGGCACAAAGACAATTCAGTGGAAGAAAAGTCATTTCAGCATATGATGCTAGAAAAATTGGAAATCCATATTCAAAAAATAAGCTGCAGTTGCATATATCATACACTATAAAATAACTCAAAATGGATCATAGAACTAAATGTAACACTTAAAATTATAAAATTTCTAAAATAAAGTATAAGAAATCGTGGCTGAATGAGGCAGATTTCCTAACTACAACTCTCAATGCAGGAAAAGAGTTGACAAATTGGACTTTATCAAAATTAAGAACTCTGATCTTCCAAACATACTAGTAAAGAAATGCAAAGTTTGGGGTGCCTGGGTGGCTTAGTTGGTTAAGCATCTGCTTTCGGCTCAGGTCATGAACCCAAGGTCCTGTGATCGAGTCCCTTTTGCTTCTTCTTTTCCCACTCCCCTTCCTTGTGCTTTCTCTCTGTCAAATAAATAAATAAAATCTTAAAAAAAAAATGCAAAGGCAAGCCTTAGACTGTGGGAAAAATATTAGCAATTCACATATCCAATAAAGGACTTGTATCTAGAATACATAAAAACTCTCAAAATTCAATAATAAGGAAATGACAACAAAAACAGGCAAAGATTTTAAATAGATTTCATCAAAGAACATAAATGGATGGCAAATAAGCACATGAAAAGATGCACAACAGCAACGGTCATCAAGAAATGCAATTAAAATCACAACATATACCTATTAATATGACTAAGATTTAAAGTACTAACCATGCCACCTGTTGTTGAAGATATGGAGCAGTTAGAACTGTCATATACTTCTGGTGGGAATTAAATAATATGATCACTTTGTAAAACAGTGTGGCAGTTTATTAATAAGTTAAACACGGGAGATGGGTGGGGCGATGGGTGAAGTAGGTGATGGGGATGAAGGCATGCACGTGGGATAAGCACCCGGTGATATAGGGAATTGTTGAATCACTATACTGTACACCTGAAACTAATATAACACTGTATGTTACCTATATTAGAGTTGAAATTTCATAAATAAATTGATAGATAAGTAAATAAAAAGTAAGTAAAGTTAAACATACACCTGCTATATGAACCAGCTACTGGGTTCCTAGTTATTTACCCAAGCAAAATGAAAGCATATGGCCATAAAAAAATATGCACATAAGTATTCATAGCAGCTTAATTTGTAAATAGCCCCAAACTGGAAACAACTCAAATGTCTGCCAAGAAGTGACTCTATAAATGAATTAAGTATAGCCATACGATGGAATACTACTCAGCAATAAAAAGAACTTTTTTTTTTTTTTTTAAGAGTGGGCTATTGAGGGACACCTGGGTGGCTCAGTTGCTTAAGTGTCTGCTTTTGGCTCAGGTCATGATCCCAGGGTCCTGGGATCCAGTCCCGTGTCAGGCTCCTTGCTCAGTGGGGAGCCTGCTTCTCCCTCTGCCTGCTGCCCCTCCTGCTTGTGTCTCTCTCTATCTCTCTGACAAATAAATAAATAAAATCTTAAAAAAAAAAGTATGGACTGTTGGTACATGCAGTAACATGAGTGAATCTCAAGATAAAGATGCTGAGTGAAAGAAACCAGACAAAAAGTACAGAGTGTAGTATTTCATATGTGTATAGTTAATATATTTTATATATAATTTATATATAAACCAGACAAAAAGAGTGTATAGTATACTCTTTCACATATATATAATTACTGAAAATGCAAACTAATCTATTAATGACAGCAGATCTGTGGTTGCCTTTGGATGGGGTTTGAGGGTGGCAGGATGCGTGGAAGGGAGGTCTTATGAAGCAGCTTGAGGAAGCTATTGGAGTTGATGGATATGTTCATTATCTTGTTTGTGGTGGTGGCTTCGCGGTACATGCATGTGTCAACACGTTCCGAATTTTACACTTTAAATACATGTAGTTCTAAAAATGTACTAATTTGTTTTAATTAGTAAGATTAAACACAGACACAGAAATGGTAAGATACACACAAACAGAAATGATAGTCACCAAGGAAGAAGTTTATACTGACAGATTCCTAGAAACAGGAGGCAGGGCAAGCACTCAGGGCCAAAAGGGGAAGGAGCAGGGTTGGACTGGAGGCAGGAGAGGAAGAGAGGAGAACTTGGCCCAGAGCCATTACTGGAGTTTTAATGGGAAGGAATGGGCGAGGCAGGGAGGTAGCTGAACACATTTAGGATTAGATAGTTTGAAAAATTTTGGTGGGCCCTCGGGTATAAGAGCAGTCACTAGCTATCCATTACCTGGCCCTGGGGTGATTCGGGGCAGGGGAGTATTGGCTTGGTGTGTGGGAGTTTAACAAAGAAGGTGATTAGGAGTGAAGGCTCTGGATTGGTTGGTTTGTGTATCCCATAATGCTAATGTCCTGATTATATATTGAATACTATCTTATTAACCAACTTTCAACCTGCCATTTAGATAGATAGATAGATAGATAGATAGATAGATAGATAGATAGATGATAGATAGATAGATAGATAGATAGATAGATAGATAGATAGATAGAGACAAAATTTGGAGAAGCATTTTCTGAAACTACATTTGATTTGATTTCCTAAAATTATATATAACTTATTATGTGAGTTTTTTTTTATACCCGCATCAAAGGAGGGATGGATTTTTTTTTAAAAGTTGATAAGTTCTATACTAATCAGTGTGTCCAATGTCAGGGTATTTGTCCAGTATCACGACAATCTCACTTCAAACTTCAGCTCTGACTGGGCTGTATACCGAGCTAAGTGATCCACTGAACACCTGCAGAAACAGCCTTGGAGCCAGATCCCCTGGTGTTGTGAGTGTTCCAAGATGAAAAAGATGTCCTTTCTGTGCTTAAAGAGTGAATGGTCTAGTAGGGGATTTTATAGCATGTATTTAACAGATTATCAATTTGAATCTAACAGAAAAAAAATTATCAAAAAATTTTAGATTCCTAAGACTGAAGTTGGCAAATCCTCTGCTTTTTCCTCCGTAACACTGTTTTTAGTTTCTTTCTTGGGATTTTGGATTTTAGAAATTTTTGCAGGAGATTTTTGAAAACCATATACAGGAACAAAGTCCTTAGTAAGTTGCTGTCAGAGTCTTACAATAAATGAAGTTTAGTTAAACCGAAAAAGGAAAAAAAGATTTTGTGCTGATTCTGTGTGTGTGTCAGGGAGTGTATGTTCACACTATTAAAACTGGGCTTCTGGACGTAGAGCCTTTATTAATATTTATGTATGTGTTTTCCCTGCAGGATCAGCCTCCAGCTTCAGCTTCTTCAGGTGGATGAAGTCCCTTGTGATCCCCTCCTGCAGGTCTGTGCTATTCTGGGGCCGTGGGAGGTACTCGGGGTGTCCACTCGGGGTGGCTAGGTTTAAGTGAACTCTGGGTGGGAACCTGACATCTGACAACCTCGGGGACACTCAGACTCTGTTCCTCACTGCTTTCCACCACCCAGCCCCCAGCCCCCCTCCCCCTCCCGGTCTCAGCTCAGCGGAAGCTTCCTCTGGCTCTGCTCTTGCCTTCATATCCTCAGGAATGATGAACAGAGGCTTTATCTAGAATCTGATTGCAGGGTGCTGAGTCAGTGAGTTCCCAGTCTAAGACACACCAGCATCAATACACTATCATACACAAGATTAAGGCCTCAAGGCCACCCCTCCTGCCATCTCAAATCAGAGGAGGTTGAGTGATTGTATTGGCGAACAAGCAGAGGTCAAGTACAGAAACACAGCAGAGAATCTAGAGGATTTCTGTGGGCCCTCCATGTTCAAATACACAGGGAAAGGGAGAAGCCTGAGGAGGCCTCGCGGAGAAGGTAAGATTTCAGGAGTGCCCTCATCTCTTTCCTGTTCCTTCTCCACCCTTCCGGTACAATGCTTCCTCAACTTTGAAGGCCTCAGGACTCTGGAAAATCACTTCCCTCCTCTTTCAATACAGCGAGGAGCCAGGGCTGTGGGCTGGGAAAATCCAGGCAGGCCCCAACCAAGTGTTCGTTTGGTTTCATTTTGTTGGTTTGTTTCTGAAACTAGAGATGTCTGGGTTGCCCTTACCGACATTTCCACCTTCTGTGCCCTGACATTGCTAATGGATGATGGGAGCCTTTCCCATTGATCCCAGATAGAAATTCAGAATCCTCTTTTTTTTTTTTGCATTTTTTTATTGCAGTAAAATAGACATGTCATAAACCTTATCATCTCAACCATTTTTTTTTTAGATGTCTCCATGCTGGGCTTGAACTCACGACCCTGAGATCAAGACCTGAGCTGAGATCAGGAGTCAGATGCTTAACTGACTGAGACACCTGGGTGCCCCCCATCTTAACCATTTTTAAGTGTATGGTTCAGTGGCATTAAGTACATTCACATTATTGTGCAACCATCGCCACCATCCAGCTCCAGAACTCTCCATATTGCAAAACAGAAAGTCTATACAGACTAAACAATAACTCCCTATTCCTCCCTCCTAAGAATCCTTTTGAAGACAATTCTTTGTAAGCACTACGTCTGTCCAAGTCGACAGAAGAAAGGAAACCTTGGTGCTCGAGCCTAGGATGGTGAACCAAAAAAGAGCAGGCACTCTGGAAACCACCAGGGAGAGGGCTGGGAGAAGCTGGTGTGTGGGGGAGGACCCCTGTCCTCTGCCTGGAAGATGGGCTGTTATCCTTTGTACAGCGATAGGAGGGGGTGGGGTGCCCCCAACCCCCACCAGCCTCTCTTCCAGTCTGGGCACCAGGTTGGGTGACTTAGGTCACAACACACCAGCCTTGATCTCTCTCCCCGTGACTTGGTCCTGAGGGAAAGTTGAGGCCTGAGTGAACATAGATTCTGTGTAGGAGCTGCCTGCAGAATCAAGTTGCAAGAGGTGTGTGGTTGAGAGTACTTGGTCTTATCTGATACATGGGAATATTTTAAGGTATATTTCTGGTTTTAAAGCCTATGAGTGACCCTGGGAGTTCACTACTCCTTAAGTCGCACTTGAATTCCAGGAATTTCACCTCTGAGGTCACCACAGTACTATTTAGAAAAGAAACAATGTCTTAAGAGGAGATTATTCTTAGAGAAGGATGGTGCGTTGGTTGGAATGGGACCCAGTACTCTATTCATGGCTCTGTGGGCTTGTGAGGTGGGTGGTGAAGGCCTCCGCTCAGTCTCCATGTCACGCTTGCTGGCTTTACATGGCTCCCGGGTGAGGTCCTGTGGCGGTTATCCTGGACGGTGAAAGCACCAAGAAAGGATGATTCATTTAAAAGTAGAAATGGCTGTTTTGTAGTTTCGAAGGGTTTGTTTCCCCCCCTCCCCCAACTATAGTCCCAGATGCTCTTCAAAACCAAAGAAGAAGAATATTGTAGAATGTGTTTGGGCAAAGGAACTTGGCTATGTTGCTTCTTCCGTTACACATACAATTCCCAGAATTATGTGAAATGAAGCCTGACCTTGAGAGGGCTTTCTTTCCAGAAGTCCTAGCAATTGCCCAGGTGAGAATTCTCAGGGCATTCTAGTCTAAAAGTGAAGCATAGTGTTTCCCTGAACTCAGAAGAATACAATGGTTTCACCTAAAAAAAAAAAAAAAAAAGGCATTAACAAAAGTAATTGATTGGCAAAAACACTTGTATGTTGACTGAATGTTGCCTCTTAACCTTACTTCTTGAAGATTCAACCTTTATAGAAGTTCACTCATTTCTGAGAAAATCTCCCTCTATCTAATTTAGGGATGTTCTCAGCAAGTGGCTGCAGCCTTAGTGCTGTGATCTAAACTTCTGTAACAGCACATTTTGCCAGAGGCAACTAGAGCTTTCTACTGAGGTTCCACAAGTTTAGAATGTTAGATTGCTACCTTTTTAAGATAATTGTCAAATATATTCTTTAAAGACTCGAACATTACTACTCACAAAGTGGATGATTCTTTCTGAGTAAAATTTTGAGGAGGAAATCCATACCTGAGGTCTTATTTAAAGTCCTACCACAGACTTGGGGAACTGAAGGGGACCAGGAAGGATGAGGAAATAAGGCAGGGGAGGTGACTGAAGAGGGGGCCTGGGTGGTGAGGCAGGGTGATGACTCTTCCATCTTTGGCTGCTCTGCTGCGTTGATCTTTCCTTACTGCATTCTGCCTCTAGCACTTTCCTCTTGTCTCCCAGACATTTCTCTTCACTGGTTTATTCTAAGTCCAACTGTATGGAGACACTTCAGTGACAGTGGAATCCACATCAGGACTTGCTTTTTGTCTTTAGGCCAATTTAGTGTCAAAAGCCTTTGCATTTCCCCTCGTCGCTGCTTCCTATGTAAACCTCAGCCCAGGAAATCATTCTTCATTCAAGGTTCTTTCCAAAGCACCAAAGAGGAAGCGTCTCTTTCTGCTCTTCTCAGTTTTCCACTCTCTCCGTTCCATTATTTCATTTGACAGGAAAGCGAAGAAAAGCCATCAAGCCCCACCATGACACCATTTGGAAGGTTATCTTTGTGGGTTTCTCCAATTGGGTGGGTAGAGTTTTTTTACATTTCTACTAAAGAGAGGTAAATATCACTCTCCTTATTTTATTTGATCCTTATTTTTTATAGTTTGGGTTCATACACTATTACACATATAGTGTTCCACAGTTATCTTATTTAAATACATGTTAAATAAGAAGTACAAAATAATAAGCACAATGACACTTGTGCAGAGCATTATTCTAACCCAGAGCAGAGTCAGCTCCACTGCTTAGCACTTAGTCTTTCGTTCTGACCACCTCTGTGTTTCTCTCACCGAAGGAGTTTGCGATCTCCCCAAGAGCAGATAATTTTGGCGCCATCCCTGGCTAGGGTTGACATGGAGATGACTCAGCTCACCCAGGAGAACGCAGACTTTGCCACTCGGGATCGCTACCACCACTCTTCCCTTGTGAGTCGGGAACAGCTGATGTCTCAATACTGAGGGACTGAGTACTCGTTAATAGGCAGCCCGAAGACCCTCCTTTCTTAGAGCTGGCCAGGGCACAATGGATGCAGATTCCAGAATCTTCATGATGCTGGCTCTCCTCCGTAAGAAACTCAGAGACCTGTCCTCCCCCTGCTGGCTTGGACGGTGGAAATCTGCCGTCTGGTCTGGAGTACCCATCTCAACAGGGTAACCCCTGGAATGCTTATGGCCTCTGCAACATGCACCCAGTTTGGAGAGCTCCACATGGACATCGAGACTCGCAGGTGCAGAGAATCAGACCAGGTTGCTTGTTCCGAAGGCCACAATAAATGGCTATTTTAAATTGTATTGTATTATTTATTTTTTTGAATAAATAATATACTCATATGGTTCTAAACCCCAAAGGATAATCATATATATATTGTGATTAATCCCCCTCCCATCCTTGTTCCACATACGTTCATCCCCTGCCCCAGAGGCAACCATTGTTCCTATATATACTTCCAGCACTTCTTTATGAATATATAAGTAAATAGGAATGTGGGTTCCTATTACTCCCTTTTTATACACAAAAGGTAGTGTATTATATGTGTGTTCTGCACCTTGCTTTTCCCCTTGGAGACATTTCCATATCAATACCTATACAGTTTCTTCATTATTTTCCATTGTATGAAAGTGGTATAATTTATTTCATCAGTTCCACAATGATGACATTTGGACTGTTTCCAGTGTTTTGCTATTCCAATCAGTTCTGCAGTGAATAATCTTGTACATATGTACAAGCATAAAGTCTATCTGTAGGATAAATTCCCAGAAGTGGGATTGCAAGATCAAAGGGCACATGCATTTGCAAGCTATTATTGTTTAGGGAGAGTCTTTTTAATTAAGAAGTTAAATTACCGTGAAATACGTAATGGTGACTCATGTTCTCGAAAGCTTTTGTGGGCCCCAGCTCTGTGGACACCGTGGCAGCTGTTTTACAGTAGGAACGCTGGAGGGGACAGGACTGTTTTGGTTCCTCGATGAACTCAGAGTGGCATTCATCACAAGCATGCCGTCCTGGGGGCCCGGGCTGCAGCTTCCCCCTGGTAAGTTCGGCACCTGGCCCCGGTGTGGGAGTTTCCCTGCTGAGCCACAGGGAAGCACCCTTGGGTCCATCGTGACCACTTTCTTCTGTAGTAGACATTCTTAAGCTGGTGTGTGGAGACTCTCCTGGGAGGCTTGTTGAAAGTGCAGGTTTCTGCACCTCATCCATAGATTCTTTTCTTATTCAGTAGGTTTGGGGCAGAGTCCTGGACTTGACTTTTTTTTTTATTTTTAAGATTTTATATATTTATTTGAGAGAGAGAGAGAGAGAGTGCGCGAGAGAGAGCACAAGCCGGGGGTAGGGAGAGGGAGAAGCAGGCTCCATGCTGAGCAGGGAGGGTCAGACTCGATCCCAGGACCCCGGGACCATGACCTGAGCCCAAGGCAGATGCTTAACCAACTGAGCCACCACAGACACCCTGGACTTGACATTTTTAACGAGAGTTTCAGCGATTCCACGCAGACCATCCTTGGGCCCCACTGAGGAGTGCTGCCTGCTGGATAAAACAGACTTAAAGCCAGTGTGAGGGGTAGGTCATGACGAGGGGCTAGTTGGATCTCATTCTCTTTGGAAAAGGGAGTCAAATTTATAATTACTGCTTATGCACCATTTGAGTTAAACATCAGACTTCCAAACATTATTAGAAACAACTTAAACCAACGCGATAGGCATGTGGGAAATAGTAACAACATAAAGTGACTGTATTCATGAAGGCCAGGGTTGGTGATCCCTGAGGACTCTTTTCAAGAAGAAACTGCTCTAAGTTTCTGAAATGTATCTTCACAGTTCTGGAGGCCAGACATCCAAAATCAGTGTCACAGCAGGACTGCACTCCCTCCAGGGGCTCTGATTGCTGGGGAGAATTCTCTCCTTGCCTTCTCCAGCTTCTGGTGGCTGTGGGCAGTCTTTGCCCTGTGGCCACATCACTCCCACCTTCATGGCCAACACCTCAATTTTCTCTGCTCCATGGTCACACCCCCTCTCCTCCGTGTGTGTGATGTCAGCTTCTGCCTCACTCATAATGATGCGTGTGATTGCATTTAGGGTCCCCACGCACAATCCAGGATGCCTCATCTCAAGAACCTTAAGGATTGGGATGTGGCTATCTTTTGGGGGTACCACTGTTCAGCCTACCACAGAAGCCTCTAATGATTCTGCATTTTGTTCTTTTGAATTTTGCATAACAGACTAGAAAAAGTAACCCCTCTGAAAACAAGGGTCCTGAGTTTGAAAAACATACACAGCAGAAGATTCAAGTATCCAGGGTAAGAACTTCCCCAACATGATTAATGTTACAGAAAAGAGTAAGAGGAGAAGGGGGTGAAGAATTCCAATATCCACTCAGTGTTGGGGATACCTAATTGAACAGCTCACAGTCTAGCACAGGAGATAGATACTAAACACACCACATAATCTAATCATGTCCCCAAAATCTTGTGTTTAACTCAATCATATTGTCTAAATAGTAATAGTAACCAGTACAGTGGTCATCAGATCATAGGCTGGGATCCCCAGAAAGCAGAAGTTTATGTGCTACTGCTTTCCTGAGGGTTAGGAAGCAGCCAGGGAAGCAGGAGCAAGAGAAAATGGGAGTGAAGCAGGGAGGGAGACTCAGCATTGACTTAGCAACCGTTTAGTATCAGGGCAGCTGAACGCTTCATCTCAAAGGACCCTCTGAGAGCCTGTAGAGACACCTGCATCTAAGACCTTCTTGCAGGGGGAGGAAAGGATGAGAATTCATCCACTGGTTTTGTTTCCCATGGTCAAAGGTTAGCCATGAGACATAAACCACCTCCCAGCCTCACTCCTGCCCACACTTGTGATTTGCACTCTGTGACTACCTACCAATTTCTGCAGCAAGCAGCAACCTGTGTATGTGAAACTGGCTGGAACCCAGCAGAACTGGTCCCTGCAGGAGTGGCTGAGAGGGAACAGGTGGCCTTGGCCCCAGAGACAGGTGCAACAGAGAGGACCTGAGGTGGCACACAAGAGTTGTTGTGTACAACTTGTGTAAGGACAAAGGTCAGTAGCAATATAGTGGTCAGAAAAATGAGATGTAGATGTCACAGGACCATTCAGACAGAGTTTACTCATCTAAAGGGTGTTCAAAACTGTCAGCACAGTGAGGATATATGGCAGGGAGACTAGGAACGTTTTCTAAAATAGAGAGATTTTGGCCTAAAGATTTTACTGAGGACCATACAGTTGTAGATAAGAATGTGTGAATGAGTTAGGGTCATATCAGACCTTCTAGAACCATGAATGTTTCCCTTCAAGCTTTATGGTCTGTTCATTAATCTATCCAATGATCTATCATTCCCCCACCCATCTCTCCACCTACCCCCTCACCTATTGATCTAGCCAATTACCTACCCATCCACCCGCCCATTGATCTACCCATCCACCTACCCACCCACGGCTGGAGCAACTATATACATGGCCAAGAGCACCTCACCTGAGCCAGGTACACCTCACCAACCTCAGAGCTTTACAGTGTAAAAATATGGTCACAGGCCATTCCAACAGAAATGAACTCAGCCACCACGCTCAAACTTTCAGAGTGAGTACAGACCAATTCTAGAGCCTCCTTGAGTTCAGGGCTGGGGACCAGAATAGGGATCATTTCTCAGATGTCTCTGGGAGTCATGCTAACAAGTCCTCTGACTCACACAGTAGAGTATATACTGCACAAAAACTATAAATCAATGTGGAAATTTGAGGTTCAAGATTCCTTCCCCCCCCCCCAGGTGTCTGACTGAGAGAGTATATCTAAGGATGGGAAACAATGCACCAATTTATGTATTAATACCTGGACAAAGGTGTAGGAGCTATAGTGGGGAAGGCAGCTGAGTTTAGAAGGTCGGCATTCAGGGTAATTCAAGGTGTCAGAAGCATAGGAGTGAGGTAGTGGGAGGCAAGAGAATTATGAGGCAAGGGCCAGGTCCTGAAGGGGCCTGCAGCCCACGCTGTGTGCTGTGAGAATGGAAGGCTGAGAAATGACCATAAAAATCCTATCTTCAACATTTTATGGGGCTTTATCAGAAGACCCTTGTAAGAATTAAGTGAGCATGATCCAGGAACCATGCAACTTCAGCTCTATGCCTCTCCCCTGACCCGTCTTGCTGTTCCTGCCCTTCCATGCTGGAGAGGGGGCGAGTCGGGGGCTTTCACTCCTGAGGTCAGAGCCAGTGCGGGGAGGGGCCATGGAAGCAGTCGTGAACTTCGCAGGGGCCGGGACTGGAGGCTTGAGGTGCACTGAGCCGATCCCCAGCGGCACCTGTAGCGGGTGAGTGTGAGCTGTCAGGGTGGGAGGAGGGGCATGGTTAAGAACAGAAGGAATGGGTGGCTCAGTGGGTTCAGCCTCTGCCTTCAGCTCAGGTCATGATCTCAGGATCTTGGGATCGAGGCCCGCATTGGGCTCAATGAGAAGCCTGCTTCTCCCTCTCCCTCTGCCTGCTTCCCTGCCTACTTGTGCTCTCTCTGTCAAATAAATAAATAAAATCTTAAAAAAAAAAAAAACAGGAGGAACAGAGTACTCTTCTAGCTCTGCTGTAACAATGACCACAGAGTTAGTGGCTTAGAACAACACAAATGTGTTCTCTTAGTAAGTTCAGGAGGCTGGCCATAGGCAGTGGCTCTCCCTGGGCTAAACTCAGGGCATTGGAAGGGCTGTGTTCCTTCCAGAGGATCAAGAGGAGACTATTTCCTTGCTTCTTCCAGCTTCTAGAGGCCTCCTGCAGGCCTGAGTGGTGGACCCCTCCATCTTCAAGCGGGCAGCCCGCAGTTGCCTATCCTCTGGCCTCTGCTTCCGTCACCAGGCCTTCTCCAACTCCGCCGTCTCCTTCTCCCGCTTCTGAGGACCTGTGAGGTGACATTGGGTCCCCCGGATAATCCTTCATGTTCTCCCCATCTCCGGGTCCTTAGCTGAACTCCACCCGCAAAGCTCCTTTGGCCACATAAGAAAGTAGTCATAGGTTCCGGGCCATCCTGGAGGCCGGGGGGCCGGGGAGCCAGGGGAGGTGCCCCGGGGGACAGCCCAAGCACGGCGACAGGGCGTGCAGCATCCGGCCACACAACGCCGCGAGTGCACTTCACACGTGCTGAGGAGACGTGGAGGGAGGAAGACATCCAGGGCGCTTCTCGGGGAAGCGGGTTTGGACCAGGTTGGGCAGAGGATATGGAAAGCTTGTGAACCAACAGAATGAGGTTCGAAGACAAATTAGCCAGAAGGAGCAGAGCAAGAGAAGGCAGGTCTTATCTTCGCCTGACGACGCTTCCTCCTTCCTTTGCCTTTTGAGTGGACTCACTTGGAGGGAGTTTGGTGTAGCTGCCAACTCAGGGGACTCGGGGAAGCACATCTCCCTGTGAATCCTGGCTCTACCCCTTGCTAGCTCTGCGACCCCAGGCAGGCTTCTCCGCCTCACTGGTCCTTGATTTCCTTCTCTGCGGAACTGGAATTTTAATTCCTGCCTGCCTCCGAGTGGTGTTGCGGGCACCAAATAAGATGAGATGTGCCTTATTTTGGAGGGAATGAAGGTGGAGAGGTGGCATAAGAAGGTTCTACCGTCACTGCTGATGCCATGTCAGTCGCCGTGAGGAACACAGAAAGAAAGAGACAAGTCTACCAATCACTGCAGTGATTCTTGGCATCTGCGAGCCTGAAATTTCAGAGCGGAGTGGAGTCCTGCTTCAGCGGGCCACATCGGATCGTGTCAGCCACAGACAAGGGACACACGCACCAGCCAGCAGCGGGAACTCTGCTCACGTGAAAGGGCCAGGAGAGCCGGCAGAGTCGCCTCCTGCCATTTCTGTTCTGCCTCTTCCCCAACAGCCCCTCAGCTTCTCAGACTCTTGGGCCACATTCCTACACCACTTCTCCTCTCAGGCTTCTCCCTGCCCTTCCCAGAGCATTGGGAATTTTTCTTAAACATCAAAACCTACTCACTCTCCAGTTCTTTTGAACCAGGGCTTCACTCTAGAGCAAATAACCCACTTTCCTGCTAGGTCTTATCCCCGCAGTGTCCACACAGAGCCCAAAAGGAGAGGATCAGACATGGCGGTTGCGCGGGTGTGTGTACGTGGGGGGCTGGCGGTGGGAATTCTGGACTGTTCGCTCTTCTCCGCAGATAGGGGAACGCAGAAGTCTGCCCTCACCACACATTGCTCAGCAGCCCCGCATCTGGGAGGTGTGCCTGGGCTCCTTGAAGGGAACTCATGAGCAGAAATAGATGCCAGTTTGTCCATTTGAGGTGGTGAGTGGAGGCGTAAGCCCCCGATTCTTATCAGGGTACTCTTCTTGGGGAGAAGGTCACATTCAAGTAATCAGCAAAGCAGATGGCAAGGAAGGCCCCCCACATCAGGGGGTCCCCAGTTGGCTGTGATCCTGGGCAGGCAGCCCGTCAGGGCTGGAGCCCTTTCTCCATTGCCTAGTCTGATGGGCTGGGAGTGAGTGGAGGACGGATAGCAGTTGACTCCTCACTACAATTCACTGATGTGAGGGCGGCCACAGCCTCCTTCTAAAAGAGGCAGAAGCAGTTCTATACAGGGGAGTCTGTAATGGAGAGCCTGGGGTTTTTTTCCCTAAAGAAGCTGGACTCACCAAATGTGAAGCCTGGGTTACAGTAAGGGCCACGTGGTCCACATCAGATTCACTTTGGGAAGCCTGGAGGGTGAGTAGCACTTCAAAGAATTAGCAGCCACCTCCCCACAGCAGCAAGAGGGCTCAATGAACGCTGATCTTTGCGACGTGACATTCAGCCTATGCGGTAGGAGGCTGAATGAAGATGGAGAAAACAGCTCTGCTTTCAAATATGAACCCCAAACTGAAAGTCACAAGGACAGATGCTCCAAATGGGCAGTGTCAGTTTCAAATTGGGCTGCTTGTCAGATGGGGTATTTTGTGTAACTCTGTGTGTATTAGTTGAGCTAGATTTGCTGCTGCAACAGGCAGCTCCCAAATTGCATTGACTTGATACTGTAGACATTTATTTCTGGCTCATGTTCCAGTCTGATGCAAATCAGAAGGGGGTGGGAGTCCTCTTCCCCATCACTCAGGGACCTAGGCCTCCTTCTGTTTAGTAGTTGAACATTGTCTAGGCAGGTGGAGTCTTCCCCTTGAATTCTCAACATCCAGCTGGCAGGTGGATGAAAGGGACATGGGGAGGGGGCCCTAGAAGTTAGGGCCCAAGGCTCAACAGGCTCCTGTCACTTCCTTCTGTGTTCCATTGGCCAGAACTAGACATACAGACTGTCTAAATGAAAGGCTGGCTGGGAAATACAGAGCAGCTGTGGATTCAGGAAGAAGAGGAACCAGGTTTGGTGGCCCTCTGGTCACTCTCTGCCACTCTGCCACTGTGCTCAGGATGAGTTTCTTATTGATGGCAAATGAGTGCTATCTCCTAATCTGTTGTGTTGGTTCGCCACACTGAATCCAATGATTCCTCTATTCCTTAAATTGTGTGTAGAATTCCATTTTCAGTGTTCTCTTCAGAGCCTTTGAGTATTCTAATGAATGGCAACTCTTTATCCCTTGAGGGTTCATTTGATCTCTGGAAGCATCCAAAATCACTAGGAACCCAATCTGGGAATAAGGGGAGCAATTAAGCTCTTCTTCTGGGTCAAAAATGAAGTGTGAGCACAAAGTCAACTGACTCTTGAGACCATTTCCAAAGTTCCAACATAACACATTTTGAGGACTGACAAGACCTCTCAAAGTGCTGACTCGATAGCATTTATTTAGATAAATTGTGTGGGTGTGCATGCGTGCGTGTGTGTGTGTGTGGTAAGTGACATTAGTTATGCTTCACACACTGTCTTTTATTCATGATCTGTGTTGATTTTTTTTTTTGCCAAACCTGACTGAAAGACCTTCAGTAGTACAGGCGTATCTTCACTTACAAATCATCCCAATTTGTGGTTTTAAATACTTTTCCTGTGCTCTGTCAACCCATGCAACTTATCATGGATTTGTTCAGTCACTCACTTAGTAAGTATTTATTGAGTGCCTATTTGTGCAAAGCCCTTTAAAAAAATCAGAAACTGTGAAACCCGATGGCAGCCATTGGTTCTGCAGCTCAGTCCGTAGGTGCTGGAAGAAGAGTGTTCTGGGATGAAGAAGCAGGAATTGGGCACAGACTTCTTGGATGGCCAGGAAGAGAGGCACTGGGCTTGGAAAATACTACACTTGGATGTTTCAACCAAAGCACTCTGGGAAGGTAATTACCTGCAAGATTCTTCTTCTTTTTTTTTTTTTTTTAAAGATTTTATTTATTTATTTGACAGAGAGATACAGTGAGAGAGGGAACACAAGCAGGGGGAGTGGGAGAGGGAGAAGCAGGCTTCCCACAGAGCAGGGAGCTGGATGCAGGGCTTGATCTCAGGACCCTGGGACCATGACCTGAGCCGAAGGCAGATGCTTAACGAATAAGCCACCCAGGCACCTCCCTGTAAGATTTTTTAATAGACTGAAGAGACTAGATAAGTTCTTCTCTGGACTGATGTTTTATTTTTTGGGGGTAAACTCCATGCCCTGGGAAATCTTCATGGCTGTTTTAGAATTAGTTATGTTACCCCAAGACACCAGCCCTGAGCTTACCTTTTCCTCATGAGCAGTAGGAAGAAGCATAAGAGACAGTGGTGAGCCGTGCTCTATGACTGCAGTTCCAGGAACGAATTTTGGGATCTCATTGTTCCATCATACAGCTGTATTCAGGGGTGAGGGGGTAAAGCCTTATTTCTAAAAGTGTGGTTCTCAGCTGATTAATATAAGAAGTCACCTGATTTTTTTTTTTGCTGATTGCAGATTCCTGGGCCCTTCTTGGACCTCCTAAATTAGACCTGTTAAATCAGCCGAGGAACATACATTTTTTAAAAAAGATTTTATTTATTTATTTGACAGAGAGAGACACAGTGAGAGAGGGACACACAAGCAGGGGGAGTGGGAGAGGGAGGAGCAGGCTTCCCACAGAGAAGGGAGCCTGATGTGGGGCTCGATCCCAGGACCTTGGGATCATGACCTGAGCTGAAGGCAGCCGATTAACAACTAAGCCACCAAGGCGCCCAAGGAACATACATTTTTTTTTAAAGATTTTTATTTATTTGACAGAGAGAGATCACAAGTAGGCAGAGAGGCAGGCAAAGAGAGGAGGAGGCAGGCTCCCTGCTGAGCAGACAGCCCGATGCGGGGCTGGATCCCAGGACCCTGAGATCATGACCTGAGCCGAAGGCAGAGGTTAACCCACTGAGCCACCCAGGTGCCCCAAGGAACATACATTTTTAAGCAACCTCTCCCCCGAGGTGATTCTCAAAAGTTTGAGCAGCCCAGGTGGGAAGGTTTTGGGCTAACATGAATCTGGGACTAGCTGTCTTTATGAACTCCAGGCTCTGCTGTGGGCAGTAGCACTCCCAGAGCAGAGCTTCATGTGCTGTCTGCTGGCGAGGTGTGCTGGTCCATGCTGGGGTCCAATAAACTGCACTGCGGGGAGCCACTTCCCCATGGGCCACACTGATTAGCCAGAGACAAAGCACCTCACAACCTCGTCCCACTAAGAACAGTGGAGTTGGGCTACATCGCCTTGTGTGCGCATGTCTGTGCACAGTGTGTGTGTGTGTGTGTGTGTGTGTGTGTGTGTGTGTGTGTGTGTTTGCAGCTGTGGGTCTATTTATCTCTAGACCTGGATATGCACATTTTGTTGTCTTTGCCATTAGAGGGTACAACCCTCCCCTGACCTTCCACCTCCGCCCCCGCATCCTCCCTTCCTTCCAGTCCCTCCTCTCTGGATGCTAGGGCTCCGCAGTCGTGGCATTCTTCTGCAACTGGGATCCTGCAATTCATGATCAGTCCTTAAAAATTAAATATGGAAGTCTTTCCTGAGCTGGGCATTATGCTAGACATCCATATTCATTGTCCAGTATGATCTTTGGAACAGCTCAGCGAGGTAGGTACTATTTCCCCCTTTTTATGAAGGAGGAAACTGAGATTCAGGAAAGTGAAGCAATCTACTCAAGGTCCCATAGCTAGGCAGTGACAGTCCTGGACTCAGGTCATCCCTTGGTCACTGTCCACAGTCCCTGTGGAGGACATTCCAGATCCGATCTTTCTGGAAGCTGCCCGCCGCTCACCCTCTACTTCTAGAGCAGGCGTCACTGGTAGACCGTAGCCCCGTGGGTCAAATCAAAGCCAGAGCTTGTTGTTTTTAATTGAGGTGAAATTCACATAAAATAAAAGCAACAATTTTAACCATCACTTATTTTTAAAAATAAAGTTTTATTGGAACACAGCTGTTCCCCTGGGGTCACATATTGTCTATGCCGCTTTTGCACGGCGGTAGCGGAGTCGAGCACCCGTGGCAGACACCATATGGCCCACAAAACCTCAAATATTGACCATCTGGCTCTTTCTGGAAAAAGTTTCCCAGCCCCTGCTTTTGAGAGTTTTGACCTAGACCCAAACCCTTGGGAATGAGTTTTCTCAGATGTCTGGATCTCCATGAAGAAATGCCCTTCCTTCCTAAAGGTAAACTCTCCTTCTCTGTTGTAAGCCATGCTTCTGTACCGCACGGACCTAGCTCCCTGGCTACCCCCATTTCCTCCTTATTGCTCCTGTTTCCACCACCCAGAGGTCAGCCCTGGGCAAATACACAGCTGTGCCCGGTCTGCGGTGTGCCATCCCATTTTTCTTTTGTGCCAAATAACTAGAATAGATGGTTTACACCTGGATATCTCACCGTCTCTCATACTTTGCCTCTTCACCTTCCACCATCCAGCTTCTAGCTTCTGCCCTAAGGTCTCCATGTGGATGTCTTGGAGTTCTGCTAAATTCATATAATCTTACCTGGCATCCCATCTTTGCTGAGGCCATGTTATCCTGTTATCCTGCTGTCTCAAATTAGTTTGTTTCTCTCTCTCTCTCTCCCTCTTTCTCCTGCCGTCTGTTCTGTTACCAAACCTGCTACCTTCTTGGGTTGCTCTCTCCTCGATTCCCACCATTAATTCTTTGGTCATTCTGTCTCGATCACTACAGAGGCTCCTGACTCGTGTCCTTCCCTGCCCCTTCTCTAGTTCGTTTTTCAAATACCGAGAGCTCGCGTAGAATTAGGTGCTTGGTGTTTGCCTTCATCATTCTTTCCAGAGTCCTTTCCCACGCTCCCTGTGTCATACTGAACATGGGGTCTCTGTGGCACTCAGCACCTATGTCATACTCCTTCTTCCACTTAAAATGTTCTCTTCTGTTTTTGTTGCTTGGCAAACCCTGTCAAGAAAGAATTCTGATGTCACCTCTCTACGAAAGCTTTCTCCAGCAAATCCTCAACGTTCTTAGAGGACTTGCTTCATACTTTTGTAAAAGGGCTTGTTATACTTATTTGTGGATCTGTATTTTCTCCTCATCTGCTGGCTAGACAGGGGCAGGGACTATACGTATCGTCCCCATCTCTGTGTACCCTGAGCCTGGGATGGTGCCTGCTGGTACAGAGTAGGTGCTCAATAAATGCTTCTCGAGCCACTGTGTGTTTTTTGTTTGTTTGTTTGTTTTGTTTTGTTTGTTTGTTTTGGATGTGAGAACAGAATTTATTGAAGATATAGAGAGAGCAGATACAGACAAAGTGACTGGGAGACTTGGAAAGGAAAGGAGCATGAGTTTTGTCTTTATTTGGGGTCTGGGGTTTTTTATTAAGGATCGTGGTGTGGTGTACGTGTCCTCTCCAGCCTCCAGGAACCTGTGAGAATGAAGATGAGACCCAGGTGTTATTCCTTGGAGCCAGGGCGTCTTAGTGTTGAGATGTCTAGCACTGGTAGTCCATAATTACCATTTCTGGTGCTCTTAATTCCTGTGTGTGTTACGGGGTTCCATCTAATACTTTTTTGCCGGGGGACTTCTTTTTAAGATTTTTGTAGTTCTGGTATTCCGGTGATGAATTCTTTCAGCTTTTCAATGTCACAAAAAGTTTGGTTTTTGTTGTTATTGTTTTGTTTTTATGTATTTTTTGGTTTTTTGCATTTTTGTTGCATTTTGTTATGCATTTTTAAAGTTTTTATTTTTATTATGTTATGTTAGTCACCATACAGTACATCATTAGTTTTTGATGTAGTGTTCTATGATTCATTGTTTGCATATAACACCCAGTGCTCCATGCAATCTGTGCCCTCCTTAATACCCATCACTGGGCCAACCCATCCCCCCAGCCCCCTCCCTTCTGTAACCCTCAGTTTGTTTCCTGGAGTCCGTAGTCTCTCATGGTTCATCTCCCCCTCCAATTAACTACCACCCCCATAAGTAGGCTCCATGCCTAGTGTGGAGCCCAACTCAGGGCTTGAACTCATGACCCTAAGATCAAGACCTGAGCTGAGAGCAAGAGTCACACACTTAACTGACTGAGCCACTCAGATGGCCCAAAAGCCTGTATTTTTCGAGGTGCTTTGTCGAGCCACCATTCTGCGGAAAAGCTTCCACTGTGGAAAAGCTTCTACTGTGGAAAGCTTCCACTCGGTCTCTGTCCTGCCTCTCGAAGTTTAAGGCAGTAGTTCTCTACCTGGACGCACGTTAGAATCACCTGGAAGCTTTTGAGGACTCTTGATGCTCCAGCCCCACAGAGAGATTCTGATTGGGTACGTGGGTTCTAGGCACCAGGACTTTGTAAAAACTCCCCTGGCAATTATCCTACCCAGCCAGGGTTGAGAACCACAGGCCTGATGCCTAGTTTTCAAGACTCCCATCCAATTCTCTGTCTGCACAGGAGTTCCCACTCGGTACCCTTCTCATACATGTGGCCTCTTCCCAAATCACTCTCTCCCCCGCAGACCACGCTCCCTTCCCCACCCAGACGAGGGCAGGGATCGAGGTCAGGGACCTGTGGGCTGTGCATCCTCAGAGCCCTGAGCGGGGCAGGGAGTGCAGGGGTGCTCCCTCAGGGTGCGAGCCTCAGAGCACAGGGTCTGTCTGGGTCGGGCAGGGAGGAGGAAGAGCTGGGTGGAACTTGCATCGGGGCCTAGGTGCCTCCCCACACTGGGGACCACACCACCTTCTCTACACCAACAATGGCCGCACGCTGTCGGAGACCGCAGGGCCTTAGATCGGCTCTGCTTGTCAGCAGACAGGTAGCCCTATTTCCTGTCCCACACTCTTTTCCAGTTCTGTCCTTACAAAGTGCGGACAGTACAGGGGAGCGGACAGGGCACCAGGCTGCTGTCTGAAGATAAGATCCGTCTTAGCCTCCTGTGTGTCTTCCGTGGGCCTGTCACTCAGGTCCCTGCGGCCTGGTCTGTGGCGTTTTTATTGCTCCCTGAGACTGAGCTGCAGAAGCAAGGGCTCATCTCATCTTACTGTCAGGGCTACTTAGAAGGAGCAAAGGGTGTCACAGGCCACATTTCCACTTGCTCCTGTGAAACAAAGACCTTTGGAAACAGCACATCTTGAGACATTTATTATCTTTTACCTAGTATTTATTATCTTTGAGACATTTACTTAGCTTTTACTGTCCACAGTGGGTCAGAGATTAGAGAGATCTTTTGTCTAATGAAAGTCACAGGTTCAAATGATCCTTTTTTTCAAACTTTAAAAATTTTAAATCAAGAGACTCCTAACATAACTGTTACTTAGTTCAGCCCATACTGAGAGAAGTCAGGATGGAGGTGACCCGTGGGGCAGAGAGTGGAAGGGAACATGGGTGTCATTCCCTCCCACCTTACTTGACCTTTCTTCAGGGTCACCCACTGAACATGGGTTTGTTCCCATAGAACAAACGTTCTATGACTGAAATTCGTTGAGCTCCACAGGACATGTTTATGGCATGCCACAGGCATACATTTTTCTATGTATATCCCATTTTAATAAAAAATTTCAAATAGTTGCTCATGCTCTTGGGAGAAATTCAGACAACAGAGAGAAGCACACAGATTCTTCAACCAATTTTAAAAATAAAACCCAGGGAATGTAAAAGTTGATTCCACAAATATTTTTTTAAACGCCTTTAGTTCTATGTAACAGTTTGTTAAAGACAAGAAACAGAAAAGAGAAGGAGAGAAACACGGGGCATGAGCTGACTGGAAGAAAGCCATACAAAGAGAAACAAAAACAAAATCAAAAGCCTGATGGAGAAGTAGAGACATGGATGGGCCTGGGGACACTCAGGAACGTCAAGTGAGGCGTGAAGAAGAGCCAGAAAGAAGCAGAAACAGCCGCATGGAGGAGACACCTGGGAACAGAAAGCAACAGAGAAAGACCCCCAAAAATGAGGGGATGGTGCCAGGGGTTCAAGAGGAGGGTGAAAACCCCTAGCCTCATCAAGCGAGACAAAGAGGAGCAGCAAGGGGGAAGGGAGGGAGTCCGGCTGAGAGGGGGAGGTAAAGGTGTGGACGTTGCCCCTAATCACCAGCCGGACTGTGGGTTGTGGCTGCTTGTTAAGAGGCAGGGCAGCTTGGCACTCACAGTGCCTCCCCAGTGACTCCGGAGCAGGGCCCAGCCCTTGGGACGTGCTCATCCATAGGTGTCGACTTCTTCGCTGAGTGAAAGGGTGCTTGGAGACCCAGACCCCTCTGCCCTCCAAGGGAAGTTCACCTCTGAGTGTTCTGCTCTCCCCCTAGGGCCCTGGCCACTTTGCCCAGTGTCCTGGCATCCGAGGAATGTCCCTGCCTGCTCTGGGGAGGATTTTTCATGCTGGAAGGTTTTGCAAAATAAGGCCGCTTTATCAGAATCCTGTTGCGTCGGAGAATGTTCCTGGCTCATTGATGTTTACAGTGTGTAACCGATTTTATCAGAGGAATGTTGTTTGGAATGGAATGGTCCTTTCAGATGGGCAGACAAGAAACGGAAGGTCATTTGAGGACCCACCCCAAGCTGTCTAAGTGGTTACTCGGGGCTGCTGTACGTGATGCTTGGGAGCCTGGCCAAGCCATGAGCAAGTCTTCCTCCCTGGAGGAGGTCCCAGCGGTCTGCAGCGGGATTATGGTGTTTACGGCTCACCTCGGCCTTCAAGGCAAAGGCATGAGAGCGTGGAGATGCAGGGAGGGTTCCCTAGGCCTGGGGTCCAGCGAGCGGCCTGGCTCACCCAGACACCATGAAACCATTCCTGACATTGCAGAGAGGGGAGAGTGAGGCTTCTCCTGGGAGGTCAAAAATAGGGAGATGGGTTTGTTCTTTTAGTTCTTTTGTCAAAATCCCGAGGCACTCTGTTTCCTGGGCTCTGAGCAAAATGGTGCTGGCGGGGCGGGTGGGGTTGAATTCTCTCTCCTCTGTTGTAACCCCTAGTGTTGCCAGGGTCAGCAGCTTCTGTCTGAAAAGGTTCTTGTACTGAGTGGGACGCAGAGACTGAGACAGGAAGGGGAGGTCATGTGAGGTCAGAAGTCTTTGTTCCTGGTGGGAGGGAATCTACCCCGAAGTGGGAGAGGACTGAGGTGTCCCAGCTCAGGCCGATGCTGGACACTGGTCAGCAAAGAGAGGCAAGTTGGGAATAGCTCGTGCTGCTGGGCTCTCTCCAGTAATTTCCGTGAGCCCTTGACAGGGCTGGGCATTCTAGCACATTTCTCACCCTCTCTCTGATTTCTAACCTTCTTCACTGTAGTGGGTGGGACTGTGTTCCCCTGGTACCTGTGAATGTGACTTCACTTGAAAAGGTCTTTGCAGACGTAATCAAGTTAAGAGGAGATTATCCCGAATTAGGCTGGGCCCTAAACCCAAAGACTGTCGTGCTGAGGAGAAGCCGTGTGAAGACACAGATACAGACACAGCTGAAGGGGAGAAGGCTACGGGACCAGAGTGATGTGCATACACGCCAAGGAACACCAAGGCTCGCTGGCAACCAGCAGAAATTAGGACAACGCAAGGAAGGACACTCTCCTAGAGCCTTCGGGGGAAGCACGGCCCTCCTGACACCTTGGTTTTGAACTTCCAGCCTCCAGATCTGAGAGAGGATACATTTCTGTTGTTTTACATGATCACGTTTGCGGCACTTTGTTATCGCAGCCCTGGGAAAGAGATTACATTCGTGTTCCTCCAGACTCCCAATCCCTCAGCTCCCCTGCCCCCACTCCAGCCCCTCCACCCTTAGCAGATAGCCTTGTATTTGCTATTTTACGAAGAAAATGGAAATCCTCAGCCAGAAACCCAGACCCCTTCTCCGTGCCACCCTCTCCTCTTGCCCTCGGTGCAAGGCCTTGCCCTCTGCCTGCACTCCCGGGTCTCAGAAGCCTTTATGCTGCCAACCACCTTTTCTCTTTCCGAGAGCTTTTTCTCTCTCCCTCGACACCCTCTGCATGTTCAAATTCATCCCCTACAAGCAAGAAAAACTCCCCTACTCCTTCATGACCCTGAGGTTGCTGTCCTAACTCATTCTTCCCCTTCAAAGCCAGACTCTCTTGAGACTTCATTTCTTTGTTTCCTGCTCCTCCCCACTCGCTCTTTTGCTGCGTCGCCCCAATTGCTAGGCCGACACCTTCCTTATTATGGTCGAGGGGGAGTTCCATGTTGCTAAAGCCAATAGGGTATTTTCGGTCATCACCTTACTTGACCTTTCTTCAGGGTCACCCACTGTGAACCGCCATCTCCTTCCCTTCGCTCCAGTGATGTGGCCTCCCCCTGGGCTTCCACCCACGTCTGTGCGGCTCCTGCCCCAGCTCCCCCTGGCTCAGTCTCCGCACCCCAGCCATTTCATGTTGTGGCCTGGGGCTCATTTTTAGGCTCTCTTCACTTACTGGAGTGCTCTCTCTTCTCCGCCATCTCATTCCCTTGCAGGCCGGTCTGGACCTCTCTTAGCTCCACATCTGCACATCTAAAGGCACACTTGACATTGCCACTCAGACATGTCAGAGTCACCCAGACCCAAGTCCAAGACAAAGTACATGGTCTTAACCTCAGAGAGCGAGTTCTCCTCCACCATTCCCTCTCCCTGTGAATGGTACCACCATCCATCCAAACATAAAGGCAGAAACTTGGGAAATCTTTGACCTTTTCTCCCTCATCCTCCACATCCATCAACATACCGTGTGGATTCTGCCTCCTATAATCTCAAGTCTGTTTTCTTCTGTGAACTGATCTCTATCATCCTGGTCTAAGAATGACCATTTCTCACTTGGACTCCAAGAGTTCAGGCATCAGCTCTTGGGTCTTTCTAAGTCATTTCGCTATCATAGCCAGAATAATGATTTCCAGTTGCAAATCATGTCATTCCTCACTCCTTTCTCTTCTCCGTTCCCGCCTCACCCTACCTCCCCGACTTGAAATGTTAAAATGGCTTCCCTAAATTCTTAAGGTAAAGCAAAAACCTTTAAAATGGGCTGTGAGGGTCTGCATGACCTGGTTGCTATCAGGATCTCCAACTTCACTCCCTCCACACTCTTCCTCGCTTGTGCTCCAGTCACACTGGTTTTCTTTTGGTCTTTTACATGTATCCCAATTCTTCCTGCCTCAGGACCTTTGCACACACTGTCCCTACCCTCCCTTGTCTGATTTGCAGCCTACATATTAATGGCCTACACAGCTTTCAGATAGTGGTTCACTCTCATGTTTACAGGGAAATTGAAGGCCCCTCCCAAGTGTTCTCCTTCAGGGCACTTTCCACAGTGGCAAACTTACATTTATGTTCTTTTGATTACTGTCTGTCTCCCCTAAACCTTTAAGGTCTATGAGGTCTGAGACTCACCCAACAACCAACACAATGCTAGGCACAGAGTAGTCACTTAGTAAATACTTGGTGAGTGATTAAATAAAATAAAGAAGGTACTGTGTGTTGGAGTCTGGGGATACAAAGATGAATGAGGCATGGAACTTCCCAGAAAGCAGCTCACAGATTGGGGGTGGGAGGGTATAAGCAGATGAGAGGATGACTAAACAGACTCAGGGCGTAACAGAGTGATGAGCACATAGCAGAGGCCAGAGGAGATGGTGCTGCCTGGCCCGGCTCACCACCCCTGGAGGAAACTCTATCCAGGTGTCTCTTGGCTGATCTCAGCCCTCAAGGATCCTAGTCTACCAATTTGCTGCTCTGCAGCCGCGACTGTACCCCAGCCATGGCCATGCCACCCCACACTGCCACGAATCCTACAGGGCACTGTCCTTGGGAGCTGGGCACACTTTAGGCCTGTTCAGGGTCCAGTGTTGATAAAGGCTCTGGTTAGAGTGTGGAGTGCATCAGTCAGAAGAGTTTTATGCCTTCTGGACAGTGACCTCATCATATCCTCAGACCAACCCCAGGAAGCTGCAAAGGGTAAAGATTTCTCTCCCCACTCTACAGGTGGAGAGACTGAGGTCAATGGAGATCACTGGACTTGGCCAGGGAGTGAGAACAGTTTGGGAACAGAACTTGGAGGGAACCCAAGGCCCTCTCTCCAGGATCCACCAGCCACACCAGTTGGCAGAGGAGAACTCCTCAGGCCGAGGACAAGCTGCAGCAGGAATCTGCAGGCTTGTTTACTTTGGTGCAGAAGGACATTTCATCACCTCTTGGAACCACAGAATGCTAACGCAGATGGGCCCTCAGAGATCATCTGATTCAACACCCTTGTTTTAGGAGGGAGAAACTGAGACCAGAGCAATGAATCTCCTTTGCCCTCCCTTTCTTTTCCCTGCCCTACTGATAGTGAGTGGTAGGGCAGAGACTGCTAACTGTCCACCCAAATTCCTTTTCCCCTTCTTTGCCTCTGTGGCTAGACTATATTTCCCAGACTCCTTTGCATTTTGGGGAGCCACGTGACAAATGTTCTCTCCAGTGGGATGTGAAAGGAAGGGCAGCATGCCACGTTCAGGCCTGGCCCTTTCAAACCCCCATGCTCACATCTCTCTGTTCTTTTGACTTCTGGCAGATTGGGATGTCAATTCCAAGGGCAACTTTGGAAATCATGGGTCAGAAAAGGGCAGAACTGCTACAGTGTGGGTCCTGGGGACGCTGTGTGGAGAAGAACCACGTGCTGATGTGAGTGCCTATGGCTGCTAAGAGAATCAGAAGAATAAAACATTGATCATGTGAAGCTGCAGCATTTGGGGGTGGGGTGGGGATTTAGTACTGCAGTCTGGCCTCACCCCAATCTAGCTCACATGGTAGCCAGATATGCCCCTGCAAACCTCCCACTACATGCAGTACTGGGTGGTGGAGACACCAGGCTAACTGCGGAGCTCCCTGCCAACCGTGTTGGAGGGTCCCCACTCCCGCCTCTGGGGAGGTTAGGAATGCCTGACTCCTGCCTCACTCAGTCTGGGAACCTGGTCCGAGCTGGCTCCCCTACTGTTTCATTTTAGATCAGTAGATGCCCAGGGCTGGGGTGGATCTGAGATGTCATCTGATTTCTTCCCTGGCTCCAGTCAGGGCCTCTTCCAAGCCATCCATGTGACAATAAATCTTGTTTCGATTTTTATATCCCTGCGCAGAAAACACCCCAAATGTCCTTAAACACCTGTTTCATACCTCCTTGCTATGGTGTCAGGTCTTTACTGAACCCTAGAACACCAGAGCTGGAGCACACCCTTAGCGATCATCTCAGACAATGTCTTCGTTTTACAGATGAGAAGACTGAGCTTTGAACCACACAGTTAAACAGCGGTCAAGTCGGGAAGGCCCAGCTGACTACTCTTGCTAAGGTTCTCTCTGCCTCCAACTCTCTTTTGCCGTTTTCTCTTCTTCTGTCCTAGAAGGTGATGAAAAAGTGCCCGGGGCCGTTTCACTGTGATCAATCCTTCTCTTACTCCTGGGTCTCCCTCTTCTCATCCCCAGGTGGAACACTTCCCAGCTGATGTGAGCTTGGCTATTTGTCTTAGAAGACAAAGAGAAGATTAGGGAGAGACAATCTGGGGTGCCTAGGAGGGAGGGACATGACCAGGTGCACGTTTGCTCCCTGGGCCTTGGTAGTGAATGCAGACTCCGTAGGGATCTCTGAATCCATCTGAGAAGCCTGTAAGGGCCATTAAACCCTTGAATGTCACTGGTTGCCTGGGAGGGCAACCCGGGCTTTGTGAGAAGTTCGAGGAAGGGAGGGCGTGGTGGTGACCAGAACCTCCAAGCACAGTGTCTTGGCCTGTTGGGGCTTGTCTGATGGCATCTGGGCATCTGGGCAGTTCTGCCTGTTAATATGAGAGCGGGATCCTGAGAAGTTGAGCTGGGGCCACAAGAGCAAACCAAGTTACTTACAGGGGGATCTCTGTATGGTCCTTTCTTGGAAAGACCTGGAAATTCCACGTGAGAGCCCTGGCAAGTTGGGTTTGTTTTGTGGTTCTTGACAAACAAAATAAAATAAACCCAAATCGTTACTCCCCACTCCTCTGTTTAAGGTGAAGTTGTTTATGCACAGCATCCTTTATATTTTCTGCCAAGTGACTCACTTGCACTGAATCACTAGAAAGTGGGCCTAGGTCCATCTGCAGCTGCCCTGGACACCACGATCTGCTTATTGCCCTGGGGGGGGGGTCATGGAACTCTGGAGATAGCAGAGAGGAGTGGAGAAATGGAGTGGGGCGGAGAGTCAGGCCTGAAAGGGAAGTCCATAGTCATAGTTTCCTGAGCATCTGGTGGTCAGAAGGGAGTCCCCCATGAAACTGACAAGATGCCCCCAGGACTCCAGCATTCATTTCAGTTGAGGCATCGACTAGGTTATTGTAAATTCTGAATTGTGGAACCAGGATTAATAATGCCACACAGTCCTTCACAGGTAAATCTCTTAATCTTTGGGTCTCGCCTCAGAATTTTGAGAGAATTATTTTCCCATTTTGAGCCACTTTTCTTCATCCTAGAAATAAAGAGACTTTGCAGTCCCTAAAATTTAGACATTTTATCCTTTGTTTTCCTGGAAGGAAAGGGATATGGACACAAATGGAACTTTATTTGCCAGGAAATTCTGTTTTCACTAAATCTTTGAATCTCTCCCCTGAAAGTTTTCACTTAAAATTCAGTGATCTCCATGTGTCCTTCTGTTTAATTTGGGATTATGGTTATGAGTTTGCTTAGCCATGCCTGAATTCAGTTCTCTTTTCCCAGTGGCCTGTTTGGGTGTCCTGGAGGTGACACTTCTGCAGAACTCAAAGGGATAGAGTCCAGGCGCGAGAAGGCTCTGGAGAATAAGGTGACTCCCGCGTTGGCCACAGGGCGAGGTGTTAGGCTTGGCAGCGGCGAACCCAGCACCAGCCCTGGGCCTGGAGGAGGAGTGCTGTTGGTGGGAGGGGAGGGGGGCCAGTTCCAGTTCGCCAGGGGCAGTGACCGAGCGCAGTGGGGAGAGGGGAACAAGTTCCACTTCTCTCACACATCAAAGCATTGTGCACAATCTAGTTGGTGCTCACCACATCACCGGGTACCCGCTTTTCATCCATTTACTGGGCATTTAAGGAGGTGGGCATTAAGGAGTTGGGTTCCCGATTGGGAGGTCTCGGTTTTTCTGATTTTTCTCCCGATGGCAAAGCAACCCTCATGGGGGTGGGGAGGGCGTGCGTGCGTGCGTGTGTGCGTGCGTGTGTGTGTGTGTGTGTCCAAAGTTGGCCGGCTGCGCGGCCCTCACC
>LNAC01000367.1:640287-685645 GCA_002007465.1 Ailurus styani | reverse complement strand
GGGAGGAGGGGGTGGAGGGCTGGGGAGAAAATCTCCAGTAGACTCCCCACTGAGTGAGGAGCCCAGCTAGGGGCTCCATCCCACAACCCTGAGATGGTGACCTGAGCTGAAATCAAAAGGTGCTTAACCGACTGATCCACCCAGGTGCACCTGAAGAGCTTGACTTTTCAACTGGAAGTGGTCAGTAGCCGGGAAGTCCCAGGAAGAAGAGACCTATTAGGGTCTAGAGCCAGTGGNTGGAGGCAGGTTTCTCTGGTTGATGGTTGGCATTCTTAGCTGTGGGCTCCCATCTTATTAGGGATGGACGGGAGGGATGCTGATTTGTGGGGACACTGGCTGGATAAGGCTTGCACACGAGTCTTCTTCCTTTTCACAGCTGGGTATCCCCACACATCACAGAAAGCTGGGCCTTGCAGGGAGAGGGACAGTGGAGGGAACTGGTTTAGGGGGACACAGTCGGTAAGAATTGGGGCTGATCTCCTTTGCTAGTCAGGGACACCGACTAAGTAACCCCCCTGCCCTAAGTGACCCACACTTCTTCATAGGTGTGGTAGTGACACTGCTAGTCTCGGCTTTGCAACCTTCCCAGTTTGATGCATTTTGGGAGCTGAGAACAATGGAGGCTTCAGGAGCACAAGACTTTGGAGGAATGAAGGTGGGAGTCCCTAGAGCCAGCAGCAGGAGCCAGAGTAGTCCAAAACTTCTCCTACCTGAGCAGGTCTCTCCTGGCACCCCCACAGAGCCCACCCAAGGCATGCCTGCTCTTCAGCTGACTTAAGGCTGGATCTCAGCCGGGATGTTAGAGAGGTGAGATTAAGAGAGGAAATTGATGGCCTCTTGAAAACTGCTAGAAGCTGCTAACGTGTCTGAGGATCCAAGCACGACCTGTGCTTGGTTTCTGGTGGTGGTTCAAACAGTGTCACTTAGAGGGGAAAAGGCAATGAACAAGAAACCAGCAGTGGGTGATTTCTGTGAGTCTGACTTCCCTAATAAACTCTCAGGCTTTTCTTTGGACCCTTTTTGATTGGCCACCATGTCTCACAAAGGCAAATCAGTTATTTCCCGAGGCAGCCAATTCTCAACACTGAAAGAGCCTCCAGAGGGCCTCTGGTCCACACTGAGTCCCACGAGGATGTCTGCCCTCCCAGCACCCCTGACAGATGGCCATCCAGGCTCTGTGGTAATGTTTTTGTGTTTGGGGAGGTGCTCACTCCTGCTGGTAATGAGCCCCAAGTCTTAGAAATAATGCACTTCATTTGATTGTTGGGGAAACTGCCTGCAGCCCCTTCTGCTGTGGGCATACGGGTGGCCAGAGCCTGGCACATATGGCTGGGGCTTCTGGATACATGGGTGTCAACAGCAGGGTCCAGAGAAGTCCTTTTCTTCCTTGGGGGCCATTTATAGCCCTTTCCCTCTTGGCAGAGGACAGGACTCTCGCTGCTGAGTAAGCATACTTCCGTTCCATCTGTGGGGTGTTTGCCTGCCTTCATCTGCAAGTCCCCCGCTTGTGTCCCCACCTGTCCCCCTGCCGACTGCTCAGTAAAGTTCGTTGCTGGTGTCTGAGCCGGTGGAGATTGAGAAGATGCTAAGTCCTAGAGATTTTCTTTTTCTTGGTGTGTGTGTGTGTGTGTGTGTGTGTGTGTGTGTGTGTGTGTGTGAACAATTTAGGGCTTCTGAGCTGCAGTTCTGAGTGCTTAAGTTTATATGCCTTGATTTTTGTGGGCTCCATGGACCGTGCTTTAATTGTGAGATCTGCAGATGAAAGGGGAAGAAAAAGACTTAAGTCTTAATGAGAATCAATGCAGAAGGAAAGAACTTTTCCCACCCAAAGGGGAAATGACGCTGAGTCGCTGAGCAGCCACCCCAAGGAGTAAATAATCTTAGAAAAATGCAGCTCCCTGGAGCAAAGGAAGCTCTGTGAGCCCAGCCCCTCCTGGGCCACTACATAGCTGTCCACTGAAGTGCTGTAACTTTTCAGGCCAACTAGCCCGAGCTGCGGGGAGGAGCATGACACTGTGCAGCGAAGCCCCCTGGCCAGGGGGGAGGCGGCCCCAGAGGGAAGAGCAGTGGCTACCTCTGTCCTGGCTGAGGCTGGGAGGGGTCGTGGTGGGGATTCCTGAGAAGCCCACTTGCTTTGATGGAGGCTGCTCCAAATAGAAGGAAGGGTGTGGGGAGAGGGATTCTCTGTGGCAGCCGTGTGTGTGTGTGTGTGTGTGTGTGTTTAAAAACCACATCCTTTTAACCTTGCAAGAGCCCTTTTATTGCTTCCCTCCATGGGTGTGCAAATGCTGAACTGGTATTTTCTGCCCAAGACCTGAACTGTGTGGGTAGAGGAAGAACAAAAGAAGTTTGGTGCCCAGCTGGGCAGTGACTGCATACCTAGTACTGGGGGGCTGGGGAAGGCGTCTCTGCCCCCCGGCAGCCCCCCTATGACCTTGGCGGCCCTGCCGAGCTGGCCGGCAGCAGTGTTCTTGGAGTTGACTTGTTGCCGTCTCAGAGATTCTCACAAAACAAGCAGAGAACCGAGGGCAGTTGTGGTTGTTAGCCACTTGCTGCCTTCTTCCATGGCTTCCCTCTGCCCACCCTGCTTCGGTATGAGCAGGAAGTACCAGGGAAGGAGACCGGTTTGGGGCTGTCCTTGTACTTGCAGCCGTTGAGCACCTATGGGGTCTGGTTGGTGCTTCCCCATTTAACCCTCAAAAAAATCCTGGGAGGGACAGCACTGCTCTTTCACAGTGGTCAGAACGGAAGTCTGGTGAACTTGGGTCACACAGTACACGGAGAAGCCAAAATTCAGATGGATTTGACCAGATTCATTTGTTCTTGCCATGATATCGTGCAGCCCCAGTTTTCTCGGCGGGAGCTCCATGACCCATGCGGCATGCGTTTCCTCTCTTCCTCGGTCCCTTGCTCTTGCCCTTGCCTGGAGATCAGGGCAGAGAGGCAGGAGGAGGCTATAGCAGTGGTGGGTAGGGACAGGTTGTCCTGCAGAGTAGAGATCCAAACAAAAAAACCTTTTTTGGACATTGCTCAAGATAAGACCATAAGTCCGTCTACATGTACAAAATGGCATTTTATGTAGACATGGCGAATTGTGCCCTCTCTGTGTGCCAGTCCATATGGCATTGATGGCAGAGGTTACGCTGTTAATTATCGACCCTGCTGAAATGAGTTGATGACATTCTCACTGGACTCTCTGCTGGGAACGTGGCTGATGTTATGAGGCAGCTGTTATGCACAGCCATTCACGAGGAGGAGAGGTTGGATGGTACCCCGATTCAGAGGCTGTGAAATTGTTTTCTTTCTAACGGCTGTGCATGCCCCTCCGGCCCATTCCCTCTTCATCTTGCACAGGCAGAACAAAGATGTTTCTATCCTGGCTTTTCCCTCTTCCTTGGTTGGAGTGTGGCCGCTGTGTCAGGCTGTGTCAGTCTGGCTAATCTGTAAACCAGAAAGCACTGACAGGGCCCTTCCTACGTGAGGGGACCGCTGCCAAATGACGTGGAGCCCCCCGCAGACGGGAGTCTTGTTGGAGCACCAGCATCCACGCTGGAATGAGTAAGATGATGGTGTGGTAGTGATCCAGAACTGAAGAAAGGTCACAAGGAGGTCACACTGACCCAAGGAATGGTGTGGAGAGAGGTGACTGGAGAGATGGAGAGGCTGCCGGGGGCCGGTAATCCAGGCAGGAGGAAGGTGTGGACTGGGATATGAATAGCGCAGAAGGGGTCTGATTGCTGATTGGCATCAGCAAAATCCTACATACTGAAAAGCCAATACCTGCCGGCTTCTCTTCCCTCTCGTCCCTTTCCCTTCCCTTCTTGAAAAATTTATTTTAGGGGGGCCTGGGTGACTCTGTTGGTTAAGCATCTGCCTTCGGCTCAGGAGGTGATCCCGGGGTCCTGGGATTGAGCCCCATAGTGGGCTCCCTGTGCAACAAGGAGTCTGCTTCTCCCCCTCCCTCTCCCCCTCCCCACCACCTGTGTGCGCTCCCTCTCTCTCTCTCTCTCTGTGTCAAATAAATAAATGAAATATTTAAAAAAATTATTTTAGAGAGAGAGTGCACAGGTGAGGAGGGGTGGGAGGAGGGGGTGGAGGGCTGGGGAGAAAATCTCCAGTAGACTCCCCACTGAGTGAGGAGCCCAGCTAGGGGCTCCATCCCACAACCCTGAGATGGTGACCTGAGCTGAAATCAAAAGGTGCTTAACCGACTGATCCACCCAGGTGCACCTGAAGAGCTTGACTTTTCAACTGGAAGTGGTCAGTAGCCGGGAAGTCCCAGGAAGAAGAGACCTATTAGGGTCTAGAGCCAGTGGAGTGAAGACCAGACTGGAAAGGTGGATTCGGCGGATCGTGGAGGGCTTTAGAGGCCTGCTTGAGGCATTTCTTTTCGTCCCATCTGCACTGAGGAGCCTCTGAGAGCTCTTGAGAAAGGAGCAGTACTGTTTGCTTGGTCAGGGTTCCTTTGTGCTTGGAGCTGGGGCTCGCGGACGAGCCCCGCGTGGGTCTGTCCTTCCCACGGTCCGGGACTTAATTCAGAAATCTGGGAGTGCTAGCAGGCAGTTTATCAGCATGTTGGGACGAAAACACTGAAGGCACGGGCTAGAATGCGGGCAGTGGACTTTGAAAGGGAGCAGCGCAGGGACCATTTACAGGAGGAAGGCCGGGGAGCCTGGTGACTGCGTGGCCGAGGGGATGAGGGCGACAAGGGCTTGCCTGTCGAGAGGCTGCCTCAGTTGGAGGTGCTTTCACTGTGAAAGCTGCAGCCTGTCCCGGCAGATGTGTCATGGAGACGGGGAGGGGACTCCAGTTGCTTCTGCTTCTCCACAGATCGCAAACCTGCCCGCACAGTCTCCACGGCCCTGCCTTGCTCTCCCTGCCTTCACGCATGCTCTCCCTCTGATCCATGCTCACAGGGCCCAGGGCGATCTTCTTAAAAGTAATTCAGGTCACCTCACTCTCAGGCTGAAACCCTCCAAGGGCTTTGCATTGTACTTAGAATAAAATAATATAAAAATCCAGACTCCCTGCTGGGATACCAGGTCTGCAGCACCAGCCCTGCTGTGACTTTCTGGCCTCTTCTTGCCCGCCTCCCGTTCTAAGCATGCCAGGCAGTTGCGTATAACATGCCAGACCCCGTCCTGTCCCGCAGACTAGGCGCAGGGTGTGTGGAACCATCCTCCAGGCAGGGGGAACAGCCCGTGCGAAGGCCAGAACAAGCTTGCATGTCTTGGGATTGGAAAGAAGGAAGGCCGCTGTGGCTAGATCACATAGGGTCCTGAGAACCACGGTAGGAAGGTCAGATTTTCTGCTTGGCCCCGTGAGGGGTTTTAGCAGAGGAGTGAGGTGCAGAGGAGACTGGGAAGACAAGGCAGGAAGTGCAGGTGGAAAGGCAGGGCTAGTTCGGTGCCCTACGCATGGTAAGCACTTGCAGGATTTGTTGAATAAATGGTTGCTAAAAGGGAAAATAGGTCCAAATACAAAAATTGGAGGTAGAAAGAAGAATGCATGCTTGCAGTGATAGTTCTCTGACTGAACAGCCCTCGTGTTCTTGGATCATCGAACATGGGATGGGCAGTACCTTCCTCATACTTCACAACTCTGCGCAATAGGACAGCAGACTGGCGGTCTCCTCCTCCAGCCGAGGGAGAGCATCGACGGGCAGAGGGGCTGCGCCGTTACTATGGGGCAGCCTGGGGTACCTGGGCTGGGGTGTTGCCGTGGTAGGGGCGTCTCTGAAGTTCAGGATTTAGATGTATGTCTCTTGTGTGTGTGTCTTTTGCTTGCATTCCTGCTCCCTTGTTGGCCCAGGAGCTGTCAGAGGGCAAGGATGCCTCTCCCTGTCAGGGGTCCCCTCCTCTCTGACATTTGTTTCCTCTGGAAGCCTGCCTTGCTGTCAGTCAACAGAGAGGCCGTGAGGTGACATTTTTGACCTAGTCTCAAGACAAAGCNTCTGGAAGCCTGCCTTGCTGTCAGTCAACAGAGAGGCCGTGAGGTGACATTTTTGACTTAGTCTCAAGACAAAGCATGAGCATTGAGGTATTTCCAAGCTGCATCATCATCTTTACCTTTTAAAAAATCATAACATTAAAAAAAATAATAAATAAAAATCATAACTTTTTTTCTGATTATGTGAGTTTTATATGTGTAGCATATATGATTTGGAAGTTACGGGAAAGTGAAAGCAGCAAATGAAATATCACCTATATTCCAACTACTAGAAGTATATTAAAATTAGCAATTATTATATTTATCATCTATAAGGAATATAAAATTATATGTTTCAAAAAAGGACACATGGGGTGCCTGGCTGGCTCACTTGGTAAAGCAGGCCTCTTGATATTGGGGGTGTGAGTCTGAGCCTCACATTGGGTGTAGAGCTTACTTAAAAAAAAGAGGACGCACACCCCCACAGCCCCCCACATATATATGATACATGTGTATTTCCATATGATATTCAGAAAGGATATTGTTCCATTACAACTTTTAGCTATGTCTTTATTGGCTATATAACTGTTTCCAATTTTTTACGGTCATAAATAATGCTGTGATGAACATATTTGTGCATCAGTTTTTGTTTTTTCTTTTAAGATTTTATTTATTTATTTGACACAGAGAGAGAGATTACAAGTAGGCAGAGAGGCAGGCAGAGAGACAGGGAGAGGAGGAAGCAGGCTCCCTGCTGAGCAGAGAGCTCGATGTGGGCCTCGATCCNGATCATGACCTGAGCCGAAGGCAGCGGCTTTAACCCACTGAGCCACCCAGGCGCTCTGTGCATCAGTTTTTATATTTGTCTCTGATTATTTGCTTAGTGTTAATTCCTGGGTGTGGAAAATTTTAAGATTCCTGACACTACCACCAAACGGTACCAGATTATTTCAACAGCATTGTATGATTGTGCAGCTCTCACCACACCCTGTGTATTACCCGGCAGTTTGATTACAACACAGTACCTTCTCCTGCCTTTCTTTTTCATCCAGATGTCTTCTGATAGTGTGTGTGTGTGCGCGCGTGTGTGTGTNTACCTTCTCCTGCCTTTCTTTTTCATCCAGATGTCTTCTGATAGTGTGTGTGTGTGCGCGCGCACGCGTGTGTGTGTGTGTGTGTTGGGTGTGGCCAATCATAGCATCTCTCTATTAACCACATTTCTGGAAGCTTCTGGGGCTCCACCTCATCCTGTGGTCTGAATCAAGTTGAAGAGAGGATGTTTTGGTGGGTGACTGACTTTGCAGTCTATCCGACTAGCAGAAACATGGAGGGCACCGCTGATGGAGGTGGGTTCCTCCAGAGCCGGCAGCAACCCTCCACCATGTTGGGTCGGGGGGCCTACATCTGGGCAGGAAGGCAGCCGAGCCGAATGCTGTGGGCAGAGTGGCCAGGCAGACAGGAAAGAACTGGAATGCAAAATTTGGGATGGGGCAAGAGAATGCCACGGAGACCTTGTATCTTTCTAAATGAGAGCCATTTCGTTGGCAATGATTGATCCTTGAAAATTAGATTTCAGTTTTGGGTCTGTAAGAACATTTTGAGAATTCTCTTTACCTTCAGAAAATCCTAGACTCTTTGGGTTTGAAGGGACCTTTATAAAGCTTTCTTGGGGTGCCTGCATGGCTCGGTCAGTTAAGCCTCCGACTCTTGACGTCAGCTCGGGTCATGAGCTTAAGGTCCTGAGATCGGGCCCTGTGCTCTGTGCTGGGGGTGGAGCCTGCTAAGGATTCTCTTTCTCCCTCTCCCCTGTCCCTCCCCTCCCTCTTTCTCTCTCTCTCTCAAAAAAAAAAAAAAAAAAAAAAAAAAGCTTTTCTGTATTTATTAATTTGGCTCATTTACCCTGGTTGATTTCCAGCCAGAGTGAGTAGATTTTACTTTGTGCTCAGAAACTTTTGATATCTCTGTTCAGGACATGGTACAAGATTAGAGGTCACCTTAGATTGCGAGATATCTGACAAATCCAGACACTTCAAAGAGAGTAATGTGACTGGCTGCATTTCACAGACATAGTTATTCCCAGAAAGGTTCTGGGAACCAGGGAAGCAATTTCACAACCATAATAGTGACAGAGCTATAGTTGGGTGTGGAAATGGTGCTCCGGCAGTGTGGAGTGGCCGGAGGCACCAGAAGGTTCAGGGTGAAAGTCTGGTGCTGCCTCTTAGACACGGGATAACTTTGGGCCTATTGCTTCCTTCTCTGGCCTTCCATTTCCTTACTTATGAAATAAGGTGTTGGTCCATCCCATGCTAAGAACTTCATCTCTAAGGGTGTCAGTTCTATCCTGTGAATACCTCCTGAGGCCCCTGATACTGGCCTGACGTGTGAGGAGACTCAACACCTGGCTTCCTAGCTGAGGGCCCTGGAGCTATGGAGCCTGTGTGGGGGACACCTGTGAGCCTGCTGGGTCCCTAGAGGGTGCTGTGGGTTATATCCATCTTCAGGCTTGGCCCAGGGAGCATCTGTCCAGCTGGTGGCCACCCGCTGCCCAGGTGATATTGTAGCAGCACCTGCTCCCACGTGACCTAGGGCTCCTGTCATAAGCTCTCCTGAGGAGCTGCAAAGCCCATCTCTATGTCCACAGACGCTGTTAAAAATGGACACATTCCTTTTGCTCTGTACTTTGGTTCTGGGGTACTTGAGCTTCATGGTACTCTCATGGCTTTCTCACCATGTAAGAATGTCCGAGGAAGGCTACCAGGTCAGGTGGTGTGGTGGACAGGCTCTGTACTCTCCGTTCCTGCGTTTGCGGGGGTCTCGGATCTCACTGGAGACCCTGAATAACAGCAGCCCCCGTGTCTGTGCTGGGAAGGAACTGGGCTACTGGAAGCATGGAGACGGTTTTGACACATGTGGCAGATTTCTGCTCAATGTCTTTGATAAGTCGGGAGATGAAGATCAAGGAGGAAGAAGGGTGACGAGAAGAGTGGGAGGCCAAGGTCAAGCTCACTGGCTGACCTTGGGCTGTCCTGGTCTGTGTGCATTGAAGCAGTCCCTTTGGAGGACGGAATAGCAGGAATGCAGGAGAGAGACACCGGGTTGGATCTGGACTGACGTTGTTCTTTGTGCAGGTTGTGACTAGTGATTATCATGAGTTAGGCTGGTATTGAAAACCACTCCACGTTTCCTTCCCTTAGTGGTAGAGGGAGATGGAAACAGCTCAGCCTGGGCATGAATGTCACTCCTGTAGCCTCTGGGCAGGACGTTTGTGGTGCCATGCAATGAGACTTGTTCTGGAATCATGTCTTGCCAGGGTGTGGATAAGAGCCCTGGGGCTTTTAGTCACGGACCTGGGGAGGTCCAGGCTTGGGAGGCAGGCAGCCTCAGTTCAAACTCCAGTGGTCGCACTTGCAGGCTGGGGGACCTTGGTAGGTTACTCAGCCTC
Organism: Ailurus styani; assembly: GCA_002007465.1. Lineage (NCBI taxonomy): Eukaryota > Metazoa > Chordata > Mammalia > Carnivora > Ailuridae > Ailurus > Ailurus styani. The sequence goes on along the minus strand of LNAC01000367.1, from coordinate 676,275 downwards.
TCTGTGCCTTTGGTTTCTCATCTGTCAAATGGGCTATTAGTGAGCCCTACTTGGGTGATGTAAACGTCCTCTCTCCCTGTAAAACAGATTGCTTGTTGCTGGGGCAGGAGAGCTCTGTAAATTCTGGCCATGATGATGTTCCTGAAACCAATGCCTGTGTATCCTGACCCTTGTATTGATGACAATACCCCCTTCACTTCCAGGTTCATTGGATGGGGGACAAGTTCTGAGTGCAAAGGGCTCAAGTCTATCTTCCAAGGACATTTGTTACTTGATCCCCCTACCCCAACCCCGGGCCCTGCCAACCTCACTTCTTGGTATTCCTAGAACTTTCTCTCCATCCTTAGCTTCAAATGCAGGGAGGAAAGAGCAAGATTTGAAGACTTGAAGTCAGAAAAACTAAGGGCCACCAATACAGCCCTCATCTGTATTCATCTGAAGAGACCAACTTAATGCACAGGGAGCAGTAAGGATTCAGTAAGAACAGTATGTGAGGTGTGACTTCAGAATAATAGGCCTTTAAGATCACAGTAGGACCTCTGTGGCCCAAGGGTAGATCTCCTTCAGGTCAGAATCTTTGGAGGTTATTAACACACCCCTCAAAAAGCATTTGAAGGAGTCGGGAGTGACCTGTCGAGCCAGTGCCTGGGTCACAAGCAACTCACTGGTGTTTTCTTTGCACTTTAACCTCATCCTGGAACCAAAATGGGGTCACGTATCTCAGTCTCCTGTATCAGTCACTAGAATGGGCTTTGGATTTTTGTCTGTTTCCAGAATAACCCAAATCCATTATCAAGGGCTGGAAATGTGTCATTATTCAGGAAACTTGAGACTATTCCTTAGGCTCTGTTGAAGATGAGAGGATTTTAGGAAACAGCTTGGAGTATAACAGTGTTATTGGAGTAAGGATGGTCTTAATGGGGTCTCCTTGAAGAGGACCATGTTCATTGGCAGGTGAATTCCTGAGGTTGATTGGGAATTATTTCTAGGAAAGCCATGCCCGGTGGTAACGGCGTGCTGCTGTGTCTGGCCATGGGCAGAGTTAGGGCCGAGAGGTGCCAGTGGCGACTCGTGACCTCTGACGGTCTTAACCCCTTCGCTTTCTAGCTACGTGGCCCAGGGCAGCTGCCTCATGTCCCTGGGTCTTCCTTTCCCTGCGTTAGAATCGGGGCTTTTGATACCTATCCTGCTTCCTTGACAAGGCTTTCAAGGAGGAGGAGCAAATATAATTATGACTGTGAATGCACTTTAAATGCAGACGCAGCAAGTAATCTGAGTCAGAATACAGCGAACTGACTATGAGCCGGGCCAGGCATCCCATCTCTGAGCCTGTTGTCATGTCTGCAAAAACGGGGACTGCATTGCCAGTTCCATCCACCTCACGGTGCTGCTGCAGGGGTGAAATCAAAGTTCATCCACGTGGACAGGAGTTGGAAGCATGCACCGGGCCTTACTATTACTCCAGGTGAAGAGGGGCTTCACCGAGCAGGTACATGTGGGCAGATGAGTAGAAAGTAGGAGAGGAGGTAGAGAGAGGGAGAACATTCTAGAGAATCTCACAGGCCTCTTTTCAGTCCGCCATATGTCTTGTCAGCGGCCTCTGGTCTGGGTGACTAGCTCTTTCATCTCCTCTCCCTCCCACCAAGTGGGATGTTCTTCACAGGCCTGCCCTTGACCTTCCACCTGCAACTCAGTTTAGTGAGCATTCATCGAGCACCTCTCAGGAGCCAGTCTCTCCGAAGGGATGTAGAAATATGACCAAATAAATTATAGTTGTATAACAAGATAAAACAGTAGTCGAGAGGTAGCGAGTTCTCCGGGGAAGGCTTCTTGGAAGTGGTGTTGTCTGAGCTGGTTGTGAGGAAGGAGTCAGATTTTGCTAGAAGCCCAAGGGAAGGGGAGGGCATTTAAGTAGGGAGGTCCACAGAACAGAGGCATGGAGGGAAGACATGGCACAGCTTCAACTGTTTTCTCTGAGGGGGTGATTCCCACAATCACCTTTCTTCTCAGATATCCAGGTCGATGCCTTCAGCCGCCTGCCAAATATGTACATGTTTATCATGCTTCACTCTCAACACAACAGATAACAGTTATAAATGCAGACATGTCACCCCTTCCTCCCCGAGAACCTGTCCTCCCTCTGCTTGTTTATGGTCCCGTTAATTTCTCAGTCACACATTCAGAACCTTGACCACCCTTGTCTACAGCTTTCTCTTACATGTGATCACCACCGATTCTTCTCTCCCTCCCTTGCTTTCTTCTTCTGAATCCTGTCACACACTTAATTCCTTTTGGGCATTGGGCCCCATAGGCTGCCAAGATGTAATATTTGGGTCCTGAAACTGCAGTTTGGATCCAGGTGCCCTCAGGGAGATGGCCCGGAAGCCCACCTGGAGAGTCCTGCCTGTGTCCCTGGCTTTCCCTTTCAGAATATTTTGCCGTTTCCCTGTAGCTCTTTGCTTCGTCTTGAGCTTTCCTTTCTTATCCTTCATTCTTTTTTTTATTTCTGGGTTTTGGTTTTTTTCTGTTTGTTGTTGTTGTTTTTTAGGTTTTTTAGATTGACCTTTGGAGTCAGACAGACCTGGGCTGGGGTCCCACTGTATTATTTGCTATGGAAACTTGGGCTATCTGTTTGATCTCTCGACACCTCAGTTTCCTTGTCAACAAAATGGGGGTAATAATGGTGCCTACCTGCCAGGGTTGTGGTGAGGGTTGACTGGGATAGTCCGTGTGGAATGCCTAGCATGGTGCCTAGGACGGGCTGCTGTGGTCATCGTCATCATCGTCATCATTGTCATGACCCTGCTTTGGTCATTAGTCTCCCTAACTTTACTCTCTTTCCTTCTCTCTGTAAGTTTCTCCCTTCCCTTTTGTTTTATTTCTCTTTCCTGCCCTCTTCCTTTCTTCTCCCTCAATTTTATCTCTTTTTCTTAACTAGCTGGGGCATACAACTGATTTAAAAGATATTGGTTATATTCAAATTGAGTGTCAGGGTTCCCAGTCTTAATTGTAAAAGCCTATTAGTAAACTTTTAATTTTGGTCTTTAAATAGGTTTTATTCACGCAGCCCAAGGGCTCCCATGGGGCTGGTTGTGAGAGCCCCCCGCCCTGCGACAAGCCGTGACCGCCCTGTCCTGCTCCCTTCCCTGCCAGCTCAGCAGGCCCTCTGTGCTGCGGCATCGGCCCACCACGTACATCTTCTAACTCCGTAGACTTTCCAGACAAGTGATGTTTCTCGGATTTCCTTAGAGGCCCGGCCCCCGTCACCCAGGGCTGCGGAACAAATTCACGGCAGGGCTTAGCCAAAGTCAGGTGGCCCCGCACAGCGAGTGTGAAGGCCCAGGGCCACATCTCAGTTCGTCCTCCCGCCGGCCTCCCTCCCGCCTCCCTCCCGCCTCCCTCTTCCTCCTCAGAACCAGGATGTTTTTCCTTTTGCCTTTTTATTGTTTTGCCAAGCTGGCGGCCCTCCTTTGGTGGAGCTCTGCCACCGGGCTTCCTCTCTGGGCGTGAGCGAATGTTAGGGTGACAACATGGGAGACAGGCCCGCTTCCCTGTCCCCCCTGGCTTCACCTCCAGGCACCACAGGCCCCCTTCTCCAAACTGCCTCTGTCGAAGAGCCTCCTCTTCAGCCCCTCTGCTGGGGGTTTATTTTTCAGAGGATGAGCGGGGCAAAGAAAACTGAGGCACCAGATAGACGCGCCCAGGGACAAGATAGTGTCGCCCCTGCCTCGCGGAGAGTCTGAGAGCCTTACTTTACTTGTTTAATTGATGGGAATCTTCAGATCTGATCCTGGGGCTTTTTCTCAAGGCCTTTGTTTTGTTGTTGTTGTTGTTTTTTTTTTTTTTAAGCCTATAGAATTATTTTTAAAGCAAGGAGCACGAGGTCAGTCACATCGGAGTGCTTCTTCCTCTCCTGTCTGGGTTGGCCTGCTTCTCTCCTTAGCACCCCCAGGCCACCTCAGAGGCGACTCTGTTTCTAGAAGCCTGACCCCAAACTCGGGGGCTCCAGGCCAGCCCCACCCCGGGCCACGGCTCAGTCCCCCAAGCCTGCCTTGCTCCCCAGAGGATGCTCAGCTCGACAAAAGCCAACTCTCACGGGTGGGGAGGGTAAGACGCCTTGTGAATTGTATACTTTTCATGACTAGAGGCTGTTCCAGGGAATCCGTTTTTAAAAATCAGAGCACTGGGTCTCAAGTCTAAACACTTCTTAATGTGTCCAGTTTTTCTTAGGGCTGCTCCTTTCAGGGCAAGAACAAGGAAGGAAATGAAACTCCCCGAGAGCCCCGGACAGTCCCTGCTCGAGGGCTGCCTTTTGTTCACACAAACTCATTTGGCTCCTAAACGTCCTCCACCCAGAATCATTACATCCGCAGCAGTGTTTCAAAACACAGCACAGAGCAGCTGAGCCGAGTAGGCGGCTGCCCTCCCGTGAGATCAAGCCACCTTCCCTCCATGCCCCCAAGGTTCCTGCCTGCCCCCAAGTCTCCCACCTGCCGGCCATCCGGCAGGAAATCCCCCTCATTTGGTGGATTCCTGGGGTGAAGGCAGTGGTCTGGAGAGTGCAGCCGTGGAAGGGAGGACAGGATTCTGGTCCCAGCCCTGCACCTTCCAAACTCCGCCTTCTCCGCCCAGCTGGCCACTCCACACCCCCCAGGGCCATTGGCATTGGCATCATTCGGCTCTCTTGGAAGCGATAGGCCCCTTGAGGTAGAGTCCACAGTGTCTTATATGTGGTCGATGCTCAGTAAATATGTTTTTTTTTTATTTTTATTTTTTTTTATTTTTTTAAAGATTTTATTTATTTATTTCACAGAGGGAGAGAGATCACAAGGAGGCAGAGAGGCAGGCAGAGAGAGAGGGGGAAGCAGGCTCCCCGCTGAGCAGGGAGCCCGATGCGGGCCTCGATCCCAGGACCCTGAGATCATGACCTGAGCCGAAAGCAGAGGCTTTAACCCACTGAGCCACCCAGGCGCCCGTTTTTTCTTATTGTGGTAAAATATACATAACACAGAAGTCGCCATTTCCACCGTTTTCAAGTGTACAAGTTCTTGGCATTGAGCACATTCGCAGTATTATACTCCCATCACCAACACCCATTTCTGTTTCATTATCCCAAATAGGAACTCATTAGGTCAGGACTCCCCATTCTTCCCAGCCTGCGCAAACCTCTCTTCTGCTTTCTGTCTCTATGACCTTTCCTCTTACCTTACCTCCACTTATATGATTAGTGGAATCATATAACACTTGTTCTCTTGTGACTGGCTTATCTCACCTAGCATGGTGTCTTCGAGGTTCATTCGTGTAGCAGGTGTCAGAACTTCCCCCCTTTTTAAGGCTAAGTAACACAGAGCCTATTCGGCTTATCCATCCCTCCATCAGTGGACACTTACGTTGTTTCTACCTTTTGGCTATTGTGAATAATGCTACAGTGAACGTGGGTGTCCAAACGCCTGTTTTGGTTCTTTGCTTTCAATTCTTTTGTGTGTGTGCCTAGTGGTGGAATTGCTGGGTCATATGGTAATCCTATGATTAAGTTTTTAAGGAATGGCCAAACCATTTTCTGCAGTGGCTGTACCATTTTCTGTTCCCACCAGCAGTGCATGAAGGTTCCAATTTCTCTAAGTTCTCACTAACATTTAGTTCCCTTTTTCTTTTTTTTTTCTTTTCCCTTGATAATAGCCGTCCTCATGAGTATGAAAGTAAACATTTTTTTTTGAATTTATAAATGCTACTCACTGGCTATATTGTGGACTTGGAACTGTTCCTGCCCCTCGTGGGGCCCTGTTCCTGTCATCTGAGGTCAGACTAGTTGGTTGCTATGATCCCTAAGGGCAGGGGTCACTTTCGGAGAGGGATGGGGCCACCAAGGTCAACCCTGGCAATTTCCCAACTTTGGCCAGAATGAACGATGCAAAACACTGTGGATGCTAGCTAGTGAAGCAGGCTGCATTCCACAAATTAGTTTGGGAAGAGTTGGCTGAGTTTCTCTCTTCTCCGTCCCCATTGGTTTCATTTGGGTGTGGTTAACTAGCAAAGACCCCAGAAAGAAAGTGCGGGGCTCTGGTCTCCCCAGTGCCACTTAGTTCTGGGTTACTCCGGGCAGGTGACCTCAGTACTGGTCTTAGCCTTCTCTTCCTAAAATGGGACAAGAATTCCTATCTTGCCTGCCACTCAGAATGTCAGGATCTAACAGGATAATTTAGCTGCCCCCCTGAAATTATCCTGCAAAAAAAGTGCTTCGCAGATTGTAAACATGTGGGATTTCTTCATTAGATCTCTGAGAATAGGGGCAAAATTCCCTCCTCCCATAAAGTTCCTGTGGACAGTGTCCTGCTCCTTTTGTGGTTTACAGACATCTACCATGCCGAAAGGGGAATTAAAAAGGGAGCTTTTTAATTTCAATTCAATTCCTATGTGAGCAGTTGAATCTGAGAAAATTCTTTTCAAGTTATGAAGAAATTCACTCTCATTGGTTTAAGAACCATGCTATCACCTATAGCCATGTGGCTAGGAGTGTTCCCCAAGTTGAGGGATCCCAGGAAAGCTCCAAGGCGGAGCCAGAAACAGGAAATTTGCAGCTGGACGGTCAGTGTCTTACTGTTCCAGAACCTTCTCTCATGAGCCTTAACCCCTAGCAATCTGAGCTTCATCTTCTGTCTGCCAGGCGACTCTCAGGAAAGTGCTGGGGGCTTTGGTTGATGAATCCCCCGCTTTTCAGCCTTTCTGCAGGCTTGGCTGAGCCTCTCTGCTGTGTCCCCGGGCACTGATCCCCTTCCCGGCTCCTACTTCTAATTCATCCTAGCCTTCCCTGGTCTTCTCTGTCCCCTTCATTGACTCTTCTTCTCCCTCTGATCCAAGGTTCCTCTGGATTCAGTCCTTGACCCTCACTTTTCCTTCAGACCCCATCTCCTTATTCTTCCTTCTAATTCCTACTCCCCAATTTTTTTTTTAAAGATTTTATTTATTTATTTGACACAGAGAGAGAGATCAGATCACAAGCAGGCAGAGAGGCAGACAGAGAGAGAGGAGGAAGCAGGCTCCCTGCTGAGCAGAGAACCCAATGTGGGCCTCGATCCCAGGACCCTGAGATCATGACCCGAGCCGAAAGCAGAGGCTTTAACCCACTGAGCCACCCAGGCGCCCTCCTACTCCCAAATTTTTAACCAACCACCTGTCAGACATTTCCACTTGGAAGTTATAATGTCACCTCTAACTTCATGTTTTGAAAATAGGCTCTTCTTGTCCCTCAACCTCATTCTCCATTCTGCTTCCACTTTTTCTTTATTATCATTCTTTCCATGACCCATGAAAATTACCTCAGAGAAGCTGATGTTAGAGGTCTTCTTGTTCAGTCTTCCTGCTAGTAAGTGCAGCTGTCATCAAACCAAGTCTGGTGGATTCCACAGCCCCTGTGACGCACACTGTGTTGCACACTGTGTTACTCTTAGTGAGGAGCAGAGCAGTGCAGATAAGCTTACTGCAGGAGTTTGAAGACCAGGGGACATTGTCCTGACCAGCGCCTTAAAGCCCCATGTCATGGAATAAGCTGGGATGTGTCAGAATGAGACCTGGGTTCAGATTTTGTCTCTCTGCCATTGAGCATGTGACCTTGAACCCCCACTTAACCTCTCTGCCCCTCAGTGTCCCCGGGTGCCATGATACCCACTTGACCAGCTGTCATTCTCATTAAATGAGATAAATGCCTGTGAAAACACTTAGCACGTGGTAAGCACTGAATAGACGTTTGTGAAATCCGAATCTAAATGGAAGGAAATTAAAATGAAGGCCGGCTGCTTTCACTCTGTGACACAGGGCCCGCAGGAGGGGATGGTGCCGTGTGGGGGCGGGCTGGGCCCTCTGGGAGGAAATCGCCTCTTTGGATGACACAGCATACGCCCTGTACACACCCACTCCACGGCTCAGAAACAATGCAAGTTGAAAACCCCCAAATCATGGGGTGGGTGGTGAGGAGTTGACTCTGTAGCAGCTGCTAATTAGGAAATCCTACTCCTGGGCTGTGCTAGCATCCCCAATGTTGGTTCACAAACAGATGTTTTGGAACATTAAGACACTGTAGAAGTGGAAGTTGTCAACTTGGGGGAAAAAAAACAGCCAAAGCAATGAAAGTCTCTTGTTAACAGAATAGCCATTCCTGGTACAAGGGAAACAAGGTCCTGACCCAGGGGGCTGAGTACAGAGGGAAGGATGGTACCTCCAGCTCAAAAGATACCTGGGGAATTGGGACATCTCAACTCCCACATGAGGCTGGTTGGTGTGGCTCGGTTGCCGTGGCATGTGAGTGGGGTGTGAGCAATAGCCTTTGACCATCTGGGGAGAGGGGGGAGTGAGGTGAAAGGGTGAAAGGTGCCAGCCTCTGCTGAGCCTCCGGGTGCCCCCTCCCACCTCAGAGGCTACCCCTGAGCACCTGGGAGCGCACAGTCTCTTCTCCTCACTCCCCGTCTGGCCCAACTCCGAAGCTGCGCCATACCTTCTTGCCATTTCTCCAGGGCTATTTCACTTCTCCACTAAGCATCAGAGCAGGTTCCTGGATAGCTTCGCCTGCCTGTGGTAGGTCCCTGCCGACTCCCATCCACTTTACTCCGAATTTCTCTCCCACTCGGGGTTTACACCTATGCTGAATAGGGAGCCACACCAAAAAAAAAAAATTCATCCAGGTAGCCCTCAACAACTCAGGGCTTCTGAAAGGACTCATCCTTGTATGTCAATAAATATTTTAGCATTTGACCGATTGTTGTCCCCAAGCTACTGCATGGGATCACGGAAAGCACTTGTATGTCCACAACCAAGGAGACCTCGTGCGGCGGAGCGGGGGGTGCCTGGTGTGCTGCGTGGTTGGTAAACCCCTTTCTAAGAATAGTTCACAGGCAATAAGAGAAGTAGAGGGACACCCAGAACTGAACAGGGGACAGTGGGACACTGTTCTTTTAGAACCGTCGGCCAGTGCCGTCAGGGGCTTAGCATGCCAGTGGTGGGCCCGGCTCTCACCCTGGGCCCTCCCAGCCTCTCCCTGCACTTGCTAGGAGAGCGTCACAGAGCAAAGCCAGAGCGAGGCCCCAGCGGCCCCCGCAGCCACTCAGCCCACCTCAGTGCTTTCACTGGAGCACTCTGAGCTTCCAGGAGAGTTTTCACCTCTGCAGACACCTCAGCTGCCTGGGGAAGGATTGGGAGACTGGGAAGTACCTGCCAAGGTCACCTCCAAATCTGTTCAAACTTTTTTTTTTTTAAAGATTTTATTTATTTATTTGACAGAGGGAGAGAGATCACAAGTAAGCAGAGAGGCAGACAGAGAGAGAGGAGGAGGCAAGCCCCCGGCCAAGCCGGGAGCCCCATGCGGGCCTCGATCCTAGGACCCCGAGATCATGACGTGAGCCGAAGGCAGAGGCTTTAACCCACTGAGCCACCCAGGCGCCCTGTTTGTTCAAACTTGGCAGACCTAGATCCCCTGTGACGGGTGCAGCACTCACTGTGTACCACATTCTCTGGAAGCTCTCCCCTGTGCATACTCTGGTGCTGTATCATCCCGCTGTTACAGATGAAGAGCCAAGGCACAGAGGAATTAGGTGTCTTGGCAAAGGTCACCGGGCACGTCTGGTAGAACCAGAAGTCTAATGCCGACAACCTGACTTTAACCACAGTCTGCGCGTTACCCACTTCGTCTCTTGCGAAGCCCCGGATTTCTAGATCCAGGCAGGGAGCTGGAGGCAGGCTTTTTTCCTTCTAGACGACAGGACCCTCCTTTAGAGAACACAGATTTACAAGGTCTGGGGAAAGCGAGCAACTTTTTAATGTTGCCTCATGTGTTCCTTCGGGAAGAAAGGAGAGATCCCCAGGTGAAGAGGGACAGTACAGGTAGACGTTTCTCATCAATCCAGGGGTCCTGGCACCTGCGACCGAGGGGAAGAGGGTGGAGGTGGCATCGCAAACCCACAAGTCTCTAAGGTCAACAGGGCCCAGCAGTGGCAGTACCGACCAGGGCTGCGTTTGGTCTCTAGCTGCTGTGGCGGGATGCTTGTGGGCACCTCTCTTTGATCGGGCTGCCGGCTGTGGCCGCGGCAGGTGCAGACTGGCTGGGTACCCCGAGGCTGGGTGGTCCAGACACAGGTGAACTCATCAGTCCTTCAGCTGGGTCGTCCAGGCCTCTCACGTGTGTATGTTTCCGAAATCGCTGGATTCTGAGCCAGCTGCATTAGCCACCTTTACGTTGAAAGTCCACAGGCTTTTCCTGTTCCTGGGAGCAGGTCTAGCGACTAGAGAAAGCCCTTTAGAAGGTGGCTTCCAGACCTGGAGTCCTTTGGCCAAGATACCAACCTTTTTGTTGTTCTTCTTCTTTTTCCTAGAAGATTCATTTTTAAACATATACTTTTAATAACATAAGATCATAAGGTACAAGGCATTTTTTAATTTATGTCTTCACTTAACAGTTCAGGGCAAGCATAGTACATATCTGTAACTATATCAGTAATATATTTGGACCATCCCTTTAAAATTCTGTTTTCTCATTATTAAGTTAACCAACTTCCCATTGCAGAAATTTAGGTTGTTTCCAATTTTCATTATTATAAACAGTACTGCGGTAAACTTCCCTGTGCCTGAAACTTTGTGCACATCCTTAATAATTTCCTTGGAATTAATTTCCAGAAATGGAGTTCCTGGGTAGAAATATATGCCTGTTTTTAAGGCTTTTTGCAGTGGATCGCTAAATTTCTCTCCAGAGAGAATGTGCCTGTTCCATTCTTCCGCATGCCATGTGGGAGTGCCCCATCTTTTGTGCCTGCAGTGACATGACATCTTACCATTTTTTGAGTCTCTGCCAATTTGATAGGCAAAAATAAATATATGAAAAGTTTAAAAAGTCTTTTCTAGTTTGGATTTGTATTTTCTTTCTTTCCAACAACACTGTCATGTATTTACCCCCCAATCATACATCTTCTTTCGTGAATCACATATTCTTGTCCTTTGTCTATGAGATGTCCATCTTAGGAATTTGAAAAGCTTCTTTGTGTATTAAGAACGCCAAACTTTGGTATGGCTGGGTGGCTCAGTCGGTTAAACGGCTGCCTTCGGCTCAGGTCATGATCCCAGTGTCCTGGGATCGAGTCCCACATTGGGCTCCTTGCTCAGCGGGGAGCCTGCTTCTCTCTCTGCCTCTGCCTGCCATTGGACCAGCTTGTGCTCTCTCCCTCTCTCTCTGAAAAATAAATAAATAAAATCTTAAAAAAAAAAAAGAATGCCAAACTTTTATCATGCGCTGCAGACATTTACCCTGGCTTGTTATTCCACGTCTTTAAATTTAAATTTTTATTTTTTATCAAACTCATACAAGATCCAGTATGTTTTATGAGGCAGGTATAAAAACCCAACCACTCCTACCGTCATCATTTTCTGTTTCCCAGAGTCAATCACTTTAAACCCCTGTAACAGGTTCTTTCAGTAATCCTGTCCATACCTCTAAATTACGTGCCTATATTGCTACTTACTGAGTCATTGTTTTGGTTTTAGGCAATATTTATTGGTTTCTCTCAATGGAAATTTTGTGTTGTCGAAAGCTCTACAAGTTGGAAGTGATACACCCTCTTTCTATTCTTTAGAGTCAGTTCGAGGAATATGAAAATGCATTTTTGACAGAATTTAAAGTCACTCTTCAACACAACATGCTTCCGATTGTCCTCTCCTGACTTAGGTGCTGTCGTTCCTCGGGATTTTCTCCACCTTGTTTTCTTAATCCCACAAATGAGAAATCATTTTATACATTCAGTATTGCTTGTATTTATGTACATATTTACCATTTTCTTTGCTCATTATATTTTCTTGCTTCTTTTGGCTTTTCACCTAGCATTGTTTTTCTTCTGCTTGACATAAATACTCCATAATTTCCTTTAGTGGAGGTGGTTGATAAACTGAAATTTGACTGAAAATGTTTCTATTTTAAAAGCTAGTCTGAAGATATTTTCAAAGATAGTTTTACTGAGTGTACAATTCTGGTTTTTCCTCTCTCAGCACATTGAAAATATTTCCCCACTGTCTTTTGGCTTCCATTGTTGCTGTTGAAAAATTAGCTGTTAGTCTAATCGTCATCTTCTGTAGATGATTTGCCGTATTTTTTCTGTTTTGTTTTTTTGTTTGTTTTATTTTGCTTTGCTTTTTTAAGTAGGCTCCATGGCTAGCTCCCAACATCCCCCTGAGATCCCCCTTGATCTCCCTGAGATCAAGACCTGAGCTCCTGAGCTGAGATCAAGCGTCGGACACCTAACCAACGGAGCCACCCAGGGGCCCCTCCCTTCTGGTAGTTTTTAAGACATACTTTTGTCTGTGGGTTTCTGTAGTTTGACAATGGTGTGGGTTTATATTTTTGTTTTATTTTGTCTCCTAAGGATTTGTTGGGCTTCCTTAGTTTACTTGATTCATTTTTTTTTTTTTACTTGATTCATTTTTATCTATTCTGGAAAATTCTTAGCCATTACCTTTTGGAATATTGCTATTTCTCTCTTTTCTCTCTTCTCCAGTGAGAACTCCAGTTACATATATATGTTAGACTTTCTCACTCTATCTTCCTTGTTTCTTCATGTCTTTTTTTGTATTTTCTATCTTTTTATATCACCTGGGCATTCTCTCATGATCCGTCCATAATTGTTAGTTCTTCTTTCAGTCATTTCTAATCTGTTGTTTCCTAATTTCAGTTATTATAATTTATTCATTTCTAGAATTTCCATTAGAGTTCTTTCATATCTTTTGGCCATTATTCATAGTCTCTCATTTTCAGTTTCTTATTTCTTTTCATGGAGTTTTATATACTTATATTCTTTGACTGATAATTCTAGTATTTGAAGTCTGCTTATCTCAGTTGCTGACTTTTGCCCATTGATGCCTTTTATCCTTATATATTTTGTACCTTTTGATGGTGATTGCTCTCTTATTCCTTAGAATTGTATCAATAAATGATAAAATTGGATTGAAGGTATGTTCATTTAGAGAGAATTCACATTTATTTCTGCCGAGCAGGAGGCACTGTATATCAGAACCACTATTCCTTCCCATTAATGAGGTATATGGGTGTGTGTGTGCACATATGTGCATGTGTATTTGAGATAAAGTTCACCCTTTTAAAGTATATAATTTAGTGGTTTTAGTATATTCACAAAGTTCAGGACCAATTTTAAAATATAACCTCAGCTTGAGGTTTAGACCACAGAGGCATTGTGAAGTCATGCTGCACACCCACATGAAGGCTACCTTTAAAAATCCTTGAGTGAAATTTACCTTCCTTTACCTAAAACCAAGATCAAAAGGCCCCTTTCCCTTGCCGTCCTGTTCTGCAGGGCAGATTTGTTTTCTATGAGCCTTGTAGATATGGTATAGCCCTGGTTCCAGCTCTACACAGGAGTCTCCTTGGGGCACCTGGGTGGCTCAGTCAGTTAGGCATTTACCTTTGGTTCAGGACATGTCCCAGGGTTTTGGGATCGAGCCCCATGTTGGGCTTCCTGCTCAGCGGGGACCCTCTCCATCTGCCACTCGCCCCACTTGTGTTCTCCCTCTCTTTCTCTCTCCCTGTCAAATAAATAAAATCTTTAAAAAATAATAAAATAAATAGTCTTAAAAAATTCAAACCAAATTAAAAAAAAAAAAGAGTTTCCTCTTGGACTCCCTCCTTAAGAGTTTTGTCTCGTATCTCCTATATCCTCATGGTAATCAGAACAGAAGTTCAAGGTCACAAAAGTTGAACAGGTGCCCCAGGGCAGCTGCCAGCTCTGGAATTAGCTCACTTCTCTGAATTCTAGCTCTTGGCTCATGTTTGGTCTTAGAAGATTTGATTCTTTACTTGCCAACTCAGCAATGCATTTAGAAATATTTTTTTAAAAATACATTATTGAGCATATTTAGTGTGTAGTGGCAAGGTTATTTGGGACAGTGTAAGACTATTGCCTGCCTTCCTCTTTTGTTTATATGCATATTTTTTTTACTTTCTTCCATCTTTTGCCAACCCTCCAGGGAGACCGCATGGTACAGTGCTAGCCACGTCTTGTCTTTATGTGGCCCTTCTGTACCTTCTGCGGGCTGTAGTGGAATTCCCTGAGCTGACTAAGGATGTTCCCAGTTCCTTGAAGAAGGGCATGTTGCTGCTTCCTCAGAGACACAGCCATACGAGCTTTAGAGACTCAACAATAACCAAATCTCACACTTGTCTTAAGCCTATAATAGAGTGAAATTCATTTCTTCCTCTGCTCATGGCTTACCAGCTTTAGTGTATAGGTTTTGAGTCATTTCTACTTCCCTGCAATCACTTTTATTGTGACTTCTTTTAAGACTGATTTCTCTCATTCTGCCCAAGGAAAGAGAAAGCTTCCTCAAACGCTTTCACCTTCTCTCTGGAGGCCAGCTTGTCCTGCAGCTCAAATAGGAAGAACAAAGGGAACATTCTGTGTGGGTGGGTCTCTGGATCTCTGGTCTCTGTAACACACCCCCCCTCCCCAGTCTCAAGTTGAACTTAAGGACTTGGCAGCTGCCCCTGGAAACACCACTCCATAGCCCATTGCCAGCTGAATGTGGGCCTTGCCTGTCTGGGTTGGGCCCCAGAGGAGCCCAGATGCCTGGGCAACTTCGCTCCCTCTTCAGGAAGTTTCTGTTAATTATCACTTACAGGAAACAGAATAGGAAGCATGAAAACAACAATTCTCAAGAGATTTGGGGAGAAAAGAGTTCCCTTAGGAAAGTTTATCAGAATCTCTTATGGAAGATTTTAAAATCACCACCCTGGGCGCCTGGGTGGCTCAGTGGGTTAAAGCCGCTGCTTTCGGCTCAGGTCATGATCTCAGGGTCCTGGGATCGAGGCCCGCATCAGGCTCCCTGCTCAGCGGGGAGCCTACTTCCCCCTCTCTCTCTGCCTGCCTCTCTGCCTCCTTGTGATCTCTCTTCCTCTGTGAAATAAATTTTTAAAAATAAATAAATAAATAAAATCACCACCCCTCCAAACCCAGTACGTGAGCCACACTTCTGGCAGGAGGGGACCAGAGTGGGGAAATGCTGAGAACCACTGATCTAGAACTACACTGTCCAGTATTGTAGCCACTAGCCATGTGTGGCTATTGTGCTCTTAAAGTACAGCTAGAATAATACTCTGGATTTTACAGGGATATTACCAGAAAAAGAAGGCAAAGTATCTCCATAGTTTTTATATCAATTACACATTGAAATGCTACTATTTTAAATATGTATGGCTTGCATACGTATGCATATGCACATGCATATGCATATGTATACATATGCATGCATATTAGGTGATACTAATATCACCTCTTAGTGCTGATCTAGAAGATAACTTATTCCTTTTGGGAAAGAGTGTGTGTGTGTGTGTGTGTGTGTGTGTGTGTGTGTGTGTGTGTGTAATATTTTGAGCCAAACGTTGGTTCAGCCTGTAGCCTCTACTGGTCAGATGGTTGGCTATTTTTGCCTGACTCATACAGACAGAGGTGACTCCATTCATTCCCACAGAGGTTTCTCAGCAGTGCTCACGGCCCCTGATCCTAGGCAGAAAGGAAAATATCATTCCCAAATGAGGAAAATAAAAATAGGTTTTTAAAGGAGCCATGTAATCAGCAATAACTTTAAATGGTCCTTGTCCTCATTGCTTTCTCTAGAAACTCATTAAACTCTGTGCCCTCCAATTATGTATTTCATGTTCACTTCCATATTAGTTTGGATATCCAGGGAAACGGCTCTTAGAATGTTCTTTTGGTGTGATCTTCAGGAGCTGGTACCCCAGCAGTGGTGGGCTCTGGCTTCCAAGCTCTTTCTGAGTCATATGCAGAGGTTGTCAGAGTAACAAGGCAGCCTTCTTGGGTTGGACTCGGGCATCCCACCTACCCGCTCTGACTCTGAACCCCGTGCCTTGACAAGTGGCACTTGACACCACCGATGATTACCTCTGTGCCCAGTTTTCCCACAACTTTTATAGGATCCTGACGTTTTTAACAATGCTCTCTTTGCCGCCATCTTGGACAATATGGCAGAAAATGATCACTTCATTATATTTTCTGACTAACCTGCATCCATCCCTAATTTATCAAGGTCAAATAACAGTCCATACGAATAAGCCCACCTTTCCTTGGCACCCCTGCACTGGAGATGAGGGGAACCAGAGGATTTGCTACAGTGTACTTTGTCCTGCCCACTGGGCACTGTGAGAGCTCAGGGACCTGGGTGGGGACCTGCCTGGTGACTTGGGCAAACAGCACGACCCGCCCCCCCTCCCTGTGCCTCCTCTGCCTCCCGTGCAGAGTGGGGAGAATGAAAGCACCTACCTCGACGTTGTGCAAGATTGAACAAATGAGGGCATGTTGAGAGCTTACATCAATCAGTGTTTGGCACACACGCATACATGATTGCTATTCTTTTTTTCTTTTAAACAAAATGAAATCACACTTAATCCTATTTTGAAACCTATTGTTTTAATTCAATAATACCTATAGAATATCTTTCTTTATTTTATCTTATAACATTATTTTAATACCTCAGAGTGTCCTTTCATATAGATATACTGCAACTGATTTAATTGATCTCCTACTGTAGGATTTTCAGTTTTGTTTGTTCCTTCCTTCTTTTCTTTTTTGCTCTTATAAACAATGACATCATGAATATCAGTGCAGCTAAATTTTTGTCCAGATTCTTGAGTATTTCCTTAGCATAAATTCAGAGAAAACGGAATCACTGCATCAAACCTATTTATGTTACTGAGGTTTTGATAATATGGCCTAATCCTTCACAGGTTTTCCAGAATTGTGCCTGTCCCAGCCCCTACCCCCTGCTTGCAAGAGTGGGTGTCAGGATGGAGAGCTGTCATTTTTTACCCTCCTACCACACTGAAAACACAGTTCACAACCTTGATTCTCTGAAGTGCTTCCTTCCCTGCTCTCACACCTGACCTGTACCCCCCACACCCCTTCCTGAGCCGGCCCAGACACCTGAGGTGCTCTGCCCTGAGCCCCACACTGGTCTCCCTCTGGTGGTTTTCATCATTTATTCCATTTCCTGTAAAATTCAATCCTACATGGTGTTGTTGCTTCATAATTTCTCCCACTGTATTATCAGAATAATTCCCATGGGGAATAAAAGAAAAGTGAAATGATTCAACCTGAATCCACTTCTTTACTGATACATCCATCCGTTCATGGCTTTTCCGAAAGTTTCTTTCTCTTTCGGAAGCCAGCAAGTTCTCACTGATTCATTTTCTTACTGTTTCAGCCACTGAAACGAACGGTTGGCTGGAAAGTGACACTGAATCCCACATAGAAAACATCACTTTTGATCAGAACCAAATGGACTTTTCCACAGTGGTCTCCAAGGAGGGTGTGAGGAAGAACCACACTTTTTCAGATGCTCTAGAAAACTTAACTCCACAGACCGAAGCAGCAGATGCTAGAAGAAACAACTCTTCCCCGAAGACAAATTTCACCATTTCCCCTGTTGGGGCTGACACAGCAACAGCTCTGACTTCCCAGAGCCTCACCAGGGGTGAGTTTGTGCAAGTGATGGCCTGTTTCATGCATGTATGTCCCCTCCTGGAAAACAATGTTTCCGCGTCTCCCTCTTCCCCAGCCTGAGCCCCGGGCCCCATCCACGGGTCTGGGGCTGTGGGTCAGAACCTGTGACTTGGGCGCCCTCTGTGGCACGCTGTGATTAAGTGAGTTCGCAGCACAGGCCAGGTGAGGGTGCAGGTTTTGCCTGGAGGCCTGAGCAGTCCCATGGAATTGACATTCTGTGGCCAGACTGAATCCCAACGACACCGGTGACTATGCCACACACCACAGTCTCTGAGGTACCGGATCCGGTCCTGTGGGCCGCACAGCTGTGTTTGTGTGCACGTGTTTCTCACAGTGGCTCCTGCTTCAATCTGCACAGCTCAGTGGCTTGGCACTTTTTGTGAAAGGTTTCAAGAAGGGGCTGGGGCTGGATGTGCAAGATTTCCCCGAGGAAGGGAAGACAAAGAAAAGTAGCTCCAACTAGGTACCCATACAACTTTTCCTTCAATTCTCACAGCAAGCCAGTGAGGTCACATTATCCTCATTTTAGGAATTTGGAAACTGAAGGCAGGGAAGTTAATTAATCCAAGATGTCTAGGTCAAACAGCTAATAGGTTTTAGTGTTGGGATTTGAGCCCTTCTGTGCATCTGAGCAAAGTGGGATGCACAGACCACGTGAGGAAAGAAGGGAAGTGGGGTCTCTTTGTGGGGTGGGCCGGCCAGCCACTTCCCCTGGGGAGAGGGTCGGTCACACGTGGAGGAGAGGACAGTTGTGTGGAGGGGTTAGGAGCAGTCACAGAGGACTATGAAGACTAGGCAGTTTTGATTTGGTGCAGTAGGAAGAGTCACCAAAGGTTTTTGAACAGGGCGGTGACATGATCAAAGCGAATTTGGGGAGGATTCGGCTGGCAGGCAGGTAGAGGACGTCTGGGATGGGAGATGGGGCAGAGTGAACCTGGAGTCGGGGACCACCAAGGCAGACCTGGGTGCTAAGATCCCTGGCCTGGTGGCCTCAGGGGCGGAGAGAAAGAAGGGATTGGTAAAGACTCTTCACAAAGGAAAATTGATACGACTTGGTAACAGCCCAAAAGTAGAGGATGAAGCCATCAACGATGACCCCATGGTCTCCCAAACTAGTTCCAGGAAGTCGGGCTGGGGGACTCAATTCTATAAAGAGGCAAGCGACAGTATTTTACGTTCCATTCATGAGTGATGGACATAGAACTTAGAAGCGCACGGGGTGCCGCCTGGGGTCCTGGTCCTGCAGGTATGGGAAATTTTGTTTACGTTGACTTCAAGTCACTTCTGAGACCAGCTTTGTGGAGTGTGAGCAATGAGTCATGGGGATCAGAATCGGATCTTTGATTCCATATCGTCTGATACTTAGCTTCATTGTGCCCTTTTTATAATAACTGCTAAAAATGCCATCTTTGTTGGTGAGATCTGAACACAGGCTTTGTCTTAGTCTGCAGTCTCTCCTTCAGGAGTGAATTTTTCACAGAGTGAATAATTGCTCCTCATTTCTCCTCGGAGAGGTCAGAGGCAAGCCCACTACCCATTACTCGGATATTGGGAAGTCTGCAGGTGGAATTGTAATTGTTACCGTCTGCTTTCAGCTCTGGGAACGCTTCACTTGCCATCCAGCTCAGGGTCTGAAGGAAGAGCTGCCCCTTTGCACACAGAGAGCGCAACATCCCGGGGTTCCCTGGTGAGAGGAAAGGGGCTCCCGGAAGAAGTGACCGTACACAGCCAAGTGGCTGCCACTTGGGTTTTAGACCAGTCCCGTCTTCCTGCTCTGGAGATGAGAAAAGAGACCACAGTCTGGGGGAGGAGAAACACCTCAGGACCGGCGCTCTCCTGGCTGCCTTTCTCCAGGACGCCAGCTTCCTCCGCTCCCTCAGAGCCCTCCACAGGTGAGTGCTCCTGTCCCAGCCTCCCACGGCGAAGCCATCCAGAATAGAAGTAGTAGATGTACACAGCTCGCTAGTAACATCCCTGTCACAGGGGCTGAGGGGAAAAGGCATGAAGGACAAATGCAAAGTATCTGGGGGCAGGAGTACCATCCGTACAATGTATCTTCATCCTGAAGTCCATCTTTAAAATATGTTGTCTTTAACTGCATAATGAGGAGCGTTAGAGTTGGTCTGATGGCTGCTCTAGGCCCTTCGTGTCCCCCATCCCCTGCTTGCCCCTGCCGTCCCCACGTACACCAAGTGTTGTCGGTGTGTCTCCTTGTACAAGAGGCCATGCTTTGGGGTGGGTGAAATGTGAGCATTGTGTCATTTGATTAGGAGTTAGATTTGTGTTTCTTCATCATTGCAAAATCGTTTCTTGCAGTGGCAAAGATAACATAGATAGACATTTTTCTAGGTATCATCATCAAAAAAAAAAAAAATACCCACAGTGCCAGGGTTTCCAAGGCTGCGGGCAGTGGTGGACTCGCCTCTCTACCTCTTCAGCTCCTAGTCATCAGCTAAGCTCCACCCCCACCCGCGCAGGCCTTCTGTCCCAGCAAGCCCGTTCTCAGTCCTCTGAGCCCATGTGCCGTCCCCCCATCACACTAGGGTGACACTAGGGTATCCTAGGTGTCACACTAGGGTATCCAGCACCTGTCTACCCAGCGGCACTGTGATCCTCTCAAGGACACAGGCTGTGTCTCTCACTTCTCTTAGGTTCCCTGCCATCTCAGACCAAGGTACAGTTGGTAAGGAATGGGGATCAGCATGTGCCCCAGCGTCACCGGGCTCCTCCAGCCGCGGGCCAAAGAGGATGCTGGAAACTCTGCCCACCTTTTCTCTTCTCTGAGGTTTTATTCAGAGTCCGTGTATTCTGTATGCGTTTTCACCCACATGCCTGAGGAAGCAGTGCAGAGAGGGCTGGAAATCATCTTGGAAATAGAGGTTAGGTTGCTTCCAAAATTGCCATTTCCAAATTTTCATAGGTCGGGATTTAGAGATACTTTGAAAGACTAGGGGTTTGGGTTTATGTCACCAAAGCAGAAAGTGAACCTGGATGTCCTTTGTGGAATGCCTATTTAAAGCACCCAGTTCCTCCTTTATATACTCTGTATATAGTTTCTGCTGACTGGGTATGTATATAATTTATGATTCGTGTTTTTAGGAGATTCCTTTTAAGATTATTCTTAAACATTGGTTAGAGTGGATAAAAGCTATGAGCCTATTTCTAGCTTCAAAGGTCTGTGGTTCAGTGATTTAAAACCAGCTTTACTAAATGGTGGAAAGGAAGCATTTTCTAGGAAGCTACACTTTGATTCTGGTCGAGGTCATTTAATATTTATAATTTAAATTCAAATATAAACTGTGGTTTATATTTTGAAAATCAGCCTATGTTTCTAACTTTACTGGACTTGGCTCTGTCATCACCTAGATTTTTCAACATTAAAAAAATTAGTTGGCCCTCAAGTTCCTTGAGCATTCATCCTTTTACAACCTTATACTTGTTGGGGTGCCTGGCAGAGTCAGTGGAGCATGCAACTCTTGATCTCAGGGTCCTAAGTTCGAGCCCCACATTGGGTATAGAGACTACTTAAAAATAAAATCTTAAAAAAAAAAAAGGAAGCTTATACCTTTAGTTTTTGAAGAGTTCTGCCATATCTTTCCTATTCCTTGGGTCTTTCACTGAGCATTTCTCTTCCTTTTTACTGACCTAGGTGTTCTGTGCTAGGTTGAAGCCCACCTCCGTCATCTGAGGCCTGGCTAGCCAGGAGCTACCAGCTTTCAAAAACTAGATGCCAGGGCTCTAGGTGCTGCTAAATGAGGGAAAGTTAAATGACCCATCTGGGTCTAGCTTCCCAGCCTCCCTGCTCCTTGCAGAGACCTGAAGCCACATGGGAAACACAGCTCTGCTTTTACTTTTAAAGCTGGGTCAGTAACTGCTCCCCTGCAAACCAGAGCTCTGGTATACCTCCTACCCGCCCTTAATCTAGATCCCGAGAGCTCACTATCGCTGCCTGAGCCTGATGGCGAGATAGGGCGGGATAGAGGGCACAGGATAGAGGGGCACGTGGGACTGAGCTCCGAGAGCCAGTGGGGCTTGCCTGAGGCAGACCTGGAGGCGCCTGGCCCGGCTGGCACTCTGTAGAAGGGAAGCGAAGGGGGAGCGCGGCAGGCGGGAGTGGGGGTGTTGGTGGTGCCTGTTGACACTTGGCAACTCCATCCACCAGTAAATATGACCCAGCGAAAGTCCTGGCACTTAGAGTAGTCCAGTGAGCTGTGCTCCCCTCGAAGTGAGCTTTCGCACAGCTGCCGGGAGCCTGGCCTGGGGAGGATGGGGCTCCCTGGGAGAAACATGAAGGGATTAGACCTGATAATTATAAAGACCCTTCCTAACCAGCCTCTGTTATTCCAAACACACCCGGCCTTGGAAATCTGTGCTCCTGTCCCTCCTCACTCTGCCACAGAGAAACAGCCGTGCGGCACTACCTCACCTGAGGCCTGGTCAGCCAGGCATTCCCTGCTCTCAAAAATAAATTACAGAGAAACAGCCGTGCGGCACTACCTCACCTGAGGCCTGGTCAGCCAGGCATTCCCTGCTCTCAAAAATAAATTATAGGGCGCCTGGGTGGCTCAGTGGGTTGAAGCCGCTGCCTTCGGCTCAGGTCATGATCCCAGGATCCTGGGATCGAGGCCCGCATCGGGCTCTCTGCTCGGCAGGGAGCCTGCTTCCTCCTCTCTCCTCTCTCTCTGCCTGCCTCTCTGCCTACTTGTGGTCTCTCTCTCTGTGTCAAATGAATAAATAAAATCTTTGAAAAAAAAAATAAATTATATGCCAGGAATGTATGCCTTAAAGCAGGTATAGGCCTAGACCGCTAAATCACTCTTTTCAAAAAGAGATCGGAAGCCATTTGAAATGATTTTTCTTGCTGCTTTACATAGATCTTTCTGTACTTACCATGTGTTCCATAAGGACCATGTACTATTTGATCATTGGAGGAAAAATAAATAAGTAAAGCAACTAACAGGAAAAGTTCTCTTTTGAAGGCCGAAAGAGGTATGTATATGTTGAATTGTGTGAGAATGGCTACAGCTGAGCACTAAATTTAGCCCTGAGCTTCCTGGAAACCAGGGCACAAAGGGAAACTGGGTGGGGCGTGAGACCATTGTCAGATAAAGTAAGCAATTTCATCCATAGGCATGAGTGTGTTGGGGGCCTTGAATTCTAAGATGACTGTTCATGTAAGGAATGTTGAGAATCATAATAGAAAATGCTGCCAATTGCTATTTTGAGGAAATTGTGCTAATGTTCTTAAAAGTTGGTATTTTATATAGATTCTCGGTAGGAGCTCATGGAGTAATAATGGATCTCAACTCATGAAAGTATTTCTGTGGGTAGCTGAGCCAGTGTGGTCCAGGTAAATTGCTTTGTGGCGATTTCACTTTGTAAAGGAAGAGAGCATAAACAACTCAGGAGATTGTAGATTTAGCATATCTTTCTCAACCATCAGCTGCTTCAGCTGGATGTTTGGCAGGTTCTGGACAGCAGTCAAGCCAAGGTTGAGCATTCGCTGCATGCCTGAGGTTCCACATTTTGTGTTGGGACTGGAGAGTGACCCATACACTTTTATCAGATGGGAGAGCGTTCTTTCTACCTCCTGTTATAAAGATTAGGGAACTTGGCTCGTTCCTGCTCCCAAATGGATGGTCTTCCCATTTTTGAATGGGTGCTTCAAGGGTAGAAATGACCAAGGGACGGCAGTTATTAAATAACCAATATTGCTGACCCATTGATTAGAATCATGGTAAATTTCCCCCTAGATGTATTCAGCAGGGAGAATAGTATAAGTGACGACTCTCGATGAGTTTGACGAACCATTCTCTTTCTGGCAAGAGGCACCACTTGTATAGAAGTATTCACTGCTTCATAGCTTTACTGTGAGAATTCGGTGAGATTGTGTCTATCAAGTACTTACTTAGCACAACGTAGAAGGGTGTATGTAAGGTACTGGCACATTGTACTGGTCGGTAAATGGCAACTTTTAATAATGACGGTGAGATAATGAAGCACCGTTCCACGGAGACTTGATCAAGGACAACATCGCTCTTGTCCTTCTGTGGCCTTCAGCGTTTGTGACTTCCGTAATTGTATTTCTGTGGCCATTGATTTGCTATATGGGTATTCAGGCTGAGTCCAAGAAAACCGCCACTGTACAGTGAATCGATGAAATAATGCAGTTGGCTAGGAATAACAGTGCTCTGAAAGAGCACCCAGCAACTCATGAGCTTGTAAGTTGGCAGATTTAGACGATGACTCTAATGACATGAGCCCTGAGAAGCTAAGCGGTGAGTGAGCCTTCGGGGCTTGTCTATATTATGCGTTCCTTTTTTTTTTATACTCAGGGGTTTTTATTTGTTTGGTTTTGCTTGTAAGTAAAGGTGTGTTTAAGTAGGCTAGGACTCCATTTTGGGGTCCAGTCCTTTCTTTTTGTTTCAGTCACTAGTTGTGTGGATCATTCACGTCTTCGTTTTGCTTTCCTTAAGGCCCAGGGAGCAGAGCCTCAGGCTGTCTTCTAGGCGTAGCTGGTTCCATGGTTTGTACGAGCGTAAGAGGAACCTTTGTGTTTCCTGTGCTCACTCTATAATTATATTTAATATTTATTTGTGCTTTTGGTCACAGCTGCACATAGGACTGCTCTTCAAGGGACCATTTTTTTTAAAGATTTTATTTACCCATTTTAGAGAGAGAGTGCAAGCAAGGGGAGGAGCCGAGAGAGAGGGAGAGGGAGGGGGAAAGAATCTCAAGCAGACTCTGAGCACGGAGCCTGCTGCGGGGCACGGTCTCACGACCCTGAGATCAAGACCTGAACCAAAACCAAGAGTTGGACTCTCCACTGACTGAGCCACCCAAGTGCCCTACTTTAAGGGATCATTTGTAATGAGAACTTAATTCTTCCCTTTCTGGGTCATAAATAACAGCTTGAAACCTTTCATTATAAAGTTATAGAGTACTTTTTATTATTTTTGGCTTAAAAAGAAAAATGTTTTTTCTTGCCTTTGGATCTTGCCGGCCATGTTTCTTCCCACTCAGCATGCTTTCCTGCGGTTTATTCCTGTTCAGAATGAGGACGTCAGTGTGCCCTTCCGGAGGCCAGTTCTCAGGGTGTCCTTTGGAAAGTTCTTTGTGGAAAGGAGCCATCAGCAAGCCCCCTTACTTCTGTGGAGCAGACTGCATATTTTGACCAAAATGGCCTATAATTCAATTTTTGAGATTCTTGACAATTAATCCAGTGTCTGCCATCCTTTTCATCAAAAAACCCTTCCCATCCTGGAGTCCTTCAGCTTCCAGGGGCCCACTGGGGTAGGACGTAAGCTTGAGAGCCAGTCTCCGAAGCCTAATGAGGCTGACTATAATTATGGAACCTGTTCACTTTTGGATGGAATGAAATCAAATCAGTGGGGTAACATTGAGTATCTCCTGCTGACTTGAAGCTCTGTTACTTCTTAAATGCAGTTCAGTTACTAGTCTTTCAAAACCTCAGGTTTACGTGGCCGTGAGGTGGGAAATAGTAAAGAGCCCTTGATGGGGACAAGGCCCAGAATCACTGCTCTAGCTAATATTATCCCCACCATTGTCTGCGGACCCCTAGCCTCCCCAGGGGTGACCTGGGGGCTGGGCTTCTGGAACTGCCTTACTTTTATTCATTTATATATTTGGGCTTTAATCTATAACAGTATTTGAACAAAAGGGTTACATTGCTAAAGTAAAACAAAACAAAAACCTGTACCTTATCACAATGGCCTATCCTGTGTAATCTCTAAGCTGGAGTTCCAGAATAGAAGTTTTTTCCTTCCTCTATAAAAACCAAGACAAAGAATGCCTAGAGGCTTTCTCCCATCTTCCTTTCAGCTAGAGCCAAAGCTTTCCATTGTGCTAAGTGAAGGACCTCACTCTATGAGAATCAGAGCTCGTGAAGAGGGAGTGTCAGATGTGTTTATCTGCATTTAGGTGCACATTATCTAGATTTACCCAACACAAGGTAATGAGCATTATTTGTATCTAGATACATCCCTGATTTTCTTAAACCCCGGAGTCGTGTTAAAGCATATTTTCTTCCATTTTAGCTTCTGGAAGCACAGAGGAGCTAAACAACTCCACTCTCCTCCCAAGTGCCGTGGCGAGTCAGAGAGAGAGTGTGCGTGTCGCCACCACGCTCCCCAGTGGTGTCCCCGGGACGGTCCTGTCTTTAACCATCGGTCTGCAGCCTCTAAATGAGACAGAGAGTTTCCCCAAGGACTCCGAAATTGCCAGGACTTCAGTATCGGCCCATTCTTCACCCGTTGAGGCAGGGCTGCAAAGAAACAGTGAAGTAATTACGAATCCAGGGGATGGGGAATTCATCGAGCCTTCCACAGAAAATGGATTTGGCCTCACATCTTCCAGGGTTTCCATGGGATTCTGGCAAAATGATTCCCCAAGTAAGTATTTAATCGTCACTTGATCTCTTGTGGACTTTTTAAAATATGTTGGATTGTCTTGGAAGATGGCTTCAAGACCATTTGCCATCTCAAAAAAAAAAAAAAGTGTATTCTTAGCTAACACCATCTCCTCTACTCCCCTATCTGGTAAACCACATTATCACATTTTGATTTTCATCCTTATGAGAACGTTGTGAAGTCCATCGGACAGGGATCACGCCTCCTGCTTTGTTATAGGCGAGGAAACTAAGGCTCAGAGGTTTGAAGAAGTGAGGGCGCGGTCCTGTCGCTTGGTCACCGCAGAGTCGACAGCTCAGCCTCAGAGCTGGCCCTGTGGGTGGCCTCTTACCACCGGCGGGGCTGTCCTCAGTGAGAGCTGGCCTGCTCTTTCAGGCTGGCTGGAGTTAGTTTGTGTACGGATCGTTCTTCCAAATAAAACGCGCCGATAGAAATATATTCCTCCAAATTCATCGTTTCAGTATACGCCCTCTGGTTAATTTTTTGTTTGCTATACTTAAAATTAGAATTACCTTTATTAATAATGGAATTGCTTGAGAAGAATGCTTCATAGCAAGCCCACATCATATATGTTGGATGGAACACACTCCGTCCTTTTGCCCCTGTGGTGGAAAGAGAATAAAACACCCAAGCCTGCAAGTTACTCTGCTGCTTTGCACATTCTCTTTAAAAGCTCCCTTCTTCACCAGCGCTTATTTTTAGTATTGCTATCTTATCAACACTGAAGAGTTTTGAAATAATTATCTAGACTGTGAAAATGCCTGTCAGTCTACACATATAATAAATAGTCTACAAGGTCCCCTCGGAGGGGATCCTTGCTTAGAGAGGACGCACGTCTCGGTTGTTGGGGAATCTCTTTCACCTCCACGTCACGGCCTTTGTTTCCCTGACCCCTTCCAGCCTTGGGAGGAGACCAGCTCGCCAGCAGCTCGGACGCAGAGCTCGGAAGCCCCATGTCTCAGACCGAGGCTGCGTCCAGGTCCGTCCCGTCGGGCAGGAGTGGAGACAGCACGGCGCGCTGGTTCTTGACCGACAGCAAGACGTTCGCAGATGTGACAGGAAGCTCTACTTCCTATCCCGAAGTCGCGAACGCGTCAGTTTTGACCCACTTCTCAGCCTCGGCCCCCCAGTCTAGAGGAAGTGACAGAGCCCTGGGCCAGAGTAGCTCTACTGCACTGGCCACCAAGTCGTTGTCCTCGTCCTCCTCAGAGAGCCTGGAATCCTCCGCGCCATGTGGTGAATGCTCGAGTGAGTCTCCCCTTCTCAGGACTGCACCCCTCAGAGGCGGGCCAGTAACAGAGCTTCTCCGGAGGCCCCTCATCCCTCATTCCCAGGCCATTCTTCTACCGGTATAGCCCCTCTTCCGGTGCCTCTCCCAGGGGCTGCTCTGTCCACGTCCTTCCATCCCCTGCAGCCCCCCCCACACAGGCCCCCAGACCTGCCTCAGTCACACAGCTTCTGGAAGGTGAAAAAGCTCACCTCCTCAGGGGCGGTTGTTCACCCCAGGCCTGGACATTCCTCAAGAGCAACGCTCCCTCCCCCTTGTTTAAACAGCATTATGGAGATAGAATTCACATTCTATGCAATTTGCCCAGAGTGTACAATTCAGTGGCTTTTAGTGTATTTGCAGAGTCGTGCCCCCAGCGCCGCTAATTCCAGAACACCTCCCCCACTCCAGAGAGAAACCCGGTGCTCATCCGCACTCGCTCGCCATGCTCTCCTCCTCCCAGCTTCTCACAACCACTAACTTACTTTCTGCCTCTGTGGATTTGCCTATTCTAGACAGGATTTTGTTTTTTAAATATTTACTTACTTACTTACTTACTTATTTGACAGAGAGAGAGCATAAGTAGGCAGATCGGCAGGCAGGGGCAGAGGGAGAAGCAGGCTCCCCGCTCAGCAGGGAGCCCAATGCGGGGCTCGATCCCAGGACCCCGGGATCATGACCTGAGCCAAAGGCAGATGTTTAGTGACTGAGCCACCCCGGCGCCCCCATTGTAGACAGTTTGTGAATGAAATCCTAGGATCCATGACCTTTTGTGATTTTCGCCCTGCATACCATTTTCAAGGTTCATCCCTGTTGTAGCCTGTGTCGGTGCCTCATTCCCTTGTATGGCTGATATGTCACACTGAGTTCATCCTTTTATCAATTATTGCATGTGTGGGTCTTTCCTACCTTTTGTCCATTAAGAATAATACTACCGTGAACATTCTGATATGAGTTTTCGTGCGGACATGTGTTTTACATTCTCTCAGGATGGCTGGGCTATAGGGTAGCTCTGTTCTTAACCTTTGAGGTATCGTCAAACTGCTTTCCAAAGTGACCGCACCATTCCGTATTGCCACCAGCAACGTGCGAACGTTCCAGTTCCTCAGGGCCCTCCCCCAGCACTCACTGCAGATCATCTGTTGTGACGATGGCCATCCTCGTGGGTGTGAAGTAGCATCCCAAGTGGTTTGGTTTGCATGTTCTAGCTAATGATGTTGAGTGTCTTTTCACTTTGGGGAAAGTCTATTCAGATCTTTTGACCATTTTAAAATCAGTTAGGAGTTTCTTTCTATAGTGTCTGGATCCAATATTCCTAGTCCTCTACCAGATATTCCATTTGCAGACATTTTCTCCCATTCTGTGGCTTTTCTTTTCACTTTCCTGGCAGTATCGTTTTTGGCAGCACGAAAGTTTTTAATTTTGATGAAGTCCAATTTATCAATTTGAGAACCCTCTTTCTTGGATGGCCCTTTTTAATAATGTTTTTGGGTAATTTTATCAACAATTCTCAGCCACCTTGTCAATATAAAGTGTGTGCTGGCTAAAGCAAAAATGCAGTAACTTACCATTTAAACTTAAAATGGACTTAAATCCTTACCTCTCTACCACTGACAATAGCAGCTCCATTTCCCCCATATGAACATCCTAGTTGATGAGGAAAATTAGCATTTATTGCTACTGATGATGGAAAAGCATTGCTTCTCATGAAAGAGTACTACATGTATGGGTTTGGAATATTTGTGCTTTTTTGTGTGTGTGCGTGGAAAGTATATGCTCTGTGTCCTAGACAAAAGGATTCATTTTCCACCCACACAGCGTGGGGCTCAGAGTTTTCTCCTTCTCAGACGGGAGCTTGGGTGCCATGCCCTTTCCCGTGTGCATCTCCGGGTATGCCTCCACTCCATAGCGCGTGCTCACTGGGTTTGTGTGGGAAATGTGATCTCAGCGTGAGCAGGTCTTAGGATTCAGATAAGGAATAGCCTCATTCCCGAAAGCAACCCACTGTCAGTTCACCTAATGCTTTATCTCGTTTGCTCTGAATCACTCAAAAGTGGACTCACTCTGCCGTCCAGCCTTTCAGAGTTCTTGGTCCATTCCTTCTTCTGGGCTTGGATGCAGCCCCCCTGTTTCAGGCCATGACTATCCATTTTCTGAACTCTAAGCCTGATGGGGTGGTTTGCCTAAATTCCGTTTAGGAGTCTTATCATCTCCCCAGCCCGGGCCTGTCCCCTCTGCCTGGGGAACTTGTACTCAGATGCACTCAGCCCTCAAGCCGCTCCTGGTGGACTTCCCACAGGTCTCTTAAGCCCTTCAGCCTGGTCAGGTCACATCTCTCCCTGCTTCCTGGCTGGCTCGGCACTGCTTCAGGTCACTGTGTAGCCCTGTCCCCACACTCATTCCTGTCATTTAATGCAAACCTATCATGAAGAGAGCTTACCTAACAGGCAGCTTTACCTCTATTTTCCATGAGGTTTCAAGAGCTAGTCTGTGGGCACTGGGCTGGCTCAGTCAGTAGAGCTTGTGACTCTTGATCTTGGGGTCATGAGTTCGAACCCCATGTTGGGTGTAGAGATTACTTAAATAAATAAACTAAAACAAAACAAAAACAAAACAAAAAACCATAACTAATCTGGTGTGGGACTAGGAATAAGAACCGGGGAAAGAACTTGTTCTCTCATAGAACCAGTTTATGAAGTATTTAGGCCAGGAAGAGTTGGACCTCATTTCCATAATTTCTGAGAAGGGTTTATTTGATATTCTAATTTAAGAGTCTTTGAGTTTATAGCATAAAACATACACCCAAGAAAGGAGGAAAAAGGTATTTATTCATGCATCACCTGTCCCATTCCCAGCAAGAAAATAAATATATTAAGAAAACAAAAATTGACGGGCGCCTGGGTGGCTCAGTGGGTTAAAGCCGCTGCCTTTGGCTCAGGTCATGATCGCAGGGTCCTGGGATCGAGGCCCACATCGGGCTCTCTGCTCAGCGGGGAACCTGCTTCCTCCTCTCTCCTCTCTCTCTGCCTGCCTCTCTGCCTACTTGTAATCTCTCTCTCTGTGTCAAATGAATAAATAAAATCTTAAAAAAAAAAAAGAAAACAAAAATTGGGGCACCTGGTGACTCAGTCGGTTAAGCATCTGACTCTTGATTTTGGCTCAGGTCGTGATCTTAAGGTTGTGAGATTGAGTCCCACATGGAGGCTCTGGGCTCAGCGGGAAGTCTGCTGGAGATTCTCTCTCTCCCTCCCCACTCCTCTCCCCCCACCTGTTTGTACATGTACACTTCTGTGTGCACTCTCCCTCTCTCTCAAGGAAATAAGTGTTTTTTAAAAATTTTTTAAAAAAAGAAAAGAAAAATAACATAAAACAGAAAATAAGCCCATCTTTAACCTCCAACCACTGTGCATTTCTCATTGAAGCGTTAAGGGAAAGAACTAACACTCTAAAAGGATGTTAAGCCCCACATCAGTTCAGGCCCTCCAAGGAGGAAAAAGCCTTACAAGTAACGGGGCGGGGGATCTCCCTCCTGGGCCTCATCAGAAAGTCTAAAGCCCCCGTGGGTTGGTCAGTCTTTTGCTGGGCATTCCCCTCCCCTGCTGGTGCCACCAATTTCCCTGACATAAACTCTATTATGTATCACTGAGTAGAAATACAGTATCGATCTTGTTCACAAAAGTAGTAAACCTTCCCATCAATCCTGGTCGCCTGAACGGGTGTGCTGATCTGCAGTGCCTCTTGAGGTCTATCTAGGTCATGATACGGGTTTGCAGGGAGCAACAGTCGTGGTTTCCCACGTGGGAGTTGCAGATAAAGATCTGGGAAAACCCAGGGAAGCACTTTGGCTACGTTAGCGCAGAAGGGAGGCTCATTCCTGGGACTCCCGCACGGTGCTCCCTCTCCAGCCCTGTGCTGACCGGCCATCTCCTTTCAATCCCCTTGCAGCCACTGAAGACAGACCGGAGCCCCGAGGCAGTTCTGATGTGGAGGAGAGGACTTCCCGGGCTCACCACCCACACACTTCAGCTACTTTCACCGGGAGCGGAGAGCGCACGCTGCGCTCCCTCACCAACGCCAGCACAGCTTCAGGGCAAGTGGGGCACTCTGCGGTAGTGCCCGGAGAAACCGAGAGCGCCACCCAGCATGGGAACGTGACCGTGACTGGTGACACCCGCCTGGTCTCAGGTTCCCTGGAGGCCTCGCCAGCCCTGGGAGGTGAGGAGCAGGAACTCTGCCCACATTCCTTCAGCTCACCTGTCGGTGTACTCACAGTCCTGGAATGATCAGGTTTGCTGTCAACCCAGAAAGCACCTTAGAAGCTCTGTCTGAAGAGGACTTTCTGGGTTCTCCCACCACCCCCCACTTGCCTAAGCCATGTGTGATGTTGTCTGCCAGGATGCCTGGAATAAAGGAGACCAGCCAGTTGTGGCCAAAGTCAATCTCCTGGGAAAGAAATAGCTCATTATCATTATACAGAATGGAAAATTGGGAGGGTTTTCCTTTTTCCATTTAGACATAACAATTGTTCTATTGGGGTCTTAAGAGCTTTTCAGATACCCGTTTGCTTTTATCAAAAAAAGCATGTGGAAGGAATTTGAACCTATTCCCTATTCTTCAGCCGCTGGCCCCACTTCTCTTTTATTACCATTTCCATTGCCGCCACCCGCTCTCTTCGCAGGAGGGTGAACATGCTCCACACAGACTCTGTGCGTCCCCGCCTGCCCACCCCGCTCCTCCAGAGAGCTCGCCATCGAAAACCACCTCTCCAAAGAAAGCATTTAGGATGTGTTTGGGAGATTTCTCATTTGTCGAGTTGACCTAACTTCGGTTTTTCCATTTGCAGTCACTGGAATTAGCTACAATCAAGCGAGTGGCACAGACATGGAACAGGGGACTTTCAGTGACTACACAGACCACACCTACGTCTCATCTACTTTCACCAAAGGAGAACGGGCATTGCTTTCCATTGTAGACAACAGTTCATCCCCAGACTTAAGGGAGAGTTCTACCTCTTCTACCAAGATCTCAAACTCTTCACATTCAGACTCGTCTTCCTCTTCTCATGCTCAGACTGGAAGAGGTAACATGTCATCCTATGAAAGGGAGTATGCACTGCCTTCCACGGAGTCACTGGCTCTGCGCACAGCCAACGCTCCCTCCTACACACCCACCGTCAACATGCCCAACACTTTGGTCCTTCTGGACACTGATGCTGCATCGATTGGTGACTCCTCTTCTTCTTCAGGGCCCCCTTTGCGCCTGCCCTCAGGGTCCCAGTCCCACCAGTTTTCATCAGTCTCACCATCAACCAGGGCCTCTACTCTTCCACTGCAGTCCACTCCCGATGCGCCCACGCTCATGTCTTCCTCACCACCGCCTCTACCAGTATCCCTGACAGCATCTACCCCTGCCTCATCATCTGCCTCCCAAACCACCCTACCACCTTCACCTCCTACCCTGGTCCTGCCCAGGGCAAGAGACACTCCTGTGACCTCAGTTCAGACGGAGACGACAGCATTATCTGTTGCAATCCTCTCCAAAAGTCAAACAACAGATCCTAAGAACCAGAGTAACCCACACCCTGAGAAAGTCATTACAGAATCAAAGCCACCGAGCCCAGAGTCTCTGCCCACAGAGGCCACCAAAGCTGTAACAGTGATGTCTACGTCAGGGATCCCTGTGCCCTCGACATTAACAGAGTCCTCCACTCAGCAAACCCTTCCAGCCGTGAGCACCAGCATACCCCAGACATCTCCAGCTTTGACAACCACCATTCTCGAGACCTCTCATCCCTTCAGCCTGGTGTCCACCAGACCAGCTCCGATGGCTGACCCCACAACAGTACAGACTACGGCTGAAAAACAGCTCTTGCCAACCAGCCCTGAAATCCTAGCACCACGGATCTCCACAGAAAGTGTTGTCACCACAGAAAGGGGCCGGGTCCATGGAGATGCTACCAGCCCACTGATCCCCCTGACCAGTGTACCCACGTCAGCCAAAGGATTGACCTCAGGGCCTGGTGTGACAGAAGAGTACAGCCCGGCTTCACATTTCCTCAGAACATCCCCTCCCCCAACCACTCACGTTTCCACGGCTGAAGTATGGACTCCTAAGTCTACCACCTTCGCTGCTCAGAGCAGCACACGGTCACCAGAAGTGTTGTCATCTCCAGCCTCAGGTAAAAGGCAGTCACATAGCACACTCTGGGCTGCACAGGCTCGGGATTTGCGGGCACGCGTGGCAGGGGCTGCTGTCTGCAGTAGGTCATTGTCTGGGCTGTCACCTTGTCCAATAATGTCATGGTGGACCTCGTGTTCTCACCTCTGAGTTCCAGAACTCTTCCTCAAGAAAGAGGGGAGGATGCCGTTGGCCGTGTGTGACATCTATAGATAGTGCCATTGTAGCTTGTAATGCCCCAAATTGCAAGAGCCTTTTAAGGTGCCTCGAAGTCTTCCGAGGCCAGAGCAGGGCAGTGATATGGGGCCGGACGGGGGAAACGCTGCAGTTGAGAAGCTTCAGGTGGCCTCTCTGAGACACAGAGTGGGCCCACCCTGCTCCCGGGTCAGAGCCCTGAGCTGCTCAGTCACCGGGAAGGCTTCTCCGGATCCGAGGGAGGCCTAGGCTCCTTGGTCTTCCTGAGAGTATGTTGCTAGTTGACAAATGTAGGTAAAGGGACGTGTTCCCTAAGAGGAAGATGAAGGAACCTTCTCCCACAGTGATAGGGCGGCCCG
Source organism: Ailurus styani (assembly GCA_002007465.1). Lineage (NCBI taxonomy): Eukaryota > Metazoa > Chordata > Mammalia > Carnivora > Ailuridae > Ailurus > Ailurus styani. The sequence goes on along the minus strand of LNAC01000367.1, from coordinate 642,293 downwards.
AGGTCCTTTACACTGCCCTTGAGCTTATCTTTGTGTTCGTGTGAAAGAGGCCGGTACGGGAGAAATCAAGCCATTCACGTGGCTCTTCATAATGTAGGGGAAGTGTGGAAGGGATTAGAGCGATGTATCCTTCAAGGTCATGTTCAGAATTGCACCTTTGGCTTGTCCAGACCCGAGGAAGGAGCGCTGCTGTTGGTGCAGGGGAGGTAGGGAGACAGACAGCCTTAAGGAAGGATGAAAGAAGAGAACGCCTTGTAGCGACTAGAGCAGGGAGCTCAGTTAGTGTCCCAGTTCCTGCCAGTCGGCCACGGCCAGCCGGAGGGCGGGAGGGCCATCACTACCCCTGCCGCCAGCCCCCAGACCCGGCACATCGGGACCTTCTTTGTGCCAGCGACCCGAGCACCTCAGGGACACGAAAGGTGGATTCTTCTCCGGGGAGGCTGGGAGCCCTGCTTCAGGACTCCAGGAGGAGCCTCATTTCCTGCCAAATATATCCCAGCACCAGATGGACTGTCATTCACAAATCCCCCTTAAAGGCAATTACGGTCATTACAACGATAACCGTAGGGGAGAATTAGCAGCATCCTGACTGGCTGTCAGTATGGTTTTTCGGACGGTGTCGATGGGACAGAGTTTGGCTATGGAAGTGCTGTGCTCCTGTAGCTGATTTTAGGGATACGTAAAGCAGCCTTTGAAACAGGAACACCATCTTTAGGGTTAGCTCGTTTGTTTGGGGAGTTATTTTTTTGGCATTACAACTCTTGAATTCGGCCTCCTTTTTCTCCTTCTACTAGCGATTCTTCTGCTTGGAAATGATGCAGTTACGCTGTGGGTTTCGGCTCTTCTGAGCATGTGGCATATGTTTTTAGTAGGCTGTCATTACATCCCTGGAGCACGACAGTGCTGGCTCTCAACACCCAAACCCAGAGTCGTGGTCTCTGCACCAGGAGCCAGGAGTCCAAGGGGACGCCGAAGCTTGGGCGCCCTTAGGGCCAGGATGAATCAGAGAGGGCTCATTGTCACATTATGGAAAGAGGGCACTGGAGTGCCCCACTTCGATTGTTTTTCCAAATGATTGCACCATATGTGGAGGCCCGGTTTTATTTTGAGGGGTTTTTTATTTGTTTGTTTTTGGAAAGGGGAGAATCCTGGAACAGGGAGGATGGTTAGTCAGGGACCTCTTCCCCCCTGACGTGTGTTTTAAATTGGCATGGATTCGGGTAGACTTTTCCAAGTGTCAAAAACAATATAATCATCATCCGTCCTGAACCGAGTAACCTGAAAGCATGTCAGCAGCGTCTGGATTTGAAGCGGTTCTTGCGTCCGGGGGTCCAGTTGTCTAACACGCGTGTCCGCTCACGAACTAGTGCCGGGGTCCAGTCCCCACCGCATCTCTTCTGTACCTCCCGGGAACCTGTTCTATTTTAGCAGTGCGGCCTTTCAGGGCAAGTCAACAGAAATAAGCAAAAATCAAATATTAGCCAGGAGAATTAAATATTTACCTAGAGCCGCTTTTACATTTCCTCTGTGATTAACTGCTTTATTCCTGGAATGCGTTTTTAGTTAACGGCTGTGCCATGAACCCTTGTCTTCACGACGGGAAATGCGTCGCGGACCCCACTGGCCATGGGTATCGATGCGAGTGCTCGCCCTCCTGGCAAGGGGATGACTGCAGTGTGGGTAAGAGGAAAAGTCATCGCCAGTGGTCTGTACCACACTACCTCATTGAGATAAGCAATGACACTATTTCCCTTCAAAGTGGAGGAGAGTAAGATTTTTTTTTAAATTAATACCCTGCTGATTGGAGAGTTAGCATGCTTACCTATTCTTTGCAGAATAATGTCAGACAGTAACGTTGACAAGCCTCCAGGATCTGGCTCCATTCAGTGGGCCCCCTCCACCCCGGCCACACCAAACCATCTGCAGCTCCCTAAAGACCCCTCTGCTCCCCTGCCTCTGGCCTTCAGTGTCTGGAGCCTCTGACCCCCCCCCTCCCCAACCCCCCC
>LNAC01000367.1:535582-638812 GCA_002007465.1 Ailurus styani | reverse complement strand
AAAAAAAAAAATAAAAAAAAAATAAAAATAAAAAAAAGGTTTAAAATTAAAAAAAATTTGTTTTCAGGGAGAAAAAGGAGAGAATAAAACCCTAATGATCTTATTGAATTCACACATTCTTTTCATTTGTAAAAATGATCTTCACAGGCCTATCCATAGGCGGATACATTTTTATAAAGCTGCTGTAATCGGGCCATTACAATTTGTCCTATTTCATTCCCTAATTTGATAGTCTAAAAACTGGTTGATTTTAGGTATAATCTCCAGTTTACAGGTTAAAAAGCAAACACAAATGAAAACTAAGGTCCTGACAAGTTCATGCACCTGTTTGCAGAGGCTGCATTCCAGCCCCCAGCTCATCACATAATAATGTGTTTCTCAGAAGAGCTTCCTTGCACACAGGGTCTAACCCTGCTTTAGAGTGCTGAGGTCAATATGTAACTTGTTGAAGAAATGAGAAGTGTGGAACATAGAGTTATCTAAGCTGGATAGGGAAACTGGCAGGTAAAGTGACTCATCTTTTAATCATCTTCAATTGAACAATGTGATATTTAATGTACAAAAAGTGCTCAGTAAATATCTTTTTGAGAGAACAAATGTCTATGACCTTTGAAAAGTGTTATTTGCACGAATTCCTATTGCCCACAGGCTGAGGGGAATCATCAGATATTTTAGGAAGGCTGTGTCAGATGACAAAACCCAAACAGTTAGGTAATGAGTTTGATGTCCTTTATTTAAGGGAGAACCACCGTGGCCTGGGGGAGCCTGGGGTCTCACAGGCAGTGGGGCTCTCTCCCCCCAGAGGGCTTTGGGTAAACATGAGTCTGGTAGAGTGTTAGAAGCCACATCACTTTTGAAACAGGGCCTCATTGGCTAGGGTTGCCCATCTGACCTTATTTAGAAGGATCAAGGACAAGGGAGTAAGTAGAGCCCAGAGGTGACTTGGTGTTGGGGGCTTGGTTGACTGAATCCACGTTGTTTCTGGTCCCGGGGAGCGTTTACAGAACTGGAAAGTTCGTTTTGCTGACGTGGCACCCTGGGCAGAAGCAGCTGCATCCTGGGCCTAGAAATTTATCTCAAACACTTGGTACCCTACTAAAATAATGGTAGAATTTTGGAAATGGTTTAAAATACAAGGATCAAGTCCAAGCATTATTAAAGAAAAAACAGTCTAGGATTCTAGACATCTGTTAAAATCAAGAACTCCTCTTTCTTTATTATTTGCTTTTGGGTAACTATTCCATCCAGCTACACCCTGGTAGAAGTAGGCCAGGAGTCTTTGGTTTAAGAATGGAGAAGCTGGGATGACTTTGTTTCGAAGCAGTGTGGAAGATGCCCCTGCCGGGAGCCTCACTGCCCGCCTTCCAGCTCTAGAACCTCCAGCGACGGCACATGAGCCCTCAGCCTCAATGTTCTCCTCTGTAAAATCAGATTACCCCCTGCTCTGCTTCCCACTCAAGGTTATTGTGAAGATCAGATAAAATAAAGTATCTGAACAAGCTTTGAAAATCGTAGAGTTCTCCAGATGGGGAGGCATCATTTAACATTTAGTCCCCAACCTCTTGGACCAGAACTGAAAGCAATGAAAACACTAGGTACTCTGAATACAAAGTAATCATCATGGATCTTTTAAAAAAATCATTTATATAAAAAAGAGAGAGAAACTGAAAAACAGACTCTTAACTCTAGAGAACAAGCTGATGATTACCAGAGGGGAGAGGGTGGGAGGGACGAGGGCAGGATGGGGACGAAGGAGCGCCTTTGTCCTGATGCGCGCTGATTAATGTGCAGAATTGTTCAGTCGCCATAGCGTACATCTGAACTCATATGACAGTATGTTCCTCCTACTGGAATTGGAATTTAAAGCTTAACAAAAAAAAATAAAGAAATAATTTTAAAAAATTATTTCTATCACTGCTGTAAACCCACAGCTGAACGCGAAGTAGAAAATCCCCTTAAAGTCAGGTGAGAAAAGGTAGGCATGAAAGCGTCCATGAAACCGTCCAGGGGGCGGGGGCCAGAGGGCCAGTGTGATGCCGTCTTCCCAGCTGCACTGAAAGCAGAGGCCACATTTACTGTCCTGGTTCGGAAGAGGTCTGTGTACTTAACATTTACGAGACATGTACTTCCATCCTGAGAGTCCGGGTATCAGCCGGNAGATGAAGGAGCAGGGTGGTGGTTCTGAAAGCCTGTGTGCCAGAGGGTCCCCCAGGCACCTTGGATCAGGAGAGCCGTTCTTTTGTGTTAACAATCATCTTCCCCTTTTCAAGTCATTTAGCTTCATTGTTCATAAACATCAGAGGAACATGCAAATTAGAGCATGCTGAAATGCTTTCATTTGGCCAAGAATGTTTTCAAAGAGCTCCCTGCTGCTCAGCAAGAGTCCTGAGCAGCTGGCTTCACTGAACTGTAGAACAAGCAAAAAGATGTTAAATAAGGATTAAGGGCTTTAGACAGTAAGTATAAGATGTTAAATGTGTTCCCCGGCTCATTTGTGGGCCTTTTTCTTAATTCTGCAGGGAAGCTTTCTGTGAAGGAGCAGCTTCGTAGGTTCCTGTGTTTTGGGTCCTTTTTTCCCCCCCCTGTCCAGAGGGAAAGATAAGAACTTAATATAAAGGAAGATAAGAGGCAGATATAAAGCAGGCTATACTAATTGTTGGTCATCTGCCCATTTGTAAGTTCCATTCCCCCTCAGGCCCTATCAGCACAAATTGATGTTAAATACAAGCTTATTTTAGGAGCGAAATGCGCCTTGAAGCAAAGCTGCTTTCTTTCGGGCCTGAACTCAACAATATCTTGAATATGGGGCATGTGCATTGCCTGGCTTGTGACCGTGGGGCCTTGCAGCCTCCCGAGTGTCGGCCCACCACAGATGTTTGGCACCTTCCTCCATGGCCTCTCGGTTGTCCTGAATCAGTGAGCTGATTTCTGGAAGTCTCTTTCATCGGTGATAAAATGGGCATTTCCTGTGAGCGAGAGGGATGGGGGTTGGTGGGGTGACGCTCACCAGAAGAGGAAACCAAGGCACGCCCTTGAAGCTGAGGGCTTCCCCGTGTGGGCATAGAGGACAAGAGTCGTGCTCTGTCAAGAGCTTTCTCAGGCCTGTCCCCACCTCCCCTCCCCTCCTCCTGGGGTTATGTCACTTAAGCCAGCTGGTCTTTCTTCTTTGTTACAGCTTTACTTAGCATTGATTCTGTAGGCAGCCATCAGAGAGGTCTCAGGATGGCACCTCACAGCAGCCCACACACACGTACAGAAGGCTCCTTGGCATTTCTGACTCAAAGGTTTACTTGGTCCGAACCTCCTGCCCAACTCAGTGGACGCCCAGCTTCCTCCGGTGGAGCTAGAAGAGGGAGAGGTGCTCTCTACCCTCAAGGGGAAAGACATGCACCAAGACCGTCTTGCGAGGTGCAATAAAGAGTGACACACCAGAGACTCACAAACACACAGCCACGTGTGGTTGTGCAGCCTGACGGGTTATGTTTTCATTTCCAGTTAGAACCTTCGTGACAGAGTTCAAATTAAAGAAAACATTTCTCAATACCACCATGGAGAAACAGGCAGACCTACGTGAAGTTGAAAATGAGATCACCAAAACAGTAAGTTTCCTGAAAGGCATCTTTTTTCGAGTCCTTTGTTTTCTAGAACAGATTTCATTCAGAATGGGGAACCTCGTGGGGATCACCTCTATCTCCTAGGATGTTCATTTCCATTATGTTTGGAAAGTAAACTTCACAGTAAAATTAAAAGCCTCTCGGAAATAGAAGGGAGGTGCTGAGAACCACTGGTGCCCAACGGAATTGTTTCTTCCATGTGCCCTCACATGCAGCCTTTATCAGTGCCTTGGCCTTTCTTTTTCACATGCAGACTCAGAGTCACAGATGGTTAGAAAGTGTGCACCAATAAGAGCTATTGGCGGTGAGGAAAATCCAAAAATCCTATTACCCCACCTGCAGTTGACATGCTGTGTGACTTTCTGTGTTTCCAAACTTGGGGAGAAGGATGCTCTTTCTCCTCAGGGCAATGCCAAAGGTGTATCAGTTAATCCTGATTTTCCAGGGTTGAGAATTCACTGCATAGATTATCTAGGGATCTTTGATTCTTCTTCTTTCCCTCTTTGCTTCTTTTTGTCAGGAGAAGAAAAAAGAAAGAAAGAAAAATGAAAAAGAAGGGAGATGAAAATGAAGCTCAGATAGTAAATTTTATCTCTCATCTGCTACCTGAGTCTAAGATTTGGTGTTCAGAACATCGAAAATTGCCATTAAAATAAGTTTTAGAGATTAATTGATTTCTGATTTCAATTTTACTTGCTCTTTATGAATAAGAGTGTGTTAGCCAAAACCTATAGAGTTTTATAGGACTGTAGATTTTATTTGTGTAAAATTTAGATTCCAATTCCATTTCTATATCAACTGAGCATCTACTCTGCGAAAGAGCCTCACTCCAGTAAGAGGTATTGTCAGCACCTTTACAGCTAGAAGACTGGGAGGTGAAAAGTTAGGCAACAGTCCACGAGACCAGCCTCACTTCTGACACCATTTGCAAGTTTGGGGATCCCCAGTACTACCCTCAGATTTGATAATAATTCACTGTAAGGACTCAGATCTCACTGAAAGCGCTAAACTCACGGTTGTGGTTCATTACAGTGAAAAGGTCCAGGTCCCAATGAGCCATGGGAGAGACACATAGGCCAGAGTCAAGGAGGATTCCAAATTTGGCGCTTCCAGTTGTCCTTTCCCCGTGGAGTCGCGTACTGTGTTAACTCCTCTCGGCAATGATGTCTTATACAATATTCATGGAGTATTGCTGACTAGTGAAGCTCCCTTGAGCCTTGGTGTCAAGAGCCGATATGTGGACATAGTCAACTGCTCATATGGCTGACCTCAGTCTCCAGTCCCTCTGGAGGTCAGGCTGATACCATGTAACCCAAAGCCCTACACAGATCACGTCGTGAGATGTTTGAAGTAGCCCAGGGCCTCCAGGTAGACAAAGGCAAGATATTCCAAAAGCTTAGTGATGACCTCCTAGAAGCCAAGGGCTGGACCTCTCTTTGGGCAAGGTTAAATTCTTTACCGTACACCAGGATATGGTGTCTGCTAACCCTATACCTGGCTTCTTGTTGCTCCCGCACAGTTGCGTCTTGGTTGTGCTGTAGGTCAATAGTTCTGTCTGGGGTCACACAGGGGCTTTGAACCCTGCGCAGAGGTGCAATCCTTCCCAGCACACAGCACTCAGTGACTTACCTGACCTGTTCATTTTCACCCAGTGTGAATGCATTATTTATTAGTGATGTGACATCCCCACACCCAAGAATAGTGAAGTTTTAAGCAGTGACTAGAGAAGCCATTTAAGGGGCCTTCCCCAAGGTGCCATTCTGTTCTGTTCTGAAATGTGCCTTTTCTCTTTTCCCTTGGGAAAAAAAGTTTAAATCATTATAGTATGAATAAATCATTGCCCATCAGAATATAGAGCAATGTCACCCAAAGCCAGGAAGGCTTTGCTAACATCCCATGTTTGAATCCATCTAATGAAGAGTCAAGTATGCCTGACATACAGGCTTTGAAGACAGGCGTGTCTGCATAGGTCAAGGTATTGTCACCTTCTGCTACACGGAAGGGATCCCCAGCCCCTACTGTTGGAGGGGAACAGAAAAGCAGGCATGGAACTTTATGCCCTAGGGGGATTTTCTGCTTTCTCTGAGGGTACAAGGCAAACACAGGCAGAGTCACTCTTAATTTGCTCTCAACAAAGAGGCTCTTGACCCACGTAATATGATTTCCCATGGAGATCCTTTTTGAAGAGGACCTATCTTTGAGCTAGGGTCAATTCACTGTAGACTACGAGGGGTCTGTGTTGGGCCTGCCGGACCTGGGGTAGCTGAAGCCTTTCAGTGAGCCTTGTTCACTCTGCAAAGTCCAAATAAACAGTTGCCTCTGAATTTTTTGAAACCCTGGGTCTTAGAAGAGATCTGTTCCTTTGAAGATGTTTTGCATCCAAGGGTGCTGTTCTGAACATCATTTCCTGGCAAGATTTTCCCCACTGATTTACTATCTGCCTCTCTCCCTTTGTACTCAGAGAACAACAGAACAAGAGCAGGGAGGCATTTAAGAAGGGAACAAAAAAAGGACACCACTGCTCTGTAAAGCTGCCTGCTGATAACTTGATGGCTGGAAAATGCCTGTTTTATCCTGAAAATAGGAAACTGGTTCTAGGTCTAAGGCTTTGATCTAACTCACAGTTAACGACAAACCTGTTCTTCCTTTCAGTTAAATATGTGTTTTTCAACATTACCTGGTTATACCCGATCCACAGTTCATGCTTCTAGGTAAGTAACAGAATTACACTCACTTGTGAACCTGTCTATACAAAGGGAAGCTTATTGTAACATAGGCGACAGCAACAAAACTGGGCCCTGTTTTGACCATGACACAGAATGACCCAGGGCCAAGGTCACTGGACCTCCATGCTCTCCCATTCCCTTCCTGGAGAATGGACATGCATTCATTTCCCAAAAGCTCTGGGGCATTTTTTTTTTTTAAAGATTTTATTTATTCATTTGACACAGAGAGAGAGATTACAAGTAGGCAGAGAGGCAGGCAGAGAGAGAGGAGAGAGGAGGAAGCAGGCTCCCCGCTGAGCAGAGAGCCCGATGCGGGCCTCGATCCCAGGACCCTGGATCATGACCTGAGCCAAAGGCAGTGGCTTTAACCCACTGAGCCACCCAGGCGCCCAGCTCTGGGGCTTTTTAGGACAATTAAAAACCTGCCCACTTTGCCAACAGGGAGTCTAATGGCATGGTTGTGTCACTGCAAACCACCTTCTCCTTGGCCTCCAACGTGACGCTGTTTGACCTGGCCGACGGGATGCAGAAATGTGTCAACTCCTGTAGGTCTTCTGCTGAGGTCTGCCAGCTCTTGGGATCCCAGAGGCGGATCTTTAAAGGTAAGAGGACGGCCCTCTGGGAGGACCCTGCCCATACGGTTAGGTACAGGGGCACTCAGGGCTAGGGCTCAACACGTGCGTCACAGAGCCAGTCTGTGTTTGAAACAGGTGTTCAGCAAGGGCACCTGGGTGGCTCAGTTGGTCGAACATCTGACTCTTGATCTCTGCTCAGGTCTTGATCTCAAGGGCATGAGTTCAAGCCCCATGTTGAGCTCTATGCTGCGTGTGGAGCCTACTTTTAAAAAAAAAAAAAAGAAATCTGTGTCAAGCGAAAAGCCTTCATGTGTCTGTACCTTGGTACACGTGTGTGTGAACACACACGCACAGCCTTAAAGTCACCTGGCCTTTGGCACGCTCTCTCTCCTGTTTCTCCTGGACTTCGTTGGTGTGGGAGGGGATGCAGGAGCCGATGTAATGAAATCAGTCTTCTTGACCTTGAAAAGTTCCAGCTCTCTCTGGGGAGACAAAGTCACACACAGAACATACATGCTTATCAATACCTCAGATCTTTATCATGATGTTCCATTAAGTAAAAACAAAACAAAAACAAAAAACCATGGTCAGTGTTATCCATCTTGTGTATTTGCAAATGATCAGCGCACAGAAACAAGACCAGAAGCTTGTAGGCCAGACTCTACTCATGGTGCCATTCATGACGATTTCCCTTTTCTTGTTCATGCTTTATCTGTTTTGTCAGAGTTTCAGCAGTATGTCTATGTACGAAGCAGATAGAAAGGAGAGTATAGACAAGAACTTCACAAGACAGATTTGGGTCTTGGAGAGGAAGTTTTGCCTCTGGGATGGGAAAACTTTGCTAGAATTACAAGTGCTTGCTCACAAAGGGGGCTTATTCCTGCTACTGTCTCGCCAGCGATCAAAGTGGGCTCTGGTTCGCAAACCATGCTGCATGGTCAGGACCAGCAAAGGATGCAGAGTCTGGGAGTCTCCCAGTTGGGTGCTCAGACACCAGTGGAAGTTGCAGGGAGCAAGTTTGGTGCTGTATCTGCAGGAAGATCCAGGACGTTCCCAGTGGCTCCAGGCTTTCCGAGCGCTGATCCAGAGGACTCTCCTCACGGCCCTGTCGTGGCAGAGCCTGGGAGCTGGGGTTAACCCTGTGCCCTGGCATAGACGCTAGCGCTCTAGCTCATTGTAAGGCTGGTTATTCATTTGGGGGAAAAAAGGAACTAAGCTTTCTGGAACAGAAGTGGCTATTATTTAGCATCACTGGGGAATTAACTAAAAAGTTTATGTGCCATTATACTGTGCTTTCTACTTGGAGGCAGGAGCTCTTTGATTTTACTTTGTTTCTTTTGCCCTTGATTCAAAGGTCCCGGTTTTTCCTCCCTAATGAGTTCTCCTCCCTTTCAATTCACTAAATATTTAGAGACTACATCCTATGTGGTCAGTGTTGTACCAGGTTACTTTTAGGTCCCTAGTAAATGCATTTCATGTCTTGCAAATCAAGTGGCCACATATTTGGATTTGTAAGATCCTGCCCGGAAGTAGCCACGCCCACTCTCCAACCCCATTCTTTCTACTGCTTGGATGCAGCCTGTGGGGAAGCCCCTAGCTTCCTTGCCTCCTTGCTGAGGTCCCATTCTTTGTTTTGTTTTGTTTTTAAGATTTTCTTTATTTTCTCAGAGCAGTGGTAGGTTCAGAGAAAAATTAAAGAGAAGGGGTTGAGATTTCTCATCTGCTCCCCTGACCCCACGTATGCTGCTTCCCATTCTGGACCTCCCCTTTCAGAGCCCTTGAAAACAAAGACAGCCATGCATCTCGGCTGAAAACAGGCTCACTTCTCTATATTTCCTCCCAGTACTTCTCCAGGTTCTTCTCCATACCCAGCTCTGTGTCTTGCTCACCTTTCTGAGTGCGAGAGAGGTAGCTTGGGTAAGCGGGGGCTGTCATGTTCTGACATCTGGGTATTTCCAGCATATGGACTGCTCTGGGCTTCTCCGGGCTCTCCAATTCCTCACCTTCCAAGGAACTGCAGCTCTCATGCCTCCAGAGGTTGAGAGTCTTTGGAAATCCCCCAAGGAGTGTTGCAGCCTTGGATTTACTAAGCTCTCATTGTCTGTCCGGCGGATGTTATGCCCAGGAACGACCATGGGAATTGTGGATGGAGAATAATCACATTGCCAGGCTTAAAGTGAAAATGGGATTGTACCCGGTTACATTTGATGGATTTATGACAGAATGTTCTTTACGGACTTTTAGGATAGCAACTCCTTTCTTGTAGAGGCAAGGCCAACTTTCCTTGCTTCTGTGCAGGGAAGGGTGGCTTTAGCAGGCGAGTGGTATTTGCCAGCTGGATTCATGGGCAGGGTGGAAGGAAAATGTGACATTGGCTTCCAGAAAATCTCTAATCAGGCCAGGCAACTCAGGCTGGCTGCTGGACAAGGCCAGCGCCCGCCTTTCGCCCCAGAAGTACTACTTTATATTAAGGCTTGAGAAATGGCAAAGCCTTCAAAAGGTTTGTGGGCGGGGGGGGGGGTTGGTNTTATATTAGGGGTGGGGGAGGGGCAAAGCCTTAAAGGGGTTGGGGGGGGGGGGGGGGGGGTTGGTACCTCTGCTGTGCCAGCTTTGCAGTGAACCTGGTGAGGTTTTCCATTTTTTTAATTTTTCTCTCTTAAATACAACCTTTTCACAATAAACAAAGGAAATTCTATCACACGCACAAATGGAGTTCTGCTTTAGCACGCCAGCTTCCAATGATAAAGACAGGAAATGCAGAGTTGAAAACCAAAGCTGTGTCCTAAACTTACCTCCCTGCGACCAGGCCATCCAACAGGTCCCAAGTCCTCAGGACTCAGAACAGGAGGCGGATGTGGGGATCCCATGCGGGTGTCCGCTCCCATCACCCACGGTGGGGGCGGCTGTGCCATGATAAGAGCCGATTCCTGGTTTTTTAATACGTTGGTGTCTTCCTTAAGGTGGGAGAGCAGAGACCACACCTCCCGGCACCAAATATGCTTATTGCCCTTCAGTGGCCTCTCCCAGTTGCAAACTTGCTCTTAACCTCCCCACAGCAAGAGCAGATCTCAACATCACCCTCCCCTTTCCCTGGCTATGAAGATGTTACTGCTCGCTCTCCAGTTAGTTGCCTATTTTTGTTCTACCGTGTACCCCATTTACATGTGCCTTTTTGTCGGGCCTGTCTCAGATAGTAAGCGCACCCTCGTTGGGTCTCGTGTATACAGAGAGGGTCTACTGTATGCAGCCTCAGGGAGGGCCACACGCCCAACAATGAATGCTTTTTGGTCATAAGGAAATACTTCCTTGTCACCCACGACATGAGCAGGGCCTACGTGCCCAGAGCTGGACAAGCCAAGTCGATCTCCGTGTAGAAAGTCAGGCCCTAAAGGGAAGGAGGTAGCAAGCCTGAAAGAAACACTCCTCAGCCCACGCCTGTCACCCATGGTGACAGCCTGGTGACCTGTGGCCCAACAGTCCCTTCGGCACACATGTGCTGAGCACTGTGTGTAATCATCGCTGGGCACGGTGATGGAGCCCCCGAGATGAAGAAGCCCCCAAGAAACCTCCAGTGTAGTGGGGAGACAGCCAGGAAACATAGTGAAGGAACATCACGCTGGGACAACAGAAGATCCGCCCCACCGGCCCTCGGGATCCACCTGTGGGCGGCAGGCTGCCCCGGCTCGGGAGTGCCTCCAGTTAGGTCTCAGGGACCCAGAGCAGCCCCCCACACACCCTCCACTGGAGACAGGTCTGAGCCTCACCGCTTCCTAAGCAGGACATCATGACGTTTCCCGGCTTTGTGCGGGCTCCCCGGGGCAGACGTGCATGAAGCTACGGCAGGCAGCACCGCACTGCAGGCCGTGGCTGCCATGGCTGCTGGGGTCGGGGACAGCTCGCTGTTTCTTCTGTCTGGGTTCTCTGTCCCACAGCCTGCTTGGGGCCCGGTGGCCTGGGGGCTGACACAGGCCCCCTTGGTGGAAGGGGCTCCAAGGGGGCCTCCGAAAGGAGTTTTGCACCAGGCAGCCTTTTTAGAAACTTTTCTCAGAGCCTCTTTAAATAGAAAGTTCATGCATCTTCAGGTTTGAAGAGGAGGAGGTTTTCTTTTGTGTCAAGGTCTTGTTTTTCCATTCCAGCGGGTAGCTTGTGCAAACGGAAGACTCCGGAATGTGACAAGGAGACCTCCATCTGCACCGACCTGGACGGGGTCGCCTTGTGCCAGTGCAAGTCGGGCTACTTCCAGTTCAACAAGATGGACCACTCCTGCCGAGGTATCAGCAAGTTCTCGGGACTTCTGCGGCCCGTCCCGGCACAGGGAAGATGCTTTCCTCTGCCCCAAACTCTCTGCTCCAGGTGTGACTGTTCCAAGCTGGGGGTCACTTGTTCTTGTCCTATTGCCCACAGTGAGATTAGACGTGTGATCTCTGTAGAACAATAGCATTATCTCTGACTGGTGCACAGTGGTCTGGCCAATCACCTTCAGAGGAAAAGAAGACAGAATGGGAATGCTGATGGCAGTGCCTCTTCCCTTCTCCCCTCCCCCACTTAGAGGAGGTTAGGAAAATTATTGTTTTAATTCCCGAAGCTTGATTCTGTTCTCTGCTAATCTTTGAAAATGTAGACCCAAGCCTGGAGTCAGGCCTGTCCCTTTTCGAGGAAGCTATGGCCTCAGGGACAAAGTCCTGCCAAAGCTCAGACACTTTGCTGCGCTGAGCCTCAGTTTTCCTCTTCTGTGAAATGGGTACAGTGGTGCTCCCTCAGCCATTCTGGGAATTGAGGAAGGTCGTGTCTAGGGAGGTGCTTTGTAAGCCATCAGCATCCACCACAGGATGGGGCTGAATTAGTGAGTTCCAGGTTTAAAGGTTTCCTGAAAGGTGTGAGGGCAGAAACCTAATTCTGCTAACCTTTCTAGGTGAGTCTTAAATTCATTCAGTTTGAAATAAAGCGTGCTCCACGGGCATGGCCAGAATGCAGCTGGCAAGTAAAATTCATTCAAGTCCAGCACACTGCGTCCCTGCCTTATATAAAAGACTGCTGGAATGTGTAATCCCCAGAAAAACGAGCAATACCAAGCCCCCCGTGTGGCTGGCAGCATTGCCTCACATTGGCCTGTCTACAGCACAGGCTTCCTGCTTGGCCAGCACCTGCTGGTGACAGGTGTACTGGACCCTGAGTGAAAGTCACATACTAGGGAAAGGTGACCTGCCACTTCTTTCTATCAGGACCTCCCAGTAGAGGACTGGCTCAATCAGGAGAGGATAAAAATACATCTCAGGGCAGTGAGGTCGTCCTGAGCTTCAGACCTTCTGACTCAGTGCATGCACATGGCTTTGAAAGTGCACACCCTCTGCTCCGCTCACCGCCCCTGCACTGGGCTCTGGAGGGAGGCTGACCCCGTGTGCTGGCCAGCAGTCCTGCGGCACAGTGACCCCGCAGCGTTGATCAGTGCCTGTCAGTCTGCCCCTTTGATGCAAAGAAGATGATGCTTCCTAGTTCCATCTTCTCTGGTTTAATGCCAAGTATTCCTTGCTCTTCTCAGAGACTGGGGCATTAAGCCCCACTTCATGTGGGAAGGTGACCTCTGCTAAATCCACGTGCTGGGATGCCAGGGAGCTGGCAGGAGGGAAGGCAGGGTGGGTAGAAGTGGGGCCCGTGGGAGTGCTGTGGCCCCAGGACACTGAGTCTCTGGGAGTCTCTGACAGCTTCGAGAACTGGCCTGCCCCCTCTGGTCTGGCGGCCCCAGCCACGTGCCTGTGTTTCCAATTCAGCGATTTCTTATTTGTCCTGCTTGCAGACTAGCATTAGTGACAGCAGGACTGGCAAGACTTTCCAAATGCAGTGACACAGCCTCCAGCAACCTTATGTTGATCAAGTAAGCACCCGAGATGCAGCGTGAGGATACCTTGGTTGGCTCTCGGGCCTGTTGCCAAGGCCCCCTAAAGCCTCATTTCTGCAGTATCCTTGTTGGTTAGACTTTCGTCTGTGCCCATCAGGCCTTGGCAGCTCCTCCTTAGGCCACAGCCCTGTTGGCTGGGTTCTGATGGGTTGCAGTGACATCTTCTGGCCATCAGTGCTGGAGCACAGAGGTATTTAAAATAAGTCCCCTTTTGGACGCCTTGGCTCTGAGTCAGTCCTCAGTCTCAATTGGAGATAGAGGTATGTGGGTATGTTTTCTAAAGCTGTACGTCAGCGAGCCTATATTGTTCTCTGTCGTACACGTACGTGCATTCATTAGTGTCACATAAAAGAGCTTCGCAGTGGCTTTACCAGACTTGCAAAGCATCCTATAAAATTAAAGTGGGTGCCCTTCCCACTGGTGTCTTAGCTTCCTTCCACCATGCAGGCCTCTTTCTCTCCCCAGGCCGCCAATGCCTTGAAAGCCAGACCAATGTCTAGAATATGCTTAACACACTGTGGGCTTTACCAAATGTCTGTCAATTTCACACATGGATGCCAGGGCAGCAAATATGATAGGACAAGAGTGGCAGGTCTTGGAACAAAAAGAGTCTCGAAGACTCCACCACTTACTTTATCCAAAAGGCCGGAAGACCTCCATTGGCTTGTGTCCCATGGCAGTAGGTGAAGCCCAGTCTGGACACAAACACTAGCTGTTACTACACTCATCTTGTCGTCAGCGCCCCCTGGCTCACAGTCCTGCCAGCGTGTGGAGAAGACGAGCTGGGGCCTAAGCTGCCCTGGAGCTGCCTGGTGAGCTTCCCTCCAAGAACCCCGAGGACAGCAGCAGGCCCTGACCGAATGAGCCCATTTGAAGTAAAGAAGTATCATTACACCAGGAAGTCAGGCCCCTTCTGAAGCCCAGTGAAAACAGCCCAGCCCGTCAGCTCGTGGGCAGGACACCAGATGGACGTTCCGTCTGGCAGGATGACAGCCACAGGGTGGAAAACTCCCACCCGGCAGATGAGGGCTGGGTGGGTCGATCTGATGTAAAAACATTTCCAGGAAGAAGTGTTCAGAATAGAACAGATGGGTGTGACATCAGCCTGCCCCTCGGTGCCGAGATGGACAGGGGTGAGTCACGGGGATGCCAGCGGTCCCTGGGAAGCTGCCTGCAGACAGAGGCGTGGGGCACCGAGGACTGGCTCCCCAGCTCCCGCAAACTGCTGGAGTATGAGGACAGGCCAGGCATGGTGCTGTCCACACCCAGGGAAGCAGAGTGCTCAGCTAGTTCCCGAGAGAAGCCCCCCATGAGTAAGGCCAGCAGTGGACTCAAACATGTCAAAGATGTGGGAGGGGACCTCGTTCCTCCTTCCCTGCATGGGATATGAGTTTGCCCTACTTTGTTGCAAAAAATACAGAAAGGCAAGCTGTCAGGTCCCACCTGTTTGCTAAAGGCAGGGCACTCGCTCCTGTCCTGAGCTTCCTGGATACCAAGGCAAAGAGAGAAATACGGTTTTAAAAAGAGCCAGGGTCCATAAAATAAAGTACAGTTGCTCAGAAGCATCCCCATCTTTTTAGGACCCAAGGCCCAAGAGAAACCTCTCTGGGGTGTCCTCACTGAGAGCTTACTGAGTGGTATTGTGGTGGTCCGTGTGGTCCGTGGCAACCTGCACCAGGTCCTGAGCACTTTCCCAGTGCGGCTCCTTCGTAGCCCTTCATGCAAGAGACTGTGGCCCAGGAGAAGTGCTTCTGTGTGAGAACACGGCGGGCAAGGTTTCCAGCTCGTATGATCTGCCAGAAGGGAATTGCAGACTGTCGAGAGCAGTGATTTTTTAACTGCTCCTGTCCACTCTAGTGATACGTCGGTAATCTCTGACAACAGAGGAGATGCCAGAAACATGTAGCATCCGGCATTCAACATGGAAGGAAGAACAGCACTGAGCACAGCTACAGCAGTTAATGTCATCACACGCTAATCCGTAGCAGAGGCTGCAGAACGTGGATGAGAGAGCGCCTGTCCCAGCCCGCAGGGTGTGCGCCCCCCACCCCGAGACACTCACGTCCCACCATTAGCGTGTGTGCTGTCTGTCCGGGGATCGCTGCTCTATGCTGTGGACCTTTACTTATCTGTGAACTTTGATGCAGTGTGCATCGTACATTATTCATGAATCAAATCTCTCTCACTTCTTGCAGCGATGAATTGGACAATGAGGCCATTTTTTATTGTCTGCTTTCATCCAAGCATGCATTATAGCTCATGCTGTTCTGTCAGCTTAATGTAATGTTGCAAGTGTTCCGTGATCGAATAAATTCGGGAACTGTTTACCCCCAGGAATGGCTGTGCCACAGCCCTTCAGTCCATCAGCAGCACCAGCCCAGGGATCCAGGTTCTGTTCTTGGGTGCTGTGCTGATTAGCACTCCCCTAGATACATCCAGAATCCCCTGCACAGACTATAGATAGGGTGAGCATTCTCCTGTGGAAACTGAGCCACCCACCGGGACCATGTCCCAGAGGATTTTACATCTCCTACTTCCTCTTGGAAGGGGCTGATGGGGCCAAAAGCAGGTTAAAGGTTTGACCCACATTAAAGAAGGTAAAGCATTTGTCTTTGTGCATATGGAAGGATGTTACACAGGGGCCCCAGAGAACTTCCAAAAAGAATTATATTTGTTGGATAATAATTATAACTTTAGTCATTTATTTGGTGGCAGCTGTGTGCCAGGCACTGTGCTAAGCCATTTGCTAAGCCATTTGCATGCCTTATTTTACCTAATTCCCTCCAAGAAACTATGAGGTAGATATTACTATTGCTATCATGATCCTTCTTTTTATATATATAGATGGGAAATGGAGAGCCACTAAAAGGTTAAGAAAATTTTGTGATAAAATTAAGAGTTGAGGTGGGCGCCTGGGTGTCTCAGTTGGTTAAGCATCTGCCTTCAGCTCAGGTCATGATCCCAGGGTCCTAGGATCAAGCCCCACATCACATCTCACTTCAGGCTCCTTGCTCAGCAGGGAATCTGCTTCTCCCTCTCCCCTTTTCCCCTCCCCCTGCTTGTGCTCTCTCTCTCTGAAATAAATAAAATCTTTAAAAAAATTTTTAAGAGTTGAGCTGGTTATAGATAATTCTAAAGCAATTGGTAAGCTTCTGGTTCTAGAATATTCTTGTGGACTTTAAGGTGGCTGGTGTCTAATAACTGCCAGTTTGGGCCAAGGGAGGTCAACGGACACATTCATGGATTTTCCTTTTTCTCTTTCAGCATGTGAAGATGGATATAGGCTCGAAAATGAAACCTGTATGAGGTAGGCTCCATGCCCATTTATTCTGAAGAATTAGTTACAAACCTTATCTAGAAGTTACTTGGGTAGAATGCCTCAGTTATTTCTTTTGATTTTTGAAACTAATTCTCATTCTTTTTCTTTGTTGACTTGCAGTTGCCCCTTTGGGCTTGGTGGTCTCAACTGCGGAAACCGTGAGTATGCAAAGATCTCGAGTTTCATGAGTGTGGAGTGGGGGAGGGTTGGGGGGTGGGGGGCTGGCATGGTTTCTGTGCGCAAGGCTTGCATCTCTTCCCCTTTCCATCACATCTCAGCTCCTGTGCTGGGGGGTATGGAGAAAGCGGAGCGCCCTCCAGGGCTTCCAGGTCTGGCAGGAGAAATGAGCACATTCCTGAACAGCCCTGACTATGTAGAGTGTTAATACAAGAAATTAGGTGGGAGGGGGAGGTGGGAGGCAGGCAGGGAGGGAGCAGGCCTAGGAGACTAGAAGAGGCTCCCGAGCACCTCTTGGAGGGGATGGGATTGGAGGTTTTGGAAGAATTTGAGTGGAAGGTGTAGGGGAGAGGGAATCCAGACAGAGGGAACAAATTGAAGGTCTCCGGGCAGCCTCGGCCAGTGCTCTTCCGGGGACGGTGTGTGTGGTGCGGCTGAGGACAGAAGGAGGGGAAGGCAGAGTGGAGGGTTAGTTTGGCGGAGGACACGTGGACCAAGCTGTTGGCTTGTTTGACGGCCAGCCGGAGACTTGAGGCTAATCAGTATCCATTGTGGAAGCAGCAAGAGTCCCAGAGCAGGACAGCAGCTGATGGAGAAAATCAGGTCAGGCTGCAGGATGGAGGGCGGATTCAGTTCCTGGAGAAAAACAGTTGTGACTCATTTCAGATCACTTTCACTGACGTTTTCTGCTATCCAGAGCTGAGCAGTTAATGAAAGAAGTTCTGGGATATAGGATATAATAGGAATAATAACATGCAGTACTTTATTTTAGGACAGCTTTGACCCCTCATTCTATAGACGAGTGTGCCTTAGACGTGACCTCATTTAACACATGTAGAAGTGCCCAGTTTCTGTTCCCCAATAGTACCCCTGACAGTTTATGTCTTCACTGGTATTTTCTTTGCTCATAAAACTTTCTTGTTAGAAAGGTTCATTATTGCACTTTCTTTGAGCATAAATAAAAATAAGTAAAATAAAATAACAAAGGAAAAAAATGCAACACTCAACTGACATAAAGTTATGTCAGTTTGGGGCATAGGCTTCCTCCTGACTACAAACTAGCAAGAGGTTACAGTGGACAGCCTAAGACAAAGACAGGGGAAACGCTTCTAAAAGCAGATCGATTTAGAGTCATATAATACAGAGGGAGGAGTTCACAGAATTAATGTGGGGTTTTTTTTGTTTTGGTTTTTTTGAAGTAGTAAGCTGAGGCCACGGCATGGTAGACAACCCTATCTTATTTAGTAATCCCTGAGGACTCCTTGGTGCCATAAAAGCACTTAAGCACAGATATTCATCACTATGGACCCAAGTCATCACACACCAAATGGTGTTCCAGGCTATGGTGAACTGGTTTTTACTCACAAAGCTTCCAACACTAAATGGGGGTGAGGGAGGCTTCCCTCACAGCAGGCGATTCTGACATTTTCCAGAGTGCCAGACCCCAGACATTAAAGTCTCAGTGTCCCAGGACTGCCCCCACTTCAGACAGTCCCAAGTCTGGGCCTCTGGTACTTCTGACCAGCCAGCTATAAATCCGAGGTTCCCATGACGCCCTCCTCACGTTCAGTAATTTGCTAGAATAGCTTACAGAACTTAGAGTTACAGTAGAGCAGACTCACATGTGCAAGAAACTTACTTAATGTTATCAGCTGATTATGAAGGATACAACTCAGGAACAGCCGAATGGAAGAGATGCATGGGCAGGGATAGGAGCAGCTGCTCAGAACTTCCATACTTTCCCAGGTGCCTCGCTTCCCCACACCCCTGTGTGTCCACCCGCCAAGAATGTCTCTGAACTTCATTGTTCAGGATTTCTAGTGGGGGTTCCATTACATAGTATCAACTGATGAAATCAATGGTCATTGGCCATTGGAAGTTGGAGGTGGAGCTGAAGGTTCCTACCCTCTGGTTGGTTCCCTTGGCAACCAGCTCTAGCCCCAGGGAGTTACTTCATCAGCAAAAACAGAGGTGCGGTAGAAGGAGGCTCCTTATGAATAACAAAAGATGTAACTCTCACCCCTTCCATTCAGAAATTCCAAGGATTTTAGGAGCTCCTATGCTAAGAATCAGGAGTAACGAGGTATTTCTTATTATATCACACTATCACAGGTGTATACATGGTTTAATAAGAAGAGGAAGTTATCATACGTTAGGCTTTTTAAAAATTAAAAAGTAGTCAAAATTATCTTTTAAAATCAGTGCTTGAGAAGGTAGGGTTCAGGACCTCTCTCTACTTGCTAGGTGGAACTCTGCCTGACTCATGAAACTCTTAAACTCAGTTAGATCTTCAGAGAAAAAAAAAAGTAGGTTTTAGTTTTCTGTTGTTCTTTTTTTTTTTTTTTCGTAGAACTAGAGTCGACACACAGTGTTACATCGGTGTCAGGTGTGTGACATAGCGATTGGACGAAAGTCTATACGTTTCGCTGTGCTCACCACCTGCGTAGCTCCCATCTGTCACCATACAGCACTGTTTCAGTTCCCTTGACTGTATTCCCTATGCTGGACCCTTTATTCCTGTGACTTATCCATCCCATGACTGAAGGCCTCGGGATTTTTTTTTTCTTTTTCTTTCTTTCTTTCTTTCTTTCTTTTCTTTTCTTTTCTTTTGAGATTTGGTTTATATAAAACAGTATGGCTGGCAGTGTATGTCCTTTTCTAAAAATCACTAGACAAGCTCTCTCATCTGGGTCCAGGGTCTTTAGGCTTGTGTTCAGGAAGGTGTCTGTGCTTTACAAGGGCTGCCTGGGATACGGAATTACCTTGTTCACTTTCTAATGTGAATCTCTTCATTTAAAACCAGAACTGAGCCGTAGAGCACTCTGAAACTGATCACAGAACAGAGTAGCCTGCACACAAAAATAGACAGAAGAAAGCCTAGAACTTTCAATGCAGAAGAGGAGGCTGAATAGTCAGGCACAACATTTAAGCTATTTGAGACCTGTTCACCAAATGCTAGAATACTACAACTAAATGGTCTAGTTTTTTAGAAGAGGTGGTTTTAGAGCTAACAGGTAGCTATGGCACCACAAGTCTGCGGACCTGTTTCTGAGACGTTGTAAGTATTAGAAACAGAGAGGCTTAGATAATGTCACAGAGGATGGCTTAAGAATAATTTGAGGAGGGGTGCCTGGGTGGCTCAGTTGGTTAAGTGTCTATCATGGGCTCTGGTCATGATCTCCGGGTCCCAGGGTTGAGTCCCACATCAGGGTCCCTGCTCAGTGGGAGTCTGCTTCTCCCTCTGCTGCTCCCCCTGCTTGTGCTCTCTCTCTCTCTCTCAAATAAATAAAGTCTTTGAAAAAAAAATAAT
Source organism: Ailurus styani (assembly GCA_002007465.1). NCBI lineage: Eukaryota > Metazoa > Chordata > Mammalia > Carnivora > Ailuridae > Ailurus > Ailurus styani. The sequence continues at coordinate 619,195 of LNAC01000367.1, read as the reverse complement.
TTGGGGAAGGGACAGAGGAAGGCTCAGGTACAGTAGAGTTGTATCACATGTGCAAGAAATAGAATAGAACACCTCTTCTGATGGCAGAGAGAGTGAGAGAAACGGGTGAGGAGTGTGGCGATGTGGCGGGCTCTGGGGTTGAACCAGGGAGCAGGAGGTAGGAGATGCCATCTGCCAAGTCCTCCTGGCACCTCCTGGTCCTGACAGGCCTCTCGTGAGCCAGTATTTCAAACCTCCTTTTGTCGAACAACTCTCTAAATAGGCTTTACCAAAAAAGACTTCAATTTCTCAGTGAACAGAAGAGTGATCCAAGGAGGGAATCTAGAATCTAGGAGAAAGCCCCATAAAGGGTTGAGGGGAAAGGGGAGAGAACTGCCGACATTGTTCGAAGTGGCATTTAGTGACTTTTTTTCAGAGTTCATTAAATAGTGTATATGTCTGGAGATGATATACCCCTACATCCATTGACCCTTCTGCAAGTTCCTGTGTCCCCCCCATCATGTTTGTGGGGTCTTGGCAGGAGCCAGGATTTCTCTCTGATCCTCAGACTTCCTTCCCGTTTCATCCACGTTGTCATCATTATGTCCAGCAGAGGGCAGGCTTCTGCCTGGATGGCTGTCTCCCAGCCACCCTGTGTTGGTGACTTTGGTTAACTCCTTGATGGTGTGTGGCTATCACTGTGTGATTCTGATATCTGTCTTACTGTTGCCAAGCAATGAACAGTGACTGATAATAAACACCACCTGCCCCCTACCCTTCTCTGAGCTCTCAGACCAGCTCTCGGTGTGTGGTTAAGGAATGGGAAACACCTGAATTTCACCCCCTCTGTGGTGATGGCACCTTGTGGAATGTGTGGCTTGTCACTCAGTGTTTGCGTCCAATAACAGGGCCCTGACCACTCACACTGTCACTTCTGTTGTCGCCACCAAAGACAGTGAGTGCCTTCTTGGGGCTATGGCTTAGGCCAGATCCTTTGCAGGCAAGAAATGCTTCTTCTTTGTGCAGAGATCTTGGGGCACAGGCCCTACCCAATCCCGGTGAGATGGGAGAGCCCAGCTTTGTTTAGTCTTGAGAGTCCCTCACCCCTACATTCCTGGGAGTGATACAGTTCCACTGTATTCTAGGTTTAGACATAACCTATGGCCTGCCTTTCTAGAAGTTTCTGTTAGCTTTCTACTTGTGTGCATATTCCACTCCTTGTTCCTTCAAGCTGGAGGGGTCGGGACAAGGCCTCTCCCAAGCCTGTTAGACTCGGAGGTAGCACGGGCCCAGCTGAACTCCCACGGGCACCTGGCAGGCCGGCCACCTGCGTCCACAGCACCCACCCTCTAGCTCATGTCCACACCTGTCCCTGCACTTCTTTTTACTTTCTTTACATGTCACGTATGTCTGTTTATACCACAGATCCACGCAAATCTGCCTTCTCCCACTTGTCCTGGCCTCAGGATTCTCTGACAGACCCATCAGCAAAGGTGCCCCTGGCTTCCTGAGCCTCTGTCTGGGTTTACACAGGGCTCCCCTCGCGTCTCCCGCAGCGTCTCCCTTTGCTTCCCTTCTTTTCTCTCTTTAAAATTTATTAATGTGGTTGTCTCATCAAAATAACACATGCCCATTAATTTTCATTTTTAAACTCCAATTAGAAATAGAAGTTGAGGGAAGGAAACTGCAGTCCACCGTCTCCACACCCATTAAACACCACTGTTCATACCCTGGTGGTCTACACTGGCCACTAAGTGTGGCTTGGGCACCAGCAGCGCCGACTTCACCTCCCCTCCAGACCGACAGAATCCGAATCGGGACTTTAACTGGACCCCTCGATTTGATCAATATGCAGATTTGTATGCATAGTAAAGTCTGAGCAGCACTGGTATTACATATCTTTCCAGAAGTATATATGTATATCTTTCTAACAGAATATACGGTTTTATAACCTGCTCTTAAGCTTAGTAAGCTATGCACTATTTCCATTTACATAATTTATAAGGTCATTTTCGCTAACTACGGAATTCTACTCACAGATATACCATTCCCCTCTTGCTACCTTTTTAATGTCTTCTTTAATATTCCCATCCTCCAAGCCATTTTTCTGTTTTGCAGTTCTTGTCACTTTATGATTACAGAACTCACATAATTTTCCTAGGTTATCTTTGTCTGACTGCGGACGTTTTTACCCATCCCTCTTTTATGTTCCCAACGTGCCTTTTTGTAGGGCATTCTTTCCATTCAAAGGTCCTGTGTTCCCTTCGGCAGAGACTCCTTCCCCACCAGCCTCCAGAGTGGCCCAAAAGAATTTAAGGCCTCTTTTCCCCATGTACATTCCTCTTCCTCGACTTCCGATGAAACTAGAACATTCAACTTAAAGATCTCCTGCTGTCTTCCCACCCATCCCACCGTCTGGTGGCCGGTGTATAAAGTATCTTTGAAGTGTGTTCAGGCTATTGTTACACTGGGCTTCAAAAAGATTCACACCACTGGAAATGCTGTGTGTTGGCAGGAGTCCATCACTCATCACAGACATCAGGGTGACAGCACTAAACTGCACAGGAGGAAAAAAAAAAGATAATTGTCCAGAAGTCAGCAGGAAATCTTCACCTTGAAGCCAGCATCTCATGCAGTCTTGGCTGACCTCACTCAGTGTCAGGAAGCGGGGCTTGGGAGAGGGGAATCCTGCTCTGTGTCTGCTCTTGGGCCTGGCCCCATACAGCCTGTAGGTATGAAAAAGACACATTTCCAAAGGCACAGAGAAGAACAAATGCTGTGAGCAGAGTTTCTAAAGGAAAGCTGATGCAAGAGGAATGGAAGGATTTAAAAGGCAAAATTTTAACTGATTAAATGAGTAACTGAGATTACTCATTAGAAATCTAATGAGCTCAGTGAGGAGGGTTATGGGGAGAACTGAATGAATTTTAAAATAAAACTAATGAGGGATGCATGGGCAGGGCTAAGGATAAGTTTCGACCTTTGATCTCAGCTCAGGCCTTGATCTCAGGGTGGTGAGTTTGAGACCCATGCTGGGCTCCATGCGGACCAGGGAGCCTACTTAAAAAAGTAATAATCAAATAAAATAAAACTAATGTGGCCACCTAGAAAGGTCTGTAATGGGTTCAAGGGTTTTAAAACAAGGTGTATTGGTTGGTTCAATTCTGACACCATTTCTGATGTGTTTTTCCACGCCACCAAGCAGTTAGCTCACTTCTGATCTACCTGGACATGCCAGGTAGCAAATGTCAGCTGCAAATCCAGGTGCCTGTTACCTGTGCTTCTGAGCAACCGGCTATCGATCAGTGGGTCCCACGATCCCCAGCTTGGGTTGGATTAATCCACTATAGCAGCTCACAGAACTGAAAGTAAATGGTCTACTCAATAGATCACTGGTTTATTATAAAAGGATGTAGCTCATGATGAACAGCCAGATGGCAGAGGTGCACAGGGCAAGGCCTGGGGAAAGGGTGCACAGCTTCTCCCGGCGAACCACTCTCCCCAGCTCTCTGCATGTTCACCCACCTGGAAGCTCTGCGGACTCTGTCCTTTTGGGTTTTCTGGAGGCTTCATTACATAGGCACGACTGCCTAGGTCATTGGCCATTGGTGAACTCAACCTCTAGCCCCTCTCTCCTCTCTCCAGAGGTCAGGGGGTAGGAACTGAGAGTTCCGACTCCCTAATCACAGGGTTGTTCCCTAGGCTGCCGGCCCCCCACCCCCCACCTCACGCCTCAGGTGCTTTCCAAAAGTCACCTCATTAATATAACAAAAGTTAGCCATGATTTCCCAAGGCAGCACCAAATTCTGGGAACGTTTGGTAAATCCCCTCCTGGCCATTTATGCTCATGTTCGTGAGGTCTTCTGACTTTCAGGACTGGTTCTTGGCCACAGATAGTTTGAGAAGCACTGGTATCCTCCATCTGTGCCTCTCTTTAGACAAAACTGCCTGTTCCGGTGGCGCTGGGGGTGGCCCAGTCGGTTAAGCATCCTTACTCTTGATTTCGGCTCAGGTCCTGATCTCAGGCTCCTGGGATCCGGCCCCCCATCTAGCTCCCCACCCGTGGGGGAGTCTGCTTCCTTCCTTCTCTTTCTCCCTCTGCCCCTCCCCCCACTTGCATGAACTACCTCTCTCTCTCTCTCTCTCATAAAAAATAAATCTTAAAAAACAAAAACAAAAACAAAACTGCTTGTTCCAAAGAGGACTCTGCCACAGCTGCGGCCACTTGCAAGGGGCACTTCTTTTTTTTTTTTTTTAAAGATTTTATTTATTTATTTGACAGAGAGAGAGATCACAAGCAGGCAGAGAGGCAGGCAGAGAGAGAGGAGGAAGCAGGCTCCCTGCAGAGCAGAGAGCCCGATGCGGGCCTCGATCCGAGGATCCTGGGATCATGACCTGAGCCGAAGACAGAGGCTTTAACCCACTGAGCCACCCGGATCATGACCTGAGCCGAAGGCAGAGGCTTTAACCCACTGAGCCACCCAGACGCCCACAAGGGGCACTTCTAAAATCAGCACCTGCTTGTTTTGCTGGAAGTGGGAAAATTTAAACTTGGTGTGGAGGGATAAGCAGGAATAGACTTCAGTCTTTTGTTAGGAAACAAAGGAAGCAATGTAGGATTTTAAAGCAGAGAAATGGCATGATCAGACTTATTTTTTTAGAGGAGTGGGCAATACCGGGCACAGGAAGGTGAGTTGGGAGGTTGTTACAGTTGCCGGGTCAAGAGTTGATAGCGGTTTAGGGTGGTGTTGGTGGGGATGAAGAAACATCAACAGATTCAAGAGATTTTGTTAAATGGGAGGCTTAAATACGTGTGTTAGGAAGTGGAGGAGAGAATTACCTTATTCCATGGTTTGGCTTTGTTTCCTGTATGTCTTAACACTGATGGTTTTTCAAGATAATCAGGTTTCTGTGCTATTTATTTAAATAAATGGTAGGTAAATGGTTGGACAGTTTCTATTTGCTTTTATCACACAGTCCACTTGCTGTCAGCTCTGTGCATTTCTGTGACTTTACCTGAATACCTAGAGAACATGGAAATTCCAGGTGTAATTTACTATAGAAAATCTGATTATTTGCCCTTTTTTGAAATCCTGTGCCTTACAACCTGAGAACAAATTTTATTTCCACAACAACAAAAAAAATCAATCTGAATACTTAGTTGACTTTTTTGAAAATATCATTTATCATTTTGCCAGAAATACACAGGTATAAATCCAGTAATTAAAATTTTAATATTGTTCTTTACATATGATATGTGTGTGCTTATTAATATGACTGCTAATATCTGGTGGTTAAATTCATTTTGTTTGTATTCAGGGAACAACTCAGTTCCTAGCATGGTTCATGCAGTGATTCCCAAACTCTGGATTTAGTTGACCAATAATATTTCTTATAATATAGCGTTCCCTACTTTTTATCTTATCAAGTAAGAACCTAAAACCAAATAAAGAATATTTATATCTACTATATCACCATCAATTCAAAAAAATGTAAAAACAGTTAACACCAAAGGGTGGGAAGTAGCCAAGAAATAATTCTGTTTTTTCCATTACTTTTTTTTTTTAAAGATGTTTATTTATTTGACAGAAAGAGAGAGATCACAAGTAGGCAGAGAGGCAGGCAGAGAGAGAGGTGGAAGCAGGCTCCCAGTTGATTAGAGAGCCCGATGCAGGGCTCCATCCCAGGACCCTGAGATCATGACCTGAGCCGAAGGCAGAGGCTTTAACCCACTGAGCCACCCAGGCACCCCTCCATTACTTTTTTTAAAAAACAACTTTACTGGAAGTATAATTTACACATAATAAAATGTACCCAGCTTAAATGAGGGGAAAAAAAGAGTAGGAAGGATAAAATCTTAGCAGACAGAACAATTATTAAAACCAAACAGATTTAGGGGCATCTGGGTGGCTCAGTCATTAAGCCTCTGCCTTCAGCTCAGGTCATGATCCCAGAGTCCTGGGATCGAGCCCCACATTGGGGTCCCCACTCCGCGGGAAGCCTGCTTCTCCCTCCCCCACTCCCTCTGCCTGTGTTCCCTCTCTTGCTGTGTCTCTCTGTGTCAAATAAATAAAATCTTAAAAAAAAGCCAAACATTTAGTTTTTGAAAACTTCATGCATGTCTTAGTTTTCTCTTTTTACCATGCATTGGTGAACATGACCTCTTGGCTGGTCTACAGGTAGAACTTGGGTTCCACGCACTGTTCTAGGAGTGGCTGAGAAAGAAGTCTTCTCCAAACAGTGCAGGCAGGGCAGGAAAAATAATTTTCCTCTATCCTCCTAGAATTCTACCGCCACCCCACCCCACCCACAATAAAAGAGTAACAGGAGAAAAAGAAAACAATTTTAATTACATAGCACACACGAGAGTCCCACAAAGATATGAGACTCAAAGGCAGCTGAATATTTGAGCCTTCTGAGCCCTTCCCAGTTCAGGGAAGGGCTAGGTGTCCCGGGCTGCCAAGGGCAGCGGTGGGAAGCCACCATGAGAAAGTGAGGGGAGGAACTGTTTGGTAAACGAAGGCTGCCCGGCCCAAACATCAGTCTCTCGGGTGCAAAGGTGATTTCTGCTCAGAGCTGCCTTCCTGGTACAGGCCCCTTTTCTAATTTAATCTCCCTTACAAAAGGGTTACTCCCGCTGTTTTCAGAGCTTCTCCTGAGTCCCAGTTTCTCAGAAATAATCAGTTCAAAATAATAAGCATGCCAAAGGGGCTATTTTGTGTGGCATATCCTGCCACCCTCCATCAGAGCAAGTGCCAGAGCTAGCCTTGAGGAGCCCTGCCTGGGCCCCCCCATGAGAGGTAAGGTAACCAGCTGAGGCATGGTCTTAGCTGTGGGGCAGGGAGAGCAACTCTTCTTTTGTATTCATTTATTTATTCATTACCTCTCACCTGTCCACTTTTCTCCTTTTTAACCCTGTTTAGCTTATCAGCTGATCACCGTGGTGATTGCAGCAGCAGGAGGCGGGCTTCTTCTGATTCTAGGCATTGCACTGATTGTTACCTGCTGCCGGTGAGCAACTGAGGGGGGAGCCGTTCACATTCTAATTCTCTGCCTCTGCTAAGCAAGGGTTGTGTTGATTTTAAAGAATGTTTGGGGTGCTTTACAGTATTAAATCATCCTGTATGACTGAGCCATTCAAAAAAGGAGAAAGGGAAATTCATGATAGATACTGCCATTGAGAAAGGAGAGCAAATGGAACTCTGTTTCCTTTACTAAAAAAAAAAAAATCCCCAAGCACAAGCAACAAAAAAGTGATAGATTGGACGTCATCAAAATTAAAAAATCCTGTGCTTCAAAGAACCCTATCAAGAAAGTGAAAACACGGGTGCCTGGGTAGCTCAGTGGGTTAAAGCCTCTGCCTTCAGCTTAGGTTATGATCCCAGGGTCCTGGGATTGAGACCCGCATCGGGCTCTCTGCTCAGCAGAGAGCCTGCTTCCTCCTCCTCTCTCTGCCTGCCTCTCTGCCTACTTGTAATCTCTCTCTCTCTGTCATATAAATAAATAAAATCTTGAAAAAGAAAGAAAGTGAAAACACAACCTAGGGAACAGGAGAAAGTGATTTTAAATCATATGTCTAGTAAGGGACTTGTGTCTAGACTGTAGAAAGAATTCTTAGAACTCAATAATAAGGGTGCCTGGGTGGCTCAGTGGGTTGAAGCCACTGCCTTCGGCTCAGGTCATGATCCCAGGGTCCTGGGATCGAGGCCCACATCGGGCTCTCTGCTCAGCAGGGAGCCTGCTTCCTCCTCTCCCCTCTCTCTCTGCCTGCCTCTCTGCCTACTTGTAATCTCTCTCTCTGTGTCAAATGAATAAATAAAATCTTTAAAAAAAAAAAAAAGAACTCAATAATAAAAAGGCAACCTCATTTAAAAATGGGCAAAACACTTGAATAGGCATTTCACCAAAGGAGATGAGCAAATGTCCAGGAGGCACATGAAAGACGCTCCCAGTGTCATTAGCCATCAGGGAAATACAAACAAAATTGCCAGGAGACACCACTTCCCACACACTAAGATGCCTATTTAAAAACCACAAGGGGGAGTGGAGGGATGGATAACTGGGTGAGTGCTGGCTGTTATATAAGACTGACAAATCACTGACCTCTACCTTTGAAACCGATAATACATTATATGTTAATTAATTGAATTTAAATAAGAAAAATAAAAAACAAGAAAACGGCAAGCATCGGTGAGGCTGTGGAAGAGTTAGAATGCTCCTACTCTGCTGGTGGAAACAAAATGGTGCAGCCCCTCTGAAAAAGTCTGTCAGCTCCTCAGGAAGTTAAACACAGCGTCCGCCTGTGACCCGGCACCTCCTCTCTGATGTCCACACCACGAGAAGTGAATATGTACAGAAACGTGTACAAAAGACCACCTCTTGTATGATTCCATTTATATGAAATGTCCAAAATAGGCAAATCTCACAGACACAAAAGGTAGATTAGTGGTTGCCTCAGGCTAGCGGGTGAGGGGTGGGAACTGGGAAGTAAGGGGTGAGGGGCTTCTTTTTAGGGTGATGCAACTGTTGTAAACATTGTGCTGATGGTTGCACACATCTGAATATACTCAAACCATTGGCTTACATGCTTCAGATAGGCAAATTTAGAAGCAAACAAAGGTGAAGGGGTTAGTAGGGCTGTTTTAGTGGTAAGCAAGCAGGAGTCAGCCCATGGCGTGAGCACATGCTCAGCATTATGCAGGGCTCTGGGCTTCTTGGAAGCCAGGGCAGTTGGGTGTCTCCTGGAAAAGGAGGAGAAAGGAAGAAGTTGGTCCCCTTTCTGGGTGATTAGCTAGTCAGATAATAAAAAGCTCTGACCTTTGATTTAGATGATTATAAATGGCAGGAACTTTTCTGACGTAACAGATAGAGGGAACCTACCAAAATAGCAAGTTATCTTTTCAACCATTGATATGAAGGACACTATAAAATATCTTTCACCTTCAGTAAAGGCTGCAGAGAGTAGTTTGCCCTAATCGCCCTTCCGGGAACACTGGCCTCATGGTCCGGGTTTGCCTGTCATTTGCAGAGTTTCCACTCTATCATCAAAGACAAACTATTAGTGGAAATAAAATCCTGGGTAGGAGACCAGCAGCTAGAGGGATTAAACCTCAGGAGGACGTAAGCCTCCTAATTGCTAAGGGTCTGAGAACCAGGCACTGTGACTGCCCGGAGAAGGAGCCGGTGACTGTGGGCTTCAGGGAAAGGGAAGGTAGTCGTGAATTACTAAGTCATTGTTTGAAACCGGACGCCCCACCCTCCAGGGAGCAACACAGTGGCAGGTCTGTTCTAGAACTTACAAGAAGGAACAACACCTAAGCCACATGCCGGACATTTGGTTTTATGACCCTGAGTCATTTTGTGCCTTCCCAGAAAGTTTATTTACAGGAAGGGGAGGTAAGATGGATGAAACTTCAGATTATCTTACCCAGGGCAAATATAACGAAAAACGTCTACTCCTAGGCCCACTCCATAGGTAAATCAGATATATTTCCACCATTTCCAGCCAGGGAACCCTCACAAGTAGGGGAGCTGGTCCTGGGCTTTCCCTGACCTGCTGAAATGAGAATGTGTGAGGGTAATATAAACAGGGCGGCATTTTTGCAAATGAGAGAGCCCGGTTTTATGGTCCGTGGAGTAGCTTCATGGGGGTAAAAGGGCCCTGGCTGGTGAGGCAGGAGGCCTGCACCTCATCCCAGCTTCACTAGTAGCAAAATGTGACCTGGGGAACAAGTCTTATCTTTTTGCAAAGCCAGAGCTGTCCCATCCCCAGAGCCCCTCTCTTAGTAAATCTTAGTGAGACCTACAAGCTTCCTGCAAGTGTATACCCTGATGCTCAGGCAGCTTTAGAACCATTGGATTAAAGAATCCTAAAGGCCTTTTGGCTCCAGCATTCTGGGAATTTATGACTCTGATTTCCCTGGCTGCCCCCAAGATGCAGCGACCTCTGTCCCCTGGAAAAGACTGCTTCACTATCGATAGCCGTGTTTGTCCTCTCCGTCCATGGTAACGCGTCCCTTCCGGTTGGAAGATCTTTTTGCATTTTTTTTTTTTGCATCTAATTGCCTTTTTACTTGTTTTAGGCAAAATATAACAATAAGGCCATTTTTTTCCAGTGGGCATTTACAAAAGAATATAATGGTAGCTTTCCGTCTAATTTACCTTCTAAAATAGTCAAACGTGCTTTCACAGATATCATTTCTTTACCATTTATCATTTCTTCATTCATTTAAATTGTCAACTATTTCCCATTCCACAGAAAGAGTAAAAATGACATAAGCAAACTCATCTTCAAAAGTGGAGATTTCCAAATGTCTCCATATGCTGAGTACCCCAAAAACCCTCGCTCGCAAGAATGGGGCCGGGAAGCTATTGAGATGCATGAGAACGGAAGTACCAAAAACCTCCTCCAGATGACGGATGTGTATTACTCGGTGCGTATCACTGTGCCCAAGGCATCTCAGGCTCCGATCCCCTCTGAGAAGTACGGGGATTGTGTTTTGTGGTGAAACAAAGATAACTTCAGCTGCTTAAGGGTTAAAGAGAACGGTGGCCTGAGCCTCTTATTTACGTAATTTAATATTCAACCTGCTTACGATCTATTTGCATGGTATTTGTTAGTTTTGACATCGAGATCATGAAGGCTATTTCCACCAAGCATATTACTTTTATGGCGGTTGTGGTGATAACCCTTCCTGGGACCGAATTTGCTTTTGAGTTATAAGATTGGAAACTGAGAGCAGAAAGAATTGAGTGCTATTTAGCCTGTGGCCCTTGCCCTTTCATCTCTTGTCTGCTGCGCTCTACCTCCTGTGCTTGGGGGATTGGGAACAGGTGTAAAGTCAACAATCCAGCGACCTCCTAGGCAGGCACTCCTCAGAGGTTTAGGAGATGTTCACTCAGTGGGTCTTCAGCGGCTGGCCCCGATTGCATCTTCTGGAAAGAGGGCAGACCACTGTGAGCCCTGGCTCCTTCTGTCCCCCTTGGATAACCCGTGTGCTGCCCGCTTCATTTCACATCACGTGGCAAACACAAACAGGACTGAGCTGGAAAGTAAACAGATGTAGGTGACTTCTTATCCCACGTGGACCTCTTTGAGGTAGAAATAAACATGAAACCTTGACCCGTGGGGACTTAATAGCGCTGTGACCGAAGTCACTGCCCTGCTAGTTGCTGTGGGGATGAACCCTGAGGATTCAGACTTTGGATGGGAGAGGTTCATGTTGAGGAAGCTGTTGTTTCCATTGGACCCTTTGGAGAACGTAAAACCGGGGGCGGGGGGAGAACAAGAAGAAGTAAGGGGAAAGATAAACGTAGACACAAACTTCGCGCTGTGCCTGGGAAGCCCTGTGCCTCTCACGGCAGCCAGGTGTCTGCCGTGAGGGACTCTTCCCCCCCACCTGGCGAGATCGCATAGGGACAAACAGACCCGGGCACCGGAGGACCAACCCCGGCATGTTTCCGTGGAGTTAGCGCAAGAGTTGCCTTAAGTAGAAATAATCAAGAACTTAAACCAGCCCCATCTTCCTTTCAGAAATGGGCTGAGCAGTCCGTAGAGCCTACACTGACGGTGCGAAGCTGTCCCCCGAGTGAGAAGGCTGTCCCCAGACAGTGGCCTCGGGTGTACTTTGGGCACTCCTGGGATCCAAGCTCATTATATGCTGTCTCCAGTGTTTTCTTTCTGCCAGGCAAGCATTTTCCCCCAGTGGGCCTCATTGAGGGCCTCCTCAAGGTAGCTGTGTCGTTTCCCTGGGAGCTGGCTGCTTTCGCTCATCAGCTAGGGAGTCGTGGGCTAGGCTGGGATCTGGTCAGAGACGGCGGCCAGTGGCTCTTGGCCTCCCACTCTGGGGTCCTAACTCCACTTTTGACAGGCGGTCCTATGACCTTGCAAAAGTCAGTTCCCTGTTTGCCGCAGGGACCTTGGTGTTCTGCTAAATGCCAGAGAGGATTTAAAGCCCTTGTGCTCTGCAGAGAAAGACACTTTTTTTTAATGTCAAGATGATAATCAGGTAATAATCTTTATAATAATTAGGATAATTAGCCCAGGTCTTTTCCAGTGTTGGTCTAAAATTGCTGGGCTGCCCTTGATCGTTTTTTTAAACCTCCTTTGAAAATATGGACAAAGGTACGCCAGGCTCCACAGACAGGTCCTGGGAGGTCCTGACTTCTAGGTCAGACCCTGCTCCACTAGGGTTAGCTGCCTCCATCTTGGGTTTTAATAAACGTAGCATTCTTTTTTTTTTCCCCAAAGGAAAAAAGCATTAAATTTAAATCCTTGAATAATAAATAGAGTTCTCTTCTCTTCTCTTCTCTCTGGCCACCAGCCCACAAGCGTAAGGAATCCCGAACTTGAACGCAATGGACTCTACCCGGCCTACACTGGACTGCCGGGGTCACGGCACTCGTGCATTTTCCCCGGACAGTATAACCCATCTTTCATCAGTGATGAGAGCAGGAGAAGAGACTACTTCTAAGTGCGGAAGAGAGAGGGAGGGCCCCGCACTCCGCGGCNGGGGGGGGGGGGGCGTGCCCACGGGCTGCTCCCAGGACTCGCGGAGCCACGCTCCTGTGGCAAGCAGGAAGCAGCGGGACAGGCGCGAGGGGCGTGACCGTAGGGGAAGGGGACAGACGGATCCGGCACGTGGATTTGGGGGCTGCTCCTTGGGCGCCTTCGCCCTTACTGTGAACCTGAACGTGGGCCAGTACTGGGAGTCCCTGAGTGCGGCAGCCGCCCCCCGCCACGGGCCACGGGCACGGGCTGACTCTTAGTCGGGACAGGGCTTCAGGCACCTCCGCCAGGACCCAGTCTTTCCTTAGTTTGCACTTTAGTCAATTGGATAGGGAGGTCTCCTTTTGGACTTTTTCCAAGACTGTTCCAAAAAGAAGGCCTCTTTTCCTCAGACGCTCCCATAGGCCTCAATCTGGTGATTAATTTACCACAAAATACAGGCTCTTTCGTGGTTTTCCTGCCTGGTAGCTACGTGCTAAACCACAGATGATGATGATGAACATACCACTAAGGTTTGGAGATGCTGCAGGTGAGCATACAGTATTTTTAATAGTTTCTAGGTCTTCTGCAGTTTCCAAGCCAACCCTCAAAACAAGGAACTGAACTGTGTGAGGCAATGCGCACACTCCATTTTGAGGTCAAGGTGACATTTATTTAAAATTTTACCCCCTCTGCAGCTAATTCTCTTATTTTCCAAATCAGTCTGCATCAGGGCAAAACAAGTTGCATTTGCTTTTCATTAGAGGCCTCCCACCGCCCGCAGGGAGGCCGGACAGGCAGCGGCAGGCCCAGGACGCTGGGGGAGGAGGCCCAGAGAGTCGCCGAGCCGCGGGCGGCGGGGCGCTTCTCATCCCTGAGGGCAGCGCCCGGCGCCCTCCCGGGGACTCTGCCCTCGCCCTCGGCGGCCGAAGCGGCTGTGCCCGTGCCGTAGAAATGGGGAGCTGAATGCAGGCTGGGCCTGAGCGGGAGTTCCGCCGCGGAGGGAGAAGCACCTGGATGTGGCCCGCCGACTGGGCCGACCGGCTCGTTCCCCTTCCTGAAAGGCCGGTGCTTCGGGAAGCCGGCTTCCTGGTTCCTGAGGAAGACCCGGGAGCTGGGATGGAGCCACGCGTCCGTGAGTCTGCTTCCCTCCTGGGGCGGCTTCTGTGACCCTATCCCAGATCTCGTCCACGAACTCGGTGTCCTCTTTCAGCCAACGGCCCAAAGCTGTTTATTCACTGAGGAAATAACTTATTTTCTCTCATGCAATAATTTGTCCCTCTTCGTACTACTGCCGAGTTCCCTCTAGAAACATGGTAATTTCAGTCAGCATTGGAGAACTAAAGCCTTCTGGCCAGTTAAGGAGTTGAGAGTTTGCCTTTGGGAAGGAAGTGCCACGTGTCTTATTTATTATGCCGGGGACCTGGGTCCTGGGAGGGGGGAGGGGGCACCCCCAGGTCGCGGTGTCTTTCCCTGCTACTTGTGGAACTGCGATTATTCCCGCCACGTGCTTTTGACACATGCTGGTTTGGGATGAAGTAAGAGAACACAGTGGTAAGAGAATTGTTCCCACCCTGAAGCTTGGAGCTCAGGGGCTACATTTCTGGAAGCCGTCTAGACAGTTCCGTCCTGGGCATGGTTGTTTCTTCAGAGTTCTCTCATCTCTTTAGAGTGTACCTCACACTTACTGTTCTGTCATCCTCGTCCTTAGCATTTTAAGGGTCAACTCCTGTGTCCCCTGGCCTCCACGAGCCACCAGCACCCTGCTGCAGGGGGAGCACAAGTCAGGTGTGACGCTTTTTAGTCATTGCATTGGATTCCTCTCCTGAGATACAAATTCTCTTTTTGTCAGTGGATGCCAACTTCAAATTGCAGGGCATCACCTCTCTGAAATCTCTGGGTCTTGCCTTTCTCTGGGGAAGCAAACGGCCTTCGTGCCCGTGGTCTCACATCTAACTGGAGAGCTCCGAGCTCCTGGCCCCCACTCACCCTGGCCAACAGACCTGGCTCCCTTGTGAGGTGGCCTCGCTTCCTGGCTCGCAGATCCTTGCTTATCCCCAGAACCCAGAGCCATGGTGAGAGGGGGCTATTCCCAGGCATACTCGGCTAAAGGTGTCCGATGCTATCTCAGCTGACAGATCATCTCCTGTGTCAGGACCAGAAGCTATAAGCTGCACAAAGTTAAGTGTTTTGTCTCAAAAGCATTCTTAAGAAGAACCCTGATGTCCAGAAAAGAGTGTCCTGTGAGTTCCAAGAATGCTTTCCTGTGAGTCGGTTTGGTGCATGTGAAGTGGACTAAGAATGTTGTTTTTCTTTTACTGTGAAACAAGGAGGCCCCCCTGCCAATGTGAGGTTCAAATATATCTCCTTGCTAGGAGGCTGTGGGGTTGAGGAAGAGCATGAGGGTCTAAGAAGGCATGAAAACAGCATGAGTGTCCCCCAGTTACACGTTGGCTGCCCACCCTGAGTGAGGAAGGGAGAGGCTGGCTGCACGTCTGCCTGGGGTTAACACGTCCCAGAGGGCCCTGCCTGGCGGGAGGGCAGATAAGCAGTGGCACAGCAGCAGCCTGGACTGGAGGGCCGGGCAGTGCCTCAAAACAGGACGGGGGGTTGGGGGGGGTCACCTGCCAGCCTCCTGGCCACTGTGGGTTTTGTTTAAGCTCCGGGGGTAGGGAGGTGTCTTCTTTCTCCTGTCTTTTCCTCTCGGCCCCACGAGCCAGCCCAGGGCCCTGGAGAGAATAAATGAAGTCTACCCATCGTGACCAGAATCTAGCATTCCCACCATGACCAGGCTCTGTACAAGGCCCTTGGCCTCACCACAGCCTGCCGAAGTGTGCACGAGAGTGTCCGTTTCTTTCAAAGAGGATGAATATCTTGCCTTAGAGAGCCAGGATTCAAACCCTTCTCCCTGCCTTGCCTTCCTGGTGAATGCTTCACCATCTATATGGACCTTTACGTGTCCAAGAGGGCAGAGAGAGTGGGCTTACAATATACTTTTTTTTTTAAGAACCTTAATATTATTAAACATTAACTGAACTAATGACATGAAATGCAAAAAAAATGTCAAATCCTTTTTGAAAAAGTCCTTTTGGGTTCATTGCATGTAATTGCATCTACTTCTTGGACACGTGAGGTCATCGTTAAGAAAAGAGTGGCTGGTTTGTGTTTAGCGAGAAGTGTATTGGCATGTGGCTTTGGGTGTCGGAAGGGTGAGGTGATGACCCGTGTTTCTGACAAACGCAGCTAGACTTAGATACCCGTCTGAGGGCTGCTTTGCCTTGTGTCCGCGGGAAGGCTGTGGCTCCCACATATTGGAAGCATATTTTTGTGAACGTGATCAGAGTCGTGAACATACTCAGCTGAATGTCTTAAATGCTGACAAATCTTCCTCCTTGGATGAAAAGTTATTTTCAGAAGCAGCTAAGTCATTTAGAGCCAAGTTGTTGAATGGAGAGTGTAATCGAGCTGACTGCTAGCATTTGGAATTCTAAACAAAGATGTGACTATTAAGTTCTCGAAGAGGTAATTCTTAAAGTTGGTCCAAACAGAAGGGCAGCATCTTTGCAGTACAAGGCTGGATGGCTGCCCAAGAAAATGTTTTTGAAAGATGGTATTTATTCAGATGTGGGAGTTCCCAGAGCAGACACGTGAGGGTCATACCTCACATGTGGCTTTGTGGGGTCTCCATGAAGACATCTTGCCCACTGGTCAAGTGCCCGGGTACCCGGTAACCCTGGGAACTTTGCCTGAAGAAGCTGAAGCCGAGCGTTCTAGTAGCTTCTGGCTTAGTTTAGCCTAGCACGCTCCAAAGTCGGGTTCTGACCCGTCGTTCTAAGACACTTACCCTGATTTCAAAATGAGAGTACTTCTTTGAAGACAGGAAGAATGCAAAGTTCAGTATTTCAGTATTCTCTGTCTTCTTTAAAACTGCCCTTAATATCAGAGATATTTTTTCTATGGGAAGACTTTTGTGGGGATGAGAAGGGACATGTCATTTCCTCCTTCTTGACAAAGCATCTTCTGAGGTTCTTGTGTGCGTTTTTAGAAATAGATAGGGTTTTGTAGAGTTGTCTTTTGAGTATGTGTTCTTTTTTCTTTTCTGAAATCCCCAGAGGAGGAGACTGGTTAAAAGCCTAGAAATATCAAAGTATTAAATGCCAGTTAATTTGTTGTGCTAAAGTATCTTTTCGATAGTGTTATAATCCATCCTGTTTGGTATCAACTGCCCACAAAAAAGCCTGTGAAACCCAAGTGGACAATTTAGGTCTATAAAGAGAGATCTTACACCAGCTTTTGCCCCTCTGAATTTTTTAGAGGACATTTCAAAGGATTTGCCTACTAGATTCTGGTTTTATCTTCTCTTTTCTTTTTTTTTTATTTTTTATTTTATTTTTTAGGACATGCAATACAGGTGCTGTTCTTGCCTAGGAAGGATGGGACTGGACCGGGGTGGGATGGAACCAGTCTATCTGAGAAACTAACCCAGATTTCTGTATTACCTTGGCCTGTTTCTGCAAAAAAAGGTCTTTCATCATGGGTTGCTGTGAGTTTCATTAATGTTTGCTGTTGTTGGACTTACAGTTAAATGAAGCATGTTGCTGGAATATGAGCTTCTCGAGTTTTCACATTGTCCCGAATTTCTTTTTGCAAACCTTTAAACCTAGCCCCTGGTCATTTGTGTTAAAACCATTATGAGAATGTTATTTAAGGTTGTATTATAATTGCCACCTCCACTAATTATTCAGTACTGTAGCAGCAAAGTATTATTTGTAAGAATTTGGTTATTTTTATACTTATATCTACTTTAAGTCTGGCGTTCTAGTCAGTAAATGATGCAATAAAATGAATATCATTTTCATTGTGCGTTTTTCTCGTAATGACAAGCAAATAGTGCAGCAGGTTCCCTTTCACGAGTTAACAGTGGGACTCTACAGGGAACTCTTGCATGGCAAACGTAGGGACTGAGTCATTTCTGGATCCTCAGTGCCCAGCTCAGTGAGGAAATACACTTTTGATGATGGATGGATGGACGGACACACTGACCTAAAATGATAAAAAGCCTAACTCAGGTATAACACCTGCTCTTGTTTACTTTCCTTTCTATGGATTGCAGAGCACAGATAACCAGTTCAGATGTTCAGCATTTCCTCCTGAATGCTTCCCCCCACCCCAACCACCCCAGGCCACCTCTTCACATCTTGGAGGGGAAGGGGCAGGAAGCAAGCATGTCTGTGCTCCATGGCAGGGAGAATCCGTGGAACTTTAAGACAGCGGGCCATGACCCTTACACCCATGCTGGCCAGTGAATGTGGCTGCCTGGCTAGATGGATGTTCATTACTTATTTGCTTCCTCCAGTGCCTTTCATGGCAGGGATGGGTGAGCCTCTCAGATGCTTTATGACGGAAACCTTGGTCACTAGGAGCACTAGGAGAGGCTAATCATGTCAGCTTGGCGCCTGAAGGTGAACTTTGGGCACACTAGACCAGGTGGCAGTTCATCAGACAGCTCAGAATGGAGATGACCAGCAGTACTTTCCTCTCCTGACCCAGCGCCCCCCCCCCCCGAGCTTTCTTAGCCTTTCCCAACGGAGATCTCAGCAGAATCCCAGGACTGACCCCTCTCTTTTTCCTGCCCACCTCAGCCAGACATCAAAGCATTTCCAGACCCACCCACCCATGGTATCTTTTTAGGACCTAAAAGTGGGACTATTGCTGTCCACTGACAAGCTGGCCAGAGTGCTTGTCCTACTTGTGCATCTGACCGGATTTGATTCGCCAGTAAGTAAAGATCTAAAAAATATTTTTAGACCCTTGGACTTAAAGGACTTCATCAGTGCACACTGAGTTGTTCCAGTTGCTTAGAAAGTGACAAAAAATAAGGGGCATAGACCAGAGTCCTTCAGTATTGGATCCTGGATGGTCAAGACAGCTCTGAATGCCCAGAACTGGGTTGTGGCATCGTGCAGCCACCTGACGCAGCAAGCATGAACTTCAGGAAGATAGAAGAGAGATGCCAGGGGCGCCTGGGTGGTTCAGTCAGTTAAGAGTCCCGACTCTTGATTTTGACTTGGGTCATAATCTCAGGGTTGCAAGATTGAGTTCTGTGTTGGGCTCACACTCAGCATGGAGTCTGCTTGAGATTCTCTCTCCATCTCCCTCTGCCCCACCCCGACTCACTCACGTAGCTTCTTTCTCTCTAAAATAAATAAATAAAATCTTTAAAAAGAAGAGAGAGATCCCAAGAATAAAGATATTTATTGATCTTTATTGACCTCATAAAAATTTACAGCACCACTGGAAGGCCTGGGCTCCAACCACTGGAACAAGACATTCTCTATATTTCATGGCTGTTTTTCCCAGATCATGATATCAGGCCGAAGTGGCTGCTCAACTCTCTGAGCCTCACAGTCCTGACCCCTGAAGCACGGATAATAATGATTGCCTTGCAGAGTTGTGAAGATTAAAAGGAAGAATCATGTGAGAAGACTCTGTAAACTACAAAGAAACCCAAAGAGAATGTATCGGTTCTCTACAGTACGGAACTCCTGTCACCAAAAGAAAGACAATTGAAGAATTAATATGTTATCTCAATGCTGATGCACTAGTAACTGGTCCCAAAGACCTTGAACTTGCTGTCAAAGTGTTGCTATCATTTCCCCCGTCCCTCCCCTCCCCTCCTGCTCCCCATGTTGCAAAGGAATTAATGAGCACAAAATTGGAAATCTGTAAGGGTGGGAATTAAGACTGTCCTGTTGAACATTAGATGTTCAGTGCCTGACACTTAACAGGCATTTGCTAAAACAGAATGAGTAAGTGAGAAGATGAACCATTGCAACAGAAGAAATACACTGAAGTTGAAGGCCCTAGGGACTCAGTCCCTCTAGGAGCTGCAGGCTGGTGGTTCCCTAATAGCAAGTGTGTGCACAGCTGTGACACGTAACTGAACAGGAACCCTTAGTAAAGGTCTCTTGTAGCAAAGCCCAAGCAGGCATTTGTAGATGAAACACTTTTAAGATGTGCTAGGAAGCCCTTCACCAGATGAGCTGGGGAACAACAGTATAATGGACTAGTACTCAGCAAAGAAAAGGGACAAACTACCGCAAAAGGCAACCCCAAGATCTCAGAACCATGTGCTAAGTGAAAAGAGCCAGACATAAAAGCCTTCATACTGGGTAAAGCCATCTATATTACATTCTGGAAAAGATAAAACTGTGGGGACAGAAAACAGATGAGTGGTTCCCTAGATGTGGGGAGGAGGATTTCTATGGTTCACTAAAAAAATTTCCAGCTTTCCTCCTTCCAGGCACAAGGTAGAGTGCACTTCCCCACCTCGAGTGAAATATGGCCACGGGACTTGCTTTGGCCAAAGAAATGTGAAGAGAAGTGAAATGTTTCCCTTCCCAATGATGCTTTAAGAGCCAGTGTGTGAATTCACTTCTCTTGCATCTGCAATCATGGAAATACATGTTGAGACTAAGCCGATGTTGGCGTGCGACCCTGGCTCTCTGGGCTTGGAAATGTCCCGTTGGTTTGTGAAGGCGCTGAGATTCAGGAGTCCCTGCTGCGGCATGACCCAGTCCATCCTGACCAGTGCAGCGCTCTAAAATTAACACTAGTTTAACTGTAGCTTATACGAGTGGCTTGGTTCCTAGTTCAATGCCATGGGACAGTAACGATTATCATTGAAATTTTTCAACTAAGTGATTTTAGGTTTGTTTGAGTTTTTTGTTGTGGTTTTGTTTTAACAAGAAGTCACGTTAGAAACATTCACTAGTGGTTAATGTTTTCTAAGCCTGCTGCTTGAGGCTTTGTGATATGAATGAATTTTGAACCAGAATGACCTAGGTTTGCAAGAGCTTATTAGATGAGATCCTTTTTCTTAAAGATTTTATTTATGTACTGGAGAGAGAGAGAGTGTGTGCACAAATGGGGGGAGGGGCAGAGGGAGAAGCGGACCTCCCCTACACACTGAGCAGGGAGCCTGAGGCAGGGCTCAATCCCAGGACCCCAGGATCATGACCTGAGCCAAAGGCAGACACTTAACCAACTGAGTCACCAAGGTGCCCCTAGCTGTGATATCTTGATGAATTTCTTTACTATTCTGATCCTTAGTTTCCTCCCCTATAAAATAGAACTACTGAGATCCTAATTCAGAGGTATATGGAGAGATTCAATGACAGGAGGTCTTTAAAGTGTATCTAAACAATAGGGTGCTTCATTTAGCTCTAGCCTGGGATGAAGCCAACATTGAATAGATGTGGGGTACAAGCTCCCTGATAGGCATGCTTGAGGCGGACATCTTGTTTATATACAACTAGAATATTCGTTCCTCTGTCTTTCGCTCCTGCTTACTTCACAGTTGCCAAGTCCCACTGTAATGCATTATCACCATGATATCAATAAGACAAAAGTTATTTTGAGCAATACACTACAATGTTATACTCCATGAGAAACGTGATCTATATTTAGCCCAGTGATGACTACGGAAACTGAGGAACAAGGTCTGTCTTCCTTGAGTCTCCACACCATCGCCCCAACCGTAGAATATCTTCTTCCTTACTTCCTTACTGGTTGGTTCACATTTCACATTGAGACTGATTCCTCTAAAGACCAAGGGCCTGGGGTATAGTCATCATAAGCTGGGAAAACAAGAACAGGCTCACCTTTGCTCATGGGTGCGACCTGGAGAGCAAGGCAGTGAGGTCATGACCGCCTGTGTTTTTATAAAACCTTTCGGAGAGGGGCTGGGCCAGGAAGACGTCAGTGCTGGGCTGAGGCCAAATGCATGAAATGAGTGGCCAGTTTTTCAAAAAGCTAAATTTACTCAATTTAAATGCAATGTCTTTAAGAGATACTGTCTTTTCTATTTTTTTAGTTATAAAAATGTCCTTTATTTTATGAAACGATGGTGATCGCAGATGGTAGTTCTTTCCTCCTTCCTTCCCTCCCTCCTGCCCTTCCTTCCCCCCTTCCCTCCCTCCTTTCTCCCTTTCCTCCCTCGCTCCCTCCCTCCCTCCCTTCTTTGTGTGTGTGCGTGCCCACATTACTAATTTGGGACATATCACTAGTTTTTTGTTGTTGTTGTTTTAACACCTTTGAATCTGAGAACACTGACATGGTCTAGCTGGTCCATCTCATGAAAGAGGAAATTGAGGCCCTATGAGGCTGAGTTACTTTTCCCAAAGTTTCCTAATGCCTCTGGTAGTTGTACAAGACAGAGGCCAAGTCGTGCAGTGCTTAGAAGAGCACAGGCTTCAGAGACAGATCTCCTGGGCTCGGATGAGATACTCACTAGGCTAGAGCCTTGACAAAGCATGGCGTCCCTCACATCATAGTTGCCATTGTTTTTTTCCCATTTTTAAAGCTAGGTTACTGTCAAGTATGAAAAGGAAGTCCCCTTCAAAAGGACAGAGTCGGGTGCCTGGGTGGCTCAGTGGGTTAAAGCCTCTGCCTTCAGCTCAGGTCATGATCTCAGGGTCCTGGAATCGAGGCCCGCATCGGGCTCCCTGCTTAGCAGGGAGCCTGCTTCCCCCTCTCCCTCTGCCTGCCTCCCAGCCTACGTGTGATCTCTCTCTCTCTCTGTCAAATAAATAAGTAAAATCTTAAAAAAAAAAAAAAAGACAGAGTTGAGCTGGTCTCAGACTTCACAGCAACATGCAAAGCTTGAGGGTAATGAAGCAATATCTACAAAGTTATTCACTTCATCGTGAAAGCAATAGAGATTGTCTAAAAGAAAAGATTTTAGGGAACCCAGCACCCAAGAAAGATCAGTCCATGGTGAAGTCCTGCCAGTCAAGAGAAAAATCAAAATACTGAGCATAATATTGTAGAAGTCACGAGGATAAGTATTGAAACTGTTTACCTTATAAGTAATACTGAAGAAAAAGAATTAAAATCCAGGAATAGAACAGAAATGTTACAAAACTCTGACAAAGCAAAAATAATGTAAGTAACCCAAACAGGAAGTGTGGGAGAATGGGATGCCCTTTCCCTTAGTTTTTGTAGCAGGTAAATCAATCCATACTGTTTAAAGTTAATAAGTTTTTAAAAGTACTATATCTTAGGGGTTTGCCCAATATATGCATACCTCATTTTATTGCACATTTCAGATACTGCATTTTAGTTTTTTGAGACAGAGCACAAGTGGGGGCAGGGGGAGAGAAAGGGAGGGGTAGAGGGAGAAAGAGATTCTTTTTTTTTTTTTTTAAAGATTTTATTTATTTATTTCACAAAGGGAGAGAGATCACAAGGAGGCAGAGAGGCAGGCAGAGAGAGAGAGGGGGAAGCAGGCTCCCCGCTGAGCAGGGAGCCCAATGCGGGCCTCGATCCCAGGACCCTGAGATCATGACCTGAGCCGAAAGCAGAGGCATTAACCCACTGAGCCACCCAGGCGCCCGAGAAAGAGATTCTTAAGCAGGCTCCTCACTCCAGCGCAGAGCCTGACCTGGGGCTTGATGTCACCACTACCACCTCCCACCCCCCCAAATCATGGCCTAAACCAAAATCAACAGTAGGAAGCTCAACTCACTAAGCCACCCAGGTGCCCTGCAGATACAGTTTTTTACAAACTGAAGGTTTGCGACAGTCCTGCATCGAGCAAGTCTGTAGACACCATTTTCCCGACAGCATTTGCACACTTCATGTCTCTGTCACATTTTGGTAATTTTCACAATACTTTAAAGATTTTATTTTTATTTATTTGAATGAGAGAGAGAACAAGCACGGGGGGTGGGGGAAGGACAGAGGGAGAGGAAGAAGCAGACTCCCCACTGAGCAGGAAGCCCCATGTGGGGGGCTCCTTCCCAGAACTCTGGGACCACAACCCAAGCTGAAGGCAGACACTTTACAGACTGAGCACCCAGGTGCTCCAATTTTTGCAATATTTTGAACTTTTTCATTGTTATATTGGTTATGGTGATCTGTGATGAGTCATCTTTGATGTTACTATTGTAATTGTTTTTGGGAAACATGAACTGTTGCCTATATGACATGGCAAATTTAATTGATAAATGTGTGTGTTCCAACTGCTCCGCTGATGGGCCGTTTCCCCATCTCTCTCCCTGTCCTCAGGCCTCCCTATTCCCTGAGATACATCAGTATTGAAATTTGGCCAACTAATAACTCTACAATGACCTCTAAGTGTTCAAGTGAAAGGAAGAATTACATGTCTCTCTCTTTAAATCAAAAGCTAGAAATGATTTAAGCTTCATGAGGAAGGCATGTCAAAACCTAAGAAAGGCCAAAAGCTAGGCCTCTTGGATCAAACAGTTAGCCAATTGTGAATACAAAGGAAGAGTTCTTGAAGGAAATAAAAAGCACTACTCCAGTGAGCACATGAATGATATGACAGTGACACAGCCTTACCACTGATGTGGAGAAAGTGTTAGTGCTCAGGATAGAAGGTCAAACCAGACACAACACTCCCTGAAGCCAAAGCCTAATCCAGAGCAGAACTCTAACTCTCTTCAATTCTAGGAAGGCTGAGAGAGGTGAAGAAGCTGCACAAGGTAAGTTGGAAGCCAGCAGAGGTGGCTTCATGAGGGTTAAGGA
The DNA here is from genome assembly GCA_002007465.1 of Ailurus styani. Lineage (NCBI taxonomy): Eukaryota > Metazoa > Chordata > Mammalia > Carnivora > Ailuridae > Ailurus > Ailurus styani. The sequence continues at coordinate 595,179 of LNAC01000367.1, read as the reverse complement.
AAGAAGTCATCTCTGTAACATGAAAGTACAAGGGGGAGCAGCAGGTGCTGATGGAGAAGCTGCAGCAAGTTCTGCAGAAGATCTAACTCACATAATCCATGACGGTGGCCACACCAACTGATTTTCAGTGTAGACAACACAGCCTTCTGTTGAAAGAAGATGCCATCGAGGACCTTCATAGCTAGAGAGGAGAAGTCAGTGCCTGGCTTCAAAGCTTCCAAGGACAGGCTGGCTCTCTCGTTAGGGCTAATGCAGCTGGTGACTTGAAGTTGAAGCCAGTGCTCATTGACCATTCTGAAAATCCCAAGGCCCTTAGGAATTGTGCTAAGTCTTCTCTCCCTGTGCTCTATAAATGGAACAACAAAGCCTGACTGATAGCACATCTGTTTACAACATGGTTTACTGCATATTTTAAGCCTACCATTGAGACCTGCTGCTCAGAGAAAAGATTCCTCCCAAAATATGACTGCTCATTGTCAATGCAGGTGGTCACCCAAAAGCTCTGATAGAACTCTCCAAGGAGATTCACGGCATTTTCTTGTCTTTTTCACACAACATCCATTCTGAGCACATAGATCAAGGAGTAATTTCCATTTTCAAGTCTTATTATTTAAGAAATAACTTTTGTGGGGCCCTGGGTCGCCCAGTCGGTTAAGCATCTGCTTTCAGCTCAGGTCATGATCTCAGGGTCCTGGGATTGAGTCCCACATCGGGCTCCCTGCCCAGCGGGGAGTCTGCTTCTCCCTCTCCCACTCCTTTTGTGCTCTCCCCCCTCTTTTCTCTCAAATCAACAAACAAAATCTTTTTTAAAAAATACATGGTGTTAGGCCACAGCTGCCAGATGTATATCAGCCGCCACCCTGATCAGTCCACAACCATCAACATCAAGGCAAGACCCTCTGTTAGCAGAAATAGTACATCTTGCTGAAAGCTCAGATGCTGGTTAGCATTTCTTAGCCATACTGTATTTTTAAATTAAGGTATATACATTTTTTAGGTATAATGCTATTGCACACCTTCTAGATTACACTATAGTATAAACATAACTTTTGTATGCACAGGGGAACCAAAATATCCATTTGAATCACTTTTTTAAAAATTTTTTTAGGAGAGAGAGAATGAGAGACAGAGTATGAGAGGGGTGGGTCAGAGGGAGAAGCAGACTCCCCGCTGAGCAGGGAGCCCGACGGGAGGCTCCATCCTGGGGACTCCTGGATCATGACCTGAGCCGAAGGCAGTCACCCAACCGATTGAGCCACCCAAGTGCTCCTGTTTGAATCACTTTATTGTGATATTTACTTTATTACAGTGGTCTAGAACTGAACCTGCAGTACCTCCAAGGTACAGCTTTCCTTTCTCTTGAAAGAGTGTTTTGGGAAATAATACCTCTTGTAGTAAAGAAACTATATTTTAGGTTTAGAAATAATTTCATTTTTACCTCAGTTGATTTTTCTTCTGTTATTTCAAATTAGAAACTAAATGTCTTGTTCCATTTGAAGAAGAGAATCTGTATTATCTCATGCTTATGCAATTATAGCCATCCATCTATCTACCTCCACCCACTCTCTCTCCATCAGTCTACATGCGTGGACAGAGATGTCTCCCCCGGCATTCTGCACATGTTAACACTGGTCACTGGATTGTGGGTGGCTGTTCCCTTCCTCCTCAGGCTTTTCCATGTTGCCTGAATTTATTTAATAAGGATGAGTCATTTTAATAAAAACAGTAAAATTATTAATTTAAAAAATAAGATGGTGGGGCGCCTGGGTGCCTCAGTTGGTTAAGCATCCGACTCTTGGCTTCAGCTTGGGTCATGATCCCAGGGTCCTGGGTTTGAGCCCCTCATCGGACTCCTTGCTGGGTATGGAGACTGCTCGAGATTCTCTGCCTTTGTCTCTGCCCCTCCCCCTGCTCACATGCTCACTCTTTCTCTCTCAAATAAATAAATAAATAAAACCTTTAAAAACATAAAAGAAAATGAAAAATAAGATGAGTACAGTAATCTATAATTTCCGGAATTGTTGAAGGAATATATGTGTGTATACCATATATAGTGATGTGTGGTTGTATACACACACACACACACACACACACACACACACACACACACACACGTGGCCTAGCACACTTCCTGGCATATTGTAGGCACTCAGTGGACGCTAGGTGCTATGATTATTGTTTTCTTGGAGAGAAGGAGAACCTTAAATCCTGACTGTAACAATCTCCTGTATTATTGGGGTTCTCAGTTGCTGAGGGGGGCATCCAGTCCGTTTGGCTTTTTAAAGGCCATCAGGTGGCTCACACAACTCCAGCAGGGACTCTGAGGATCCCCAGACAGGAACAACGGACGGCCCCGTCACCCACCCCACCGCTCCCACCGTGGACCCCAGGTAGGAGGCTGACACCTCAGCTTCTGCCTCCCCTCCCAGCCAGAGACAGGACTCCATCTGGTGCTGCTTCCTTTCACTTCTGTCTTCTAAATATGAGTTCTGTGCCCATGCCTCCGATTGATGGCACCAAGTCAGAGGCCTGCATCCCAGAGACAAGAGAGGCTGCACAAGCAAGGTCTTGGCTTCTACCTTGGAGACCCAGGACTCATGATGGAGGAGAATGCCACACACGGAAAGGTGGCCAAAGACGCTGGACACCCTCAAACAGGACAATACTATTGGCAGCACCTCTGAAGTATCCCTTACAAAGCCTGATGATCCAAAGACCAGAAGGATCCCAAGAGCACTTGAATATTTGGGTGAACTGTTTCCTTATTTATCCACAGGTTCTGCTAATTCATTGAAATGTATCTACATAAAATTATAAATCTCAGAGAAGGGACCTCTTATCTGATGTAAACAGTGTTATCACAGACCTCTCAATTCTTACCTTAAAGAGGAACAGAGTTGTTATAAAAGCTATAAACTGTATATAAAGAAAAATATTTTATTTTTTTAAAAGATTTTATTTATTTACTTGACAGAGATTACAAGTAGGCAGAGAGAGAGGAGGAAGCAGGCTCCCTGCTGAGCAGAGAGCCCGATGCGGGGCTCGATCCCAGGACCCTGAGATCATGACCTGAGCCAAAGGCAGAGGCTTTAACCCACTGAGCCACCCAGGTGCCCAAAGAAAAATATTTTAAAAGCAAGTGAAAACAACAGATTTACAGCAGATACGATGGAAGGAGGTTACTATACGTTGATGCTCCAAGCCTCATACCAATTTACTTTAAAAAAACTGGGGTGCCCGGCTGGTATAGTCAGGAGAGCATGTGACTCTTGATCTCAGGGTCATAAGTTCAAGCCCCATATTAGGTGTAGAGCTTACTTAGAACACACACACACACACACACACACACACACACACACACACACAAACCACACACTGAAAACCCAATAGATACATGGACAAAGGACATGCACAGATGACTGACAGATGAGAAAGTGCAAGAAGACCCATGACATAGAAAATATTAATTCTCACATACTGCTGAAGAGGCGGGAGACTACCCCTGTCTGGGGACCAAGCAGCTTGCATGTATTCTTATTTCAAACCTGTAAGCATGTTAGATATCATAATCGCCATGTTGTAAGTGAGGAAACTTGACATTCGGAAGGGTTGGGTCACTTGTTGACCAATAACACTTGATGCATTCGCTTCAGCAGCACATATACTCAAACTGGAAGGACACGGGGAAGATTAGCATGGCCCCCATGCAAGGATGACCAATATCACTTGGCAACACTGGAACTGAAAGACCAGGGTCCTTTCATTCACCAAACTATGTCTCTAGTGATTCATGTGATTCAAATCAAACTCTTTTCACCTCCGAAATTAACAGGACCTAATGCTAATTAGAATATTGTGGAAAGGTCCTTCTCATGAAGTACTGTGAGTGGGTGAGTAAATTAAAAACCCTAAAATCTGTTAGTACTTATTAAGAGCCATAAGAATTTGATTTCCATTAACCCAGTCATTCCACTTCAGGAGGATCTTCTCCTAGGGAATAATTAAATATATGAAAGCGTTATGAGCAAAAAGATGTTCATCAAGGATTTAAAAGAGTGAGCAATTGGAAACAAGCTAAATGTCTAGAATTATCTAATTCAATTGCTAAATGTTTGCTTACCTCCTAATAAAAGATGATATAGCCATTATAAACATGCTATAAATATTATAAAGGGAAGTATTCATATAGTTTTTTAAAATCCTTTTTTAAAAATTGTAGTTGACATACAGTAAGTACTATATTAGTTTTAGGTGTATAACAGTGATTCAACATTTACATACATTATGAAATGCTCACCATGACAATAAGTAGAGTTACCATCTGTCACCTACAAAGTTATTACAATACCATTGACTCTTTCCCTATGCTGTACTTTTCATCCCCATGACTTATTTATTTTATAACTGGAAGTTTGTGCCTCTTAATCCCCTTCACCTATTTTGCCCATTCTCCCATCCTCTCTCCCTTCTGGGAACCAACCACCAGTTCTCTGTATTTACAAGTCTGCTATTTTTCGTTGGTTTATTCATTTGTTTTGTTTTTTAGATTCCACATAAGTGAAATGGTGTGGTATCTGTCTTTCTCTGTCTGACTTATTTCGCTTAGCATAATACCCTCTAGGTCCATTCATGTTGTCACAAATGGCAAGATCTCATTATTTTTTATGACTGAGTAATATTCTAGTGTGTGTGTGTGTGTGTGTATCACATTTTCTTTATCCATTCACCTATTGAAAGATACTTACATCACTTCCATATCTTGACTATTGTAAATAATGCTGCAATAAACATAAGGGTGCATGTATCTTTTTGAATTAGTGTTTTCATTTTTTCAGATAAATACCTAGAAGTAGATTTACTGGATCATAGGGTAGTTCTATTTGTAATTTTTTGAGGAATGTCCATGCTGCTTTCCATAGTGCCTGTACCAATTCACATTCCCATGAACAGTGCCCAAGGATTCCCTTTTCTTTATTAGATCTCACCAACATTTGTTATTTCTTTTCTTTTTGATACTGGTCATTCTGACTGGTGTGAGGTGATATCTTACTGTATTTTTGATTTGTAGCTCCCCGATGATGAGTGAGGTTGAACATTCTTCATGTCTCTTGGCCATCTGTATGTCTCCTATGGCAAAATACCTCTTCAGGCAGGTCCTCTGCCCAATTTTTAATCAGATTGATTGTTTTCTTTTTAGTGGTGGGTTGCATGACTTCTTTATATATTTTGTATATTAACCCCTTATCAGATATATCATTTGAAAATATCTTCTATTCAGTAGGTTACGTTTTCATTTCGTTAATGTTTTCCTTCATTATGCAAAAGTTTTTAATTTGATGTATTCTCAATTTTTTTTTGACTTTTGTTGCCCTTGCATGAGGAGACAGATCAAAAAAATATTGCTAAGGCTGATCTCCAAGAGTTTACTGCCAATGTTTTCTTTTAGAGTTCTACGGTCTCAGGCCTCACATTTAGGTCTTTAATCTGTTTTTTTTAATTCTTTTTTTTAAGATTTTATTTATTTATTTGACAGAGAGAGAGAGATCACAAGTAGGCAGAGAGGCAGACAGAGAGAGAGAGGAGAAAGCAGGCTTCCCACCGAGCAGGGAGCCCGACACAGGGCTCGATCCCAGGACCCTGAGATCATGACCTGAGCTGAAGGCAGAGGCTTTAACCCACTGAGCCACCCAGGTGCCCCTTTAATCCGTTTTGAGTTTATGTGTGTGTCTGGTGTAAGAAAGTGGTCCAGTTTCATTCTTTTGCACATAGCTGTCCAGTTTTTCCAGCACCATTTACTGAAGAGACTTTTTCCTATTGCTTATTTTTGCCTCCTTTATCATAGATTAAATGGCTGTATAAGCATAGGTTGATTTCTGGACTTTACATTCTGTTCCATTGATCTATGTGTCTGTTTTTGTCCCAGTACCATACTCTTTTGATCACTGCAGGTTTTTCTTTTAAGATTTTATTTATTTATTTGACAGAGAGAGACACAGTGAGAGAGGGAACACAAGCAAGGGGAGTGGGAGAAAGAGAAGCAGGCTTCCTGAAGAGCAGAGAGCCCTATGCAGGGCTTGATCCCAGGGTCCTGGGATCATGACCTGAGCTGAAGGCAGATGCTTAATCCCTAAGCCACCCAGGTGCCCCAATCACTACAGTTTTGTAGGGTAGTTTGAAATTTGGGATTGTGAAACTCTGGCTTTGTTCTTTCTCATGTTTGCTTTAGGTATTCAGGGTCTTTTGCGGTTCCATACAAATTTTAGAATGACTCGTTCTATTTGTGTTGAAAAATTCTACTGGTATTTTGATAGGGATTGCATTGTAGATTGCTTTAGATAGTATGGACATTTAACAAAATTAATTCCTCCAATTCATAAGCATGGTTTATCTTTCCATTTATTTGTGTCATCTTTACTTTCTTTCCTCAATGTCTTATAGTTTCAGAGTATAGGTCTTTCTTTTCCTTGGTTAAATTTATTCCTAGGTATTTTATTCTTTTTAATGCAGTTAGAAATGGAATTGTTTTAATTCCTTTCCTTTTTCATTATTAGTCCATAGAAACACAACAGATTTCTGTATATTAATTTTGCATCCTGCAACTTTACTGAATTCATCATTAGTTATCATATTCCTACAACCTCCTAAACTATGAAATAAGCTGAAAATCACCTTAAAACAAGAGAGGCATTGTCACGAACATTGCTAAGAGAGTAGATCTTAAAAGTTCTCATCACAAGAAAAGTATTTTTGTAACTCTGTGTGGGGAGGGATGTGAATTACACTTACTGTAGTAATCATTTCACAATAGAAACCTAGATCGAATCATTATACAAGTACAATGTTATATGTCACTTACACTTCAATTGAAAAAAAAAGAAGACAAGGTCTCCTCCTGAAAGAGAAGGCAAGTGTGTGGAGGGGCTAAAAGAAGGGGAGGAGAGAACATCTATAGTAGCAGTTGGGGAATGGGAGGGTCGAAGCTGACCAGGGACGTGGAGTGGTGTTGGACAGAGGTCGAGAACAGTGGGCCTATGGTGCAGCAATCTTCACATAATTTCCCTGTGGGAGAATTCAGCAGTGGGTAATAGAGCAAGAAGGGGGCCAAGGTTGACCTGGAATTAGGGTTTGGTTTGTCAGGGGACACCAGGATGGGAGGGTACAGGCTGGAGGACTTTTCTATGAGTTATAGCCTATGAGTTGTGGGTCTAGACTTAGAAGCAGGAAAGTCCAGGTGACAATGAAGGGCTGACCAAGATTTAATCCATAAAATCTATAAAAAGCTCATATCCTGTAATTAGAACACTATGAATAGCCCTTCCCTTAAAACAAGAGACAAAAATCATGAACAGGAATTACAAATAACCTAACAAATACATGGTGTCTGTTCACCCTCATAGTGGTCAAATCAATGAGAATTTGAATACTGAGGTATCATTTTTCACCTACCATGGTGGGAAAGAAAGCCTATTTTTTTTTTCTTCTTTTAGAGAGGGAGAGGAGTGGGGGGCGGAGGGGCAGAAGGAGAGAAGAGAATCTCAAGCAGGCTCCACACCCAGCACAGAGCTCAATCTCATGACCCTGACATCATGACCTGAGCCAAAATTGAGAGTTGGACCCTCAACCTACTGGACCCCTCAGGTGCCCCAAGCCCAAATTTTAAACATGGAAGAGCTTCATGCTGTTGAATGAGAGGAAAATTTCAGGGGTGTAAGTTAATGTAAATCTTTAAGAAGATAACTTGGCAACAATTTCTCAAAGCCTTAAAATGTTTACCCCTTGAATTAGTAATTTTACTCCTGGGAATTTATAGTGAGAAAATAATACAAAAGAAAAACAAAAAAATGAGAGAGGAATGTCCTTTGCACTCCCTTGCCAGTCAGTACACTTGAACCCAAAGAAATAAGTCAGGTTAACCTTCAGGAATAATGAAACCTTAGGGCTATTAATGTCCCATGAGGCTCTCTGTCCCCTAATTGATAGACATCACAATAAAATAAGTTTTCTCAGCCTACTTCTCCACAGAGACATGTCAGTCAAAAGGTCCTCTAACTTGGTTGTAATTACTCCTGCATTTCTATTCCTCCTCGATTTCTATTTTTAGCTCTTTGGTTACCACCCACTAGACTGTGAACTCCTCAAGGGCAGTGATGTCAATCTTATATATCTATCTTCTAACCACCTCTACACACTTTTGCTAATGCTCACATGGTAGGTGCGTCATAGATTTAGGTAGCTTTCATTTCAGCCACCCCCCACTCCATCTCCTCCCATCCTCTACCCTTTTCAGTTTGTGCATTTGGCTGAAGATCAAGTTGGTCTCTTTGTTCAGTTAATTTGTTCTAAAGTATCCTTGTGTATGTGCCAACCAGTTGGCATTTCAGAGGTGCCATATTTTTTAATAAACTTTTGCATCACATACCTTAAAGCAAGATTCAGGGTCAACAGCTCTCTGGATTTATCAGCATAATAACTTTCTATAACTCTTACTATAAAGGGATGTGGCAACACGTGGGTAATAAAATATGGTAGGGAATCAGTTGACTCATGAAAAGTTAAAACTGGAGAGGAGCTCAGGAAATGATGGTATCACTCCACCCGCCACTCCAGTTTTGGAGATAAGGAAACTGAAGACCAGAGAGGGGCAGATTTCCCAAGTTTACGTAACTGGTTCATGGGATGGTTGAGATAAGAGTCAAGGGTCTAGATAGCTTGTGTATTCTGATTCCAGGGCACATGTCATCAAAAGTATGTGTCATGAGAACAGGTGAGCTACAGAAGCATATGAGAGAGGGCAAGGCAGCAAGCCCAACTATGTTGAGTGACATGGCAGAACTCCATAATGGAGGGAGAACAGGGGCAGTGATGTGGGGCAGATGTAGACTTGTGTCTGGATGACATAGGAACAGTGTGGCATGGTGAATAGAGCATGGCCTTTGAAAGCTGGAATGTAGTCCCAAGACTGTCACATATCCCCCTGTTACTTAACTTCTCTAAGACTCGAGTCATTAATCTGTAAAACTTGCCCATAGAACTGACCTCTCAGGGTCGAGTTAAAGGAGACAATGGATATATTTTATTATTAACTCAGTACCTGGAGAGAGCTCTAGAAGATGGTGGTTTGTGACATTCTCATGGAGGGCAAGTCTTGTGGTCCTTCTAGGAGGTTAAAAGTGAGCACCAATCCTTACGTCAATCTTCAGAATGCTTTCGAACAGGGATGAGTTCCTTCCCTGAAGAGGGAGGACCTAGCCCTCTTGGGCTGATGGCACTCTAGAGCAGACTCAGCAAATTATATCCTGTGGGCCAAATTCAGCCAGCTGCCTGTTTCTCTGGGACCTACAAGCTAAGAGTGATTTTTACATTTTCTAATCAATAAAAAAGAAAAAATAATATTTTATAGAATGTGAAAATTNATCTTCAGAATGCTTTCGAACAGGGATGAGTTCCTTCCCTGAAGAGGGAGGACCTAGCCCTCTTGGGCTGATGGCACTCTAGAGCAGACTCAGCAAATTATATCCTGTGGGCCAAATTCAGCCAGCTGCCTGTTTCTCTGGGACCTACAAGCTAAGAGTGATTTTTACATTTTCTAATCAATAAAAAAGAAAAAATAATATTTTATAGAATGTGAAAATTAGGGGGAATCCATATTTTGGTGTCCCCAAATGAGGTTTAATTGGCACACAGCCACACACATTTGTTTGCATACTGGCTATGGATGCTTTCATGCTATCATGGCAGAGTCCAAAAGTCAAGACAGAGACTCTATCTCATTATGTTGCACTGCTCCCCAGCCCATGTCACACATGGCAGTGGTGCTGGTGGAACTCAACGGTGTTTCTAACACCACCTGTATGGTCTTACCAGGACCTTTTCTCCTTTTTTTAATTACCAGTGCAGGGCACCTGGGTGGCTCAGTCGGTTAAACGTCTGCCTTTGGCTCAGGTCGTTATCTCAGGGTCCTGGGATCCTGCATCTAGCTCCCTGCTCAGCAGGGAGCCTGCTTCTCCCTCTCCCTTTGCCCCTCCCTTGGCTCCTTCACTCTCTCTCCCTCTCTCTCTCAAATGAATAAATAAAATCTTTTTTAAAAATTACCAAGGCATACCCATCCCATCAAAACAAGAAGGATGGTTTTCAAATATCATGCTCTTAAATCATGCTATGGATTATTTTGCTGCCAAATTGGATGGCCAAGCATTATTTATTATACAGTGATGTGATACATGAGCTAAAATAATGGATTATGTTACTATGACCAGACTAAGGGTATATCACAGTATTCACAATTCACAGGAAAGTAACCATCAAAAAAAATAGGAAATTTTTTTTTTTAAGATTTTTTTTTTTATTTATTCATTTGACACAGAGAGATTACAAGTAGGCAGAGAGGCAGGCAGAGAGAGAGGAGAGAGGAGGAAGCAGGCTCCCTGCCGAGCAGAGAGCCCGATGTGGGCCTCGATCCCAGGACCCTGGGATCATGACCTGAGCCGAAGGCAGCGGCTTTAACCCACTGAGCCACCCAGGCGCCCAAAAATAGGAAATTTTAAGGGGAATATTTCATTGCAGCAGAATGTGTTCATAAAGTTAAATAGTGAAAATCAGGCTGCAATCAAAGCAAGTTTCCAAGAGGCTCGTTTGTTAGCCAAGCAAGGAAAGTGATTTAGGGATGAGTTAATTAAATTGTGTTTGATTGAATCGGTCAAAGAAATGTGTCCCAAGGAAAGATANTCATGACCTGAGCCGAAGGCAGAGGCTTTAACCCACTGAGCCACCCAGGCGCCCGGAAAGATACCTCTTCATTTTGNTGCAGCAGAATGTGTTCATAAAGTTAAATAGTGAAAATCAGGCTGCAATCAAAGCAAGTTTCCAAGAGGCTCGTTTGTTAGCCAAGCAAGGAAAGTGATTTAGGGATGAGTTAATTAAATTGTGTTTGATTGAATCGGTCAAAGAAATGTGTCCCAAGGAAAGATACCTCTTCTTTTTTTTTTTAAGATTTTATTTATTTATTTGACACAGAGAGAGAGATTACAAGTAGGCAGAGAGGCAGGCAGAGAGAGAGGAGAGAGGAGGAACCAGGCTCCCCGCTGAGCAGAGAGCCCGATGCGGGCCTCGATCCCAGGACCCTGGGATCATGACCTGAGCTGAATGCAGAGGCTTTAACCCACTGAGCCACCCAGGCGCCCAGAAAGATACCTCTTCATTTTGTTTTGTTTTGTTTTGTTTTGAAAGATCTTATTTATTTATTTATTTATTTATTTATTTGAGAGAGAGTGAAAGCAAGAGAGAGCACAGAGGCAGAGGGAGAAGAAGACTTGTTGCCGAGCAAGGAGCCTGTTGGGGGAGCCACCCAGGAACCCCAGAAAGACACCCATTTAAGACTGTTTCAGCAAGAACAGACAGTTGCTCAGACAGTTGAGAACACTGGGAAGAGTATCAATAGTCAATTAACAAATGCCTTTGAGTGCCTTCCCCAGGCTCTTGATGATTAATAAGTGTTACTGGGACTACTCAGTTGTTTTTTAAGGAGTCAGTGACAAGTTGGAAGTGACCGAAGAATTAGCCTCTGTGGAACAACTATAGGAAAGAATGTTTTCAAAATGAAGGGCTGCCTGGTGGCTCAGTCGGTTAAGCGTCTGCCTTGGGCTTAGGTCATGATCCCAAGGTCCTGGGATCGAGCCCCGCATTGGGCTCCCTGCTCTGCAGGAAGCCTGCTTCTCCCTCTCCCACTCCCCCTGCTTGTGTTCCTTCTCTCCCTCTGTCTTTCTCTGCCAAATAAATAAAATCTTTAAAAAAAAAAAAGTTAAAATGAGAAGCAAGATCTTCCTTCCCATACAAATTTGCAGCCAACATATTTTTTTGAACTTAAACTACAGTTCCAGTGGTGTTTTTCAGACTTCATCACAAGAAGAAAATTTCCGTATTCCAAAATCTGTTTTACTATGTAATTGGGAAAAGCATCTTCCTAAATTTCAGTTGGAAGTGATTAATTTGCAATATAATGACATGCTAAAAGGCAACCACCAATAGAAGAATTTAATAGAATTCTGTAACTGTCTTTCAAGCAATGAATATACTTAATTAAAATTACATGTTCGTGGGCTGATGTCAGCATTTGGCAGTATCTGTGCTAAGACATTTTCCAAATGAAATACAGAAAATTTCATTATAAATCAGCACTAACAGTTGAACATTTGTGATCAATTTTGATGATTGGGAACCTGATTTCAAACATTAGTTAAGCAAAACTATCTCTGCCAAGGAATTCCACTCTATTAGTAAACCGGTATTATCAAAAACTGTGGTCAATTACTATTTTAAATTTCATCAATAAAATTTATTTTGGAAATGTGTTTTCTTTCCTCTGTAAATGTCTACATAATATCCTCAATTTTGCCTCTTGGCCCACAAAGCCTAAAATACTTACTCTCTAGCTTTTTATAGGAAGTGTTTGCTAAGCCTGATCTAAGTCACAGTCCTACCTGTGCTATTATGGTAGTAAATATACTTCATGGTTTTGAGTTAATAAGTTTAAAGTATATATGGTGGCATGTAGTAGGTGCTTTTTCAAAGTAAGTTATTAATATTAATAGCTATAATTCTATAGCTCTTCTGAACTATACAGAATTGTGGTCCTTACAAAAGGTTGTCTGTAGTCAAATAAAAATGTCCTTTTGGACAGCCCTCTCTAAAAGTACACTGATGTGGTTTCTACCTAATCCATCCCTCCTCAATTTATTTACTTATTTACTTAGTTATTTACTTATTATTATAGATTTTATTTATTTATTTGAGAGGGAGTGTGAGCAGGGGCAGAGGGAGATGGAGAAACAGACTCCCCACTGAGTGTAGAGCCCTATCTGGGGCTCAATTCCAGGACCCTGAGATCATGACCTGAGCAGAAGGCAGAGGCTTAACCGAATGAGCCACCCAGGTGCTCCAGGCTCACTTTTTAAAAGCTTTCTCCTCCTCCTCCTCCTCNCTCCTCTCTCTCTCTGCCTGCCTCTCAGCCTACTTGTGATCTGATCTCTCTGTGTCAAATAAATAAATAAAATCTTTAAAAAAAAAAAAATAAAAAAAAAATAAAAGCTTTCTCCTCCTCCTCCTCCTTCTTCTTCTTCCTCTCCTCCTCCTCCTTCTTTGTTTTCTTTCTTTTTATTTCTATAGCAGCTTTATTGAGATATAATTTATATAGCATACAATTCACTCATTTAATTCAGTGCATCACCACAACCAATTTTAGAACATTCCCATCATCCCAGAAAGAAACCTGCACTTTCTCCACCATCACCCCCTGATCCTCCCTCCTCCCACAGCCCTAGTCCATAACTAATCCACTTTCTGCCTCCACAGATTTGCCCATTCTGGACATTTAATATAAATGGAATCATCTGATATGTGGTTTTTGGTGACTGGCTTGTTTTACTCAGCATAATATCTTCAAGTTTCATCCACATGGCAGCATGCATCAGTATCTCTTTTCTATGACAGGACAATATTCCACTGTATGGATGTACCAATTTTATTTATTCGTCAGCTGATGGACACTGGGCTCTTTCTATCTGTTGGCTGTTATGATTAATGAACAATTCATGTGTAAGTTTTGTGGGGACATATTGTCATTTCTCTTGAGAATACACCTAGAAGGAGAATGGCTAGGTCACATGGTGACTCTGTGTCTAACTCCGAGGAATCATCAGACTGTTTTCCAAAATGGCTGCTCCAATTTTGCATTTCTACCAGCAGTGTGTGAGGGTTCTGATTTCACATCTTCACCAACACATGCAATTGTTTGCTTTTTATTATTATTATAGCCATCCTACCAACTGTAAAGTGGTGTCCAGCTCATTTTTAATTCTGTGAGATGAGGCACTGGGGAAAACCACCCTCCTCACCACTCCACGCTGAGTCCATGTGGAGGCACCACCCTGGGCGCCCAGCTCTCAGAGCCTACCAGGGGATTGCCACTCAACTTGAAGTTTTCCTCAGAGGCGAAAAGGCTCCCAGAGATTGTGCCCCACTGCTAGTTTTTCAGTTCACTAACCCACACATTACTTGACCCTCCAAGAAGGCATTATTGGGAAGTGTGGAAATATTTTTCGAAGGACTACAAATATAGGCAGATGATGACTAGGGAGCTTGACTCAGCAGGATGAGATGGCTTCTGGAGAGAAGTTCTACAGAGACCGCCGCCCACCTCCCGCCCTCCATCCCTATGATTTACAAAAACGCTGGCAGCCTTCTGGGAAGAGGAACCAGGGCCACTGGGAAAGAAGTCTCCATACAGGAAGAAGGGTCCCTGGAGAGACAGGCCCCACACCTGGGGAAGGAGGTCAGAAAGAAGAGTAGTTTCTGGTTCTGCCCTGGGAGGCAGCTGCTTCCCTGAGTACAGCAGAAACGCAGATTTCTGTCCCTGTCAACCTTACAAATAGCCAGTTATTTTACCAGCAAAATAAGCGTACGTAGGAATAACAGAAGAATCACAAAGTATGGCAGACCACAAGCAAGTCCAGACACAAAGGGAAGGGAAGGTCAGCTTCTCTTAGCTTTCAGGAGGAAATCAGGGAGGGCTGTTTTGAACACAAGTTCATTGGAGAAGAACCACAGTTGGAGGTGGGGGTGTTTCTCATTGGCTGCAGGCGGCGGGTCGTGCTTTGTAGCTGGGGCAGGGACCTTCCTTCTTTTTCTTAAAAGCAGGCAAGGAAATTCCTATGTGAAAACTGTCCTCCCTTGTCAAGATAAGAATAATAAAAAAAAAAAAGAATGATCTTCCTTTTCGCTGCTGGTTATGCAGGCTGGCAGGAGCTTTATGTGTGAGCGTGAGAGCTCCCCTTCAGGGCTTCCCAGCTCCGATTTAGAGGAGGCCTCTTTTATTTTCACACCCCTGAAGCAAGTCAGCCCCGGGAGGGCTACTGCGTGCCCACTGTGTGTTGGCTCCTGCTGAGTGTCACCGTTCCCGTGTCCTTTGCAGTGTTTCGAGGTGAACTCTTCCCATTACACATGCTCCCACCGCATCGGGAATGTGTCCTTGAGCCCTTTGCACAGAGTTATCTCAGAAATGCTCATTTCAGTTCATCACTATAACCTTAGAGCCTGGGTCAGTGTCTGGCACGTACAGATACTCTGAAGTATTTGGTGAATGAAGGAAATAATGTAAAACACTGGCTGGTGGAACCCAAGTCCAGTACCTGCTGTATATATTATTTTATAGTTTATTCACACTTAGTAAAAATACAGTATTGCTGAAATTTTTTTTGTGATGATGACTATGTAATATTTTTCTCAAGAATTCACCAAACTTGTTTTGACCAAGCTCAGCCTCTGGGCATTTATATAGTTTTGCATTTTTTTCTTTTTTTAAGATTTCATTTATTTATTTGAGAGAGAGAGAGAGAGGAGAACATGAGCTGGACGGGCGAGCAGGGGGAGAGGGAGACCAAGAAGCAGGCTCCCTGCTGAGCAAGGAGCCTGACCTGGGACTCAATCCTAGGACCCTGAGGTCAAGACCTGAGCTGAAGACAGACACTTAACAACTGACCGACCATTTTATGTTTTTTCTTTGAAAAATAATAGTGATACATCCTTGTACAAATGTCTTTGAGCACATGCATAGCTATCTCCTTAGGACAAATTCCTAGAATGGAATTGCTGATCAAGGGATATGTCCATTTTCTTTCTTTTTTTACTGAAGTATAACTGTACAGTGTTAAATTAGTTTCAGGTGTACAATGTAGATTCAACAATTCTATACATCACCTAGTGCTCATCAAGGTAAATGTCCTCTTTAATCCCTGTCACCTGTTTCACCCATCTCCCCACCCACCTCCCTCCTGGTAACCATCAGTTTGTTTGCTGTAGTTGAGTCTGTTTCCTGGTTTCTCTCTTTTTTCTTTGTTTGTTCATTTGCTTCTTAAATTCCACATATGAGTGAAATCACATGGTATTTGTCTATGACTGACTTATTAGCACAACACCCTCTAGGTCCGTCCGTGTTGTTGCAAATGGCAAGATCTCATTCCTTTTTTTATGGCTGAATAATATTCCATTGCTTAAATATCATATATATACCATATCTCCTTTATGCATTCCTCTATGGATGGACACTTGGGTTGCTTCCCTATCTTGGCTATTGTAAATAATGCTGCAATGAACATAGGGGAGCCTGGATCTTTTCATATTAGTGTCTTCATTTTCTTCAGGTAAATACCCAGTAATGGTATTACTGAATCATGTGGTAATTCTATTTTTAATTTTTGATTTCCTCTTTGATTTCTTCGTTGACCCATTCATTGTTTAGTAGCATGTTATTTATCCTCCATGTTTTTGTGCTCTTTCCACATTTTTTCTTGTGATTGAGTTCTAGTTTCCTACTGCTGTGGTCAGAAAGATGCATGATGTGATCTCAATTTTTTTAATTTATTGAGACTTGTTTTGTGGCCCAACGTGAGTTTGGCTGCTGGGACTGCAAGCACGCTGGTGTGTGCGTGGTTACCTTCTGCACTCCAGGGCAGGAGCCGCTTTGGAGGGACTCCTGCTGAGTGGCGCAAGCTGGGCGGGGTAGCTCTACAGGAGACCTTGGGGGTGGGGCGCACAGCACCAGGTGGAGCGTGGCTGGTTCTGCAAGTGTCCTGCTGTTCACAGTGGGGGGTGGAGAGGAGAAAGGCGCGTTCAGCTCTTTAGCTCTTGGAGAAGTCTCCTAAAGAAGCCTGCCCCTCCAGCAGCCCTCCGAGGTTAGTAAGTAAGTCTCCTTCACATATACCCCAAGAACTGTTCAAACTGTTAGTTCTATGCTCTGTCTCGGTGGGGTTCTCTGCTGCTTCTAAAAGGGAGGGAGCTCCATTTCTTCTCACCTTCAGCTCTCCCAGAGCTAAGCCTGCTGATTTTTTTTTTCTTAAGATTTTGTTTATTTGCCAGAGAGATAGCACAAGCAGGGGGAGCAGCAGAGGGAGAGGGAGAAGCAGGCTCCCCACTGAGGAGGGAGCCGGATGTGGGACTTGATCCCAGGACCCTGGGATCATGACTTGAGCCAAAGGCAGATGCTTAACAGACCGAGCCACCCAGGCATGCCCGCTGATTTTTAAAGTACCCAGAGTTAAGCCCTGATTATTACAAAACTTGAAGTTAAGTCCCACTGGTTTTAAAGTTAAATGTTATGGTAAGCCATCTTCCAGGGCCGGCCTCCCAGGCCTGGGGTGGCGTCTGATCCTCTTGCTTCTTTCTCCGTGCTTGTGGTGGCCCTCCTGCTTGGGCTTAGTCCTGCTGGGGGGTTGGTTCCCAACCTGTTTCTGCCCTTCCTACCCTTCTTGATGCGGCCTCTCTACAGTTTACTGTGGAAAGTCTGTTCTGCCAGTAATTGGGTTGTTACCTCAGCATGTCTTTGGCACAAGGTGAGCTCAGGATCCTCCTACTCTGTCTTCTGTCAGAAGTTGGGATATGTCCATTTTTAAAGGTCTGTAATAGGTATTGCCAACTTTCCCTTCCCCAAAAAGCTGTGTATAAGGTCTGTTTGTTGCACACCATTGCCAACAACAATTTTTATCATTCTTTAAATCTTTGCCCTAAAACAGGCCTACATAGTATCTAATTGGTTCCTAGTGCTGAGCAACCTCTCAAGGAACTGCTTGTGAGTACATAGTTTTATTTCAAGTTTGTCATAGAGAAAACTGTTCCTTAGAAAACCAAATCAAAAATTCCTTCTTAGAAGAGACATTTCTTTTTTTTTTTTAAGAGTTTATTTATTTATTAGAGAGAGCAAGGACACAAATCGGGGGGTGGGGGAGACAGAGGGAGACAGAGAAACAGACTTCCTGTTGAGCACCAAGCCCAACATGGGACTCGATCCCAGGACCCCGGGATCATGACCTGAGACGAAGGCTGACGCTTAACCGACTGAACCACCCAGGTGCCCAAGAATAGACATTTCATGGGTAACGTGACCAACAAATGAAAAGAATGTCTGGTAAAGATTATCAGGATAGTTGCCAGTTGAGTTCAAGCCTTGAATGTCAAGTTAAACGTCATTGATCTCCCCCATGACTGACGGCAGCTGGGAGGTGTAGGAGCCAAATTCCCAAGAATAGGCACTTATCTGATTAAATTCCATTAGAAAACAACAGAGGTCAGCTCCACTGAGGCTTGGTTTAGTTTTCTCTTTTCCAAGTGTAATGTGACATTTTTCATGGTGCTGATAGTTCATTTCTTTTTTAGTTAAGTTACTTGTTTGCTTCCCCACCCCAGTAAGTTTGAAGGACCTTTTCTTCAAGTCACCCAAGGATGTGTCCTAGCATGGTGACTTCTGACTGTCAATTTTGTACCACCTTCAAGATTCTTGACAAATTACATATACTCTTTACTCTTTCTCCTAGAATATTGTTCTTGAAATTGGCTTATTTAAGACCTAAATGAATTTACTTTTTTTTTATTTTTAAGATTTTATTTATTTATTTGAGAGAGAGAACGCATGGGGGGTGGTATGCAGAGGGAGAGGGACAAGCAGACTCCCTGCTGAGCAGGGGACCCGACACAGGGTTTGTTCATGGGTTTTGATCCCAGGACCCCCGGGATTATGACCCAACCTGAACTCAGACACTCCACTGACTGAGCTACCCAGGCACCGCATGACCTAAATGAATTTACTTTTATTTTTTTAAGAGTTTATTTATTTGAGAAAGAGAGAGAGCTTGAGCAGGGGAGAGGGGCAGAGGGAGAGGGAGAAGCAGACTCCCTGCTGAGCTGCCCCCCCCCCGCCTCCCACGTGGGACTCGATCCCAGGACCCGGGGATCATGACCTGAGCTGAAGGCAGATGCTTAACTGATGGAGCTGCCCAGTGCCAAAATGGATTTACTTTTAAAATAAGCTTTATATCATCACCTCAAATAAAAAACTGGTTTTCTTTGCCATAAATACTAAGTCACCATAAAATAAATACAATAAAACTAAAGCGTTAGTGGGTTCTAGGTGGGGATCTCCAGCAAAGGCTCTGTGCCTAGGTCTGCTCTGTCTTCCTTACAAAGGGAGATATGCAAGTATCATAGCACAGTTAGATATACTGGCAGTACATGTGATTTTCTCCTGGTGTAATCAGAATGAAACACATTCGAAAAGGCAATTACTTCCCCTGGCCAAGTGAATTCAGTGTTTTCTAATGGTGACCACAGACCATAGGTGGACTGGCTGGCACACCTGAGCACACATCAGAGTTACCTGGAGCCTTGATAAAACCCAGACAACTGATGCACTAAGTCTGGGCTGCGGCTAGAAATGTACATTTCTAAAACGTTCCCAAGTCATGGGGCTGCTGCTGTCCAGGGGAGCACTTCGGGGGGCCACTGCTTTCATGGCGCCATCTCTCGTTTTAGGAGCCAGCGGACTGGGGAAGCTGACAGGTACAAACCAGAAACCGCTGCAACGCCCAGACAGGTGCTCACATACTCCTTTCTGTTGATGGCAGTTTTTCCCTCCAAAAGTGACAAACCGGCCCGGCGCTAGCACCCCTAAGATCCGTGTTAAAATCTCCGGAACTCTCAGTCCTCGTTGGGGAAACCCGAATTACAGTTTGTTTGGGCAGAGAGCGAGTATCCGCCCCTGTGTGGAACACCGCCCCCCCTCCCCGCGCACATTCGGCCAGTAGGGGAGAGGTCAAGCCACTTCCTGGGGAAAACCCCTCCATAGAACTTCTCCAAGAGCTTAATTCCAGTAGATTGATAATGGAGTGGTGATGTCAGAGAGGCAGGCAGGGGTCTGATTCCGCAGGGAATGTGAATTTTATTCCGACAACAGGAAGTTATGGGAGCACTGAAGCAGGAGAAGGCAAGGAGGGTTCTTGGTGGTCTCCGCTAAAGGAGCTGCTCTCCCCACCTGACCGCAGGCCCCCAGTTCCTATCCTCCACGACCTTCCTCACAATGTGAGCTTCCTTGGTCTGTTTGTTGGTTTGGTTGTCTGTTGCCCACCTTCCTTGAGAGCTTTCTTGCTTTGTTCACTCCTCTGTGCCCAGCAGAGTGGCCGACGCATAGCAGGTGCTGGGTAAACATTTATGGAACAGAGGAAAGAATGGGTAGATGCCATTCAGTTTGCTCAAGGTGCAGGGGCCCGGGAATGCGAAGTAAATGAGATATGAGTCTTCGGATCCACAGTGTATTTGGATAACTTATTTTTCAAAAGTTGGCTGTCACAATCGAATTATTTGTAAAGGAGAAAATAAAATTCATAAAGCAGTATGGGGAAAATACCCTTCACTCATTTCAAAGACATGCTGCTAGCAAAATAAACTGAAATAACATTTTACGTCTTTAAAAATGCTCCAATAACACCCAGTTCTGGTGAGGGTACAGATAATTTCATAAGCTTACAAAAGCTATTTATTCCCTTTAAAAGGAAATTCAGCAACAGATATTAAGAGCTATAAAAATGGTTTGGGGAGGGCACCTGGGTGGCTGAGTTGGTTAAGCGTCTGCCTTCAGCTCAGGTCATGATCCTGGAGTCCCAGGATTGAGTGCGGCAGGCATCGAGCTCCCCGTTGCACACGGAGTCTGCTTCTCCCTCTGGCCCTCCCTGCTCATGCTTTTCACTCTCTCTTTCACTCTCTCTCCAATAAATAAATAAAATCTTTTTTTAAAAAATGTGGTTTTTTGACTGAGAAATAACATAAAAAATGACCCTTTGCCTGAGAAATTCACTTCCAGAACTTTATCCTAAGGAAACACTTTCAGATGAATGGAGAATTATATGTACAAACTATTAATACACACAACAACATGGATGAATCTCAGGATAATTATGCTGAGTAAAAGAAGCCAGACCAAAAAATAAAAATTCCAAAACCCAGTGCATCTGTACGATTCCATTTATATAAAATTCTAGAAAATGCAAACTAATCTATGGTGACAGAAAGCCACTGAGTTGTTACCTCAGACTAGGGGTGTGTGGAAGGACGGGCACAAAACTTTTGGGGATTATGAGAATGTTTGTTATCTTGATCATGATCATCATTTCATAGGTATATGCCCATATCAACTTTATATATGTGCAGTTTACATAAATTATACCTCAATAAAGTTGTAAAAGAAAGGAAAAAGAAAGGCCTGATATACACAGTAATATGGATGAAATTTGAAGTCATTGTACTAAGGGGGAGATTCAGACAGACTAGTACATACCCTGTTACTCCATTCACACACAGTTCTAGAAAAAGCAAACTAATCGCTAGTGACAAAAAGCAGATCAGTCGTTACCTGGAGTTGGGGGTGAAGGGAGGAATGGACTGCAAAAGGGGCAAGAGGAAACTTGGGTGTGATAGTAAATGTTGTGTATCATGATTGTATTGGTGGTTTCACATGTATATACATCTGTCAAAACTCACTGAATTTTACACATTAAGGGAATCCATTTATTGATGTAAATTAGACCTCCCTCAGTAAAGCAAATTTAAAAAGAAAAAAGAAAAGATGAAAAAGAGGCTTTGATTTAACTTCTGGTGCCAGGAATCCTTCAAGCTGAGAGTAACAGCACAGGGGGTGGGAGTTCTTCGGGAAAAATATATTTTTTTAAAGATTTTATTTATTTATTTGACAGAGAGAGAGATCACAAGTAGGCAGAGAGGCAGGCAGAGAGAGAGGAGGAAGCAGACTCCCCGCCCCACCAAGCAGAGAGCCTGATTCAGGGCTTGATCCCAGGACCCTGAGATCATGACCTGAGCCAAAGGCAGAGGCTTAACCCACTGAGCCACCCAGGCGCCCGGGAAAAATATTTAAATGGGCCTCTTGGCTATATAAAAGCAAACCCGAAATCCTACTCCTGAACGGAGACTTTTGGAACAGCAAGGAAGTAACCTTCTGTGTAATAACATAAAAAAATTT
This sequence comes from Ailurus styani, assembly GCA_002007465.1. Lineage (NCBI taxonomy): Eukaryota > Metazoa > Chordata > Mammalia > Carnivora > Ailuridae > Ailurus > Ailurus styani. The sequence goes on along the minus strand of LNAC01000367.1, from coordinate 573,329 downwards.
GTCTTCGCTAAGGTCAGAGGTAAAACTCTGGCTAATATTCACAAGGAGTCACTGGATTCACCCCTCTGGCCGGGGTAGACCCTGGGGGAGCTGCGGTTCTGAGCCGTAGGGAGGGAGGCCTCAGTTAAGAAGTCACTACTCTGAGTGACGGGGCTGGTTCCCAAAATGTGGTGAGAAGTCAGGGGTTTGGGGACAAGAGGTGAGTAGAGGAGCTGGGAGCAGGCGGGAGTGGAGGTGAAGACATGTAGTCATCTGTTTCAAGTGTTTCCTTTTTCTGCACTGAATTTCCCACTCCCGGAGCTGTCACCCCCAAGCCTTCGGTAAAATTAGGCTAAATGCTACGGTTCGAGATTGAGTGTGTTAGAGGGCATGAATGCGGGCCCGTGTCTAGGGAAAGTGCTATGTGGAGAGCCATGGAAGCCTGGAGACGGGATTACAAAGTTGCTCAAAGTGGCCTTCAGGGAGGCCTCCTAAAAGCTAGGCCACAGTGTGGGGACACCACGGTGGAGCCCCCCAGGGATTTGTGGGGCTGTGGGGGCAGGAAGTCACATCTCCACACTCAAATGGCAGCCAGTGGCACACAGACGCTCTCATTGGCTGTTCAAAGGTGACCTCCTGACAGGTGGTCCGCCCAAAGGATATGGTCTCTTTATATCCACTTGGGATATAAAGAGATTAAGTGCTCCCCCACCCCACACACCCTCCCAAGGATGTTTAGGCTGTTTTGAGCTATTTTGGACTATAATAATTTGGACAGAATATTTTGAACAGAAAAATACCTGCTAAGGCCAAGCCTACTTCTTTTATCTCAAAAGCTCAGAAGAGACCTATGGTATGGGACCAAACCCCAACAAGTAATTGCCTCTGGCTCACTTACGTCAGTTAATGACTGGACTTTGTACCCAAAAGCGAGTTAAAAACTAAAGACGGCTGAGGGGAAGTCATTTCCTCCTTGTATCGCCCAGTGAGAACATCTAAAATGAAAGCCCTTGCTCACCTCACTCTTCTCAGCCTCCTTTTTGTGACCTCAGGTAAGAAACATTTTACAATTATTTTTTAAATGATTGCTATTTTTACATTTTTTTAAAGATTTTATTTATTTGAGAGAGAGCGTAGGCACAAGAAGGGGGAGGGGTGGGAGGAGAGGGAGAGAAAGACTCCCTGTTAACCAGGGAGCCCGAAGCAGGACCCTGGGATCGTGACCTGAGCCAAAGGCAGACACTAAACCGACTGAGCCACCCAGGCGCCCAACATTTTTACAATTTTTAGGTTTTTTTTTTTTTAAGATTTTATTTATTTATTTGACAGAGAGAAACAGCGAGAGAGGGACACACAAGCAGAGGGAGTTAGAGAGGGAGAAGCAGGCCTCCAGCAGAGTAGGGAGCCTGATGTGGGGCTCGATCCCAGGACTCAGGGATCATGACCTGAGCTGAAGGCAGACAATTAACAACTGAGCCACCCAGGCGCTCCCACAATTTTTAATTCTTTTAATCACGTTTGCTGTCTTGGAGATAGAACCAGCAGGCTTAAGGTACAGTTCCATGGCCCAGCAGGCTATTTTCTGACTCTGTTCAAAGAAGTAGGGCATTTCAGTCTGTGGTGAAGGAAGATGGAGCAGAAGTCAAGGGGACTCTGGGGTGTGGGGTTCAGCACGTCAGAAATTTGTCCTTCAGAGTTCCTCAGGTCAGACAAGAAGAAATCAGTAGGTTCCAAGGGCCTGGTGCCTGGTAGCCTTGCCTTTGGCCCCCAAAGGGCCTGGTTTAATCTCTGGTTCTAGCTAGCATCAAGAGTCTTCTGCCTCCTTCCACATGGGAATTAAGGCTTACCTCTGGGCAAATCCCTAAACCCTCCGGGTTGTGGGGGGTTTTTCTATCAAATGTGGATGCTCGTATCAATTTCACAGTTACTATTTGGCACAGGGAAGGCCCTTGTTAGATGAAAAGAGAAGTAGAAATTGGTCAAGATGACCGACTGGTGAGCTCTTTCCTTGCCTCTGGAAGAGCCATTGTTTATCTCTTCAACCTTTATTTTTTTAAATTTTTTTTATTTTTTAAAGATTTTATTTATTCATTTGACACAGAGAGATTACAAGTAGGCAGAGGCAGGCAGAGAGAGAGAGAGAGAGAAGGAAGCAGGCTCCCCGCTGAGCAGGAAGCCGGATGTGGGCCTCGATCCCAGGACCCTGGGATCATGACCTGAGCCGAAGGCAGCAGCTTTAACCCACTGAGCCACCCAGGCGCCCTATCTCTTCAACCTTTAATGATTATTTGAGCCAGACCCTGTTGAAGGTGAAGAGCCAGATTCTGTCAGTGGGGTGCTCAAAGACCCAGGGGCCATCAGCAGGTTGTGTTTTTGTTTTGCTTTGTTTTTGTTTTTTTATATTCGAGGGTTTAGGAATTGCTTCCTCACTAAAACTTTTTTTTTCTCTCACTAAAGCATTTAATAATTTTTTTTAAACTTGTTGTCAATGTCAGAGTTCTTAGAGACAGTGAAGGGTTCTGGAAGACTAATCACTGGACCACTAAAAGGTTACTATTCCATGTGTCCAGGGAGTCCTAAGAGTTGAAAAAAGCCAATTCTGACGATCACCGTACCCCTTAGGGCAAAGATCATCTCTCTTCATCGTACTCTTTAAAAAAATTAATGTATCTAAAATTATTAAAGGGTAAACATCACTAGGAAGAAAATTTGGGAAGGAAGTTTAATACACACTTAATGAAGTATTTTTGTTTCATCATTCTTTTAAACACACTCCCTTTCCAACCCTCCCTAAAATGCTTTATAAATGGGAAATGAGGACAATTGCCTTAAACGGTAAAGACAAAAGGAGGCTACTTTCGGGTTGTAACAGCGCCCCCTGCTGGCACTTTCAGTGGTCCTCACGGAGGACTACTCAGGAGTATTAAAAAGCCAGATTCATAGTTCAGCAAATACAGGCAGAAACGATGTAACTTCTTGGTACTCATCTTCATAGATATTAACTTTCTGTAACAGATTTCAATAACATTTTTCCAGTTTTGACTGTTTAATTTTATTTATTGTGGGGATTTGTGTGTTCGAAGTAGTCCTGTATTTTCATGGGTTTTTTTTTATAAGATTTTATTTATTTGTCAGAGAGAGAGAGAGAGAGCACAAACAGGGGGAGTGGCAGGCAGAGGGAAGAGCAAGGCTCCCCACTGAGCAAGGGACCCGATGCGGGACTCGATCCCAGGATGCTGGGATCATGACCTGAGCCAAAGGCAGATGCTTAACGGACTGAGCCACCCAGGCACCCCATGTATTTTCATTTTTAATGTAGTCACCTGTATTTGTTTTTCAGAAAAGAATGATTGGGTACTCATAGTATTAAACAGTAGCAACTGTTTCAGTATAGCCATTCTATACTGAATGTTCTGCCTTCTGAAACTTGGTAACTTTATTCCCCTAGCCAACCAGAGCACTTCAAACGGGACTACTACTTCTACCACACCAGCTCCATCTCTGCCTACTACTGCTCCCACAACTCCACCGAATTCTACAGTTTCTGTATCAAGTACAGTTCCAAACTCCAATGTCACGCCTACAGAAAGTAAACCAAACACAACTGCAAAAACACCGAGCGCTGCTGCTAACACCACTTTGCCAAGTAGTAACTCAAGCTCAGCTTCTCCAACAACTAATGGATCAGCCATCACCCCAAGCACGCAGAGTAATTCCTCAGAGGTTGTTACTCCCGGGACTTCCAGCAACGTCACTTCGTCTGAGATCATCACCCCAAGCCACAGTCCCACAGGTAAGCTGGGTGTGGAATGTTTTTATGAACGTGGTCATCATGCAAGCTACTTCTCCGGGGGGGTTTTAGAAATAGTTTCAGCCTCTCTGAGAAGGCCAGGCCCAAGCAATCGCTGTCTCACCAGCCCCACTGGTCTTGCTACCTGATCTACCTAGGGAAGGCGTCAGTTCTACCCTGACTCCTTAACCATATTAGTGGAAAATGGGACATTACGATGGTGGCCAATTACAGTTTGGAGTTTGAGTTAATTCATGGAATTTGAGTCTGCCCTCAGGCTCAAACAACAGCGGTGCTCAAACAGCCCTATACATGGACTGGGGCCTTGGTCCAAAGGACAGGTGTTTCAGGAATACTAACAGATGGCAGTTGACCTCAAGCCAAATTATTGAAACCACTTGCCTCATTTCCCAAAGTTTGGTCTAGAATAGGTGTCAGCCAACTTTATCAGTAAAGGCAAACTAGTAAATATTTTAGGTTTTGCGGGCCACCATAGGATTTCTGTTGGAACTACTCCCCTCTGCCATTTTAACATGAAAGCGGTCATGGTCAGTATACAGAGGAATGAGCCTGGCGGGATACCACTAAAAAGCTATTTACAAAAACGGAAGACTAGGCAGCTTTGGCTCATGAGTCATAGTTTGTCAACCCCTGCTCAAAAATAATCATCAGACCTAGGCTTGAAGGGTCGACATAAACCCAGCCATTTTCAGGGAAACCAAGGCCCATCGAGGGCAGCAACTTGCCCAAGGTCAGAGAGCAAGCGGATGTCCCCTACACTGACTTGTTTTGGTTTCCCCAGCGTTCTTCGACAGATCTAAGAGATGGATGATTAAGCAAGTGGAACCAGAGCCTGCACGGAACAGCTGGTTCCCAGTCTGCTTTCATGTTTGAAGGGCCCGCTCTGAAAGCGAGGCCGCCTGGGGCACAGCTGCACGAGCAGCTCTGCTGGAGTCGGGAAAGGGAGCTCTTCTAAGCCATTCCTGCTTCCCCAGACATTCCCCCGAGTAGGGCAGCCGCCTTGTGTTCGGGCCTGACGGCTAGCTCACTGTGGGGAGGGGGCAAATCCCTTCTCTCTCGGCTTCAACTTCCCCAGCCGTAATAAGGTGTGACTGAACTAAATGGCCACCAAAATCCCTTCCAGCTGTACCGTCCTGTGCCTTTATTCCTGGCATGCAGAACCAGTGCACAGGTCTGTCCTTTATTGCCGGGGAGAAAGCGTACCAGGAGTTATTTGCCTGGTGTATCCTGAGCGGATTTGACTCCATTTCTTCTCTGGGATTGTCCAAACCATTGTTGCTTACTTCCGGCTGAGGCTTTTTAAAAACCCCTTTTATTTTACTTAAAATATTAACTCATGCCTTGTTAGAGGAGTGCCCTACTATTTTTTATGAGATAGTGAGTTCTCAATACTTGCTTTTGTCCCAGGAAGGTTGTTTTTTTTTTAACACTTTAAAAAATTATTATAATAGACATTATTTTTTAGAGCAGTTGTAGATTCCCAACAAAATGGAGAGGAAGGTACAGAGATCTCCCATACATTTCCTGCTTCCACACGTGCATGGCCTCCCTCATTATCAGCATCCCTCCCCAGAGGGTACATTTGTGACAACAGGTGAACATTCGCTGACGCAGCAGCATGGCCCAAAGTCCGCAGGCTACACTAGGACTCCCTGTTGCTGCTGCACATGCTATGGGTTTGGACAAATGTGTAAAGACATGTATCTATCGGACGGTATCACAGCATACTTTCGCTGCCCTACCAACTGACTGTGCTCTGCTTACTCACCCTCAACCTCCCCCCTCCCCTCCGCCAAACCCCGGCAATCAGTGATCTTTCCACTGTTAACATGGTTTTGCCTTTTCCAGAATGTCATGTGGTTGGACTCACATGTTAGTTTTTTCCAGGTTGGCTCCTTTCACTCAGTACTATGCACTTAAGATTCTTCCATATCTTCTCATGGTTTGATGGTTCATTACTTTTTAACTCTGAATAATATCCCACTGTCTGAATGTACCATGGTTTTATCCGTATCACCTACGGCAGAACATCTCGGTTGCTTCCAAGTTTTGGCGGTGATGAATAAAGCTGTCATAAATATTCCTATGCAGGTTTTTGAGTGGACACGTTTTCAACTCCTTTGGGTAAATACTAAGGAGTGCACTTGCTGGGTCCTATGGTAAGAGTAGGTGTAGCTTTGTAAGAAACTCCCAGACTGTCTGCCAAAGTGGCTGTACCATTTTGCTTTCCCACCAGTGTGAGAGTTCCTGTTACTCCATATCTTCATCAGCACTATTTATTTTTGATTTTTTAATGAAAGTACATTAGACCCACAGTATGGAAGGAAAGAAGCTTAAACAGGGCAAAACTATATGCAGTAAGCACCAAATCTCCCTCCTATCCTAAACCCCTAGGACCTAGACCCCTGTTCCCTTCCCCAGAAGCACCTTTGATGGCCAGTTTCTCTTGTCTTTCTCCAGAGGAATATGTGCAAATACAAGGATACATACTAGTATGTTTGTGTGTATTCTTTTTTTTATCACAAAAGAGAGGAAGCTCTACACATTGTACCTTATATGTGGTTTTTTATAAAAATAAGCAATTTCTACCTGTAGGTTCATAAGAACATGAAGGCCTCTTATCAGTCACTCGGTCTTTTCTGGAATCAAAGCTCAGAATCATTTCATTTGACAGAGATGGAGAAAATGGCCAGCCAAGACAACCATCTTCCTCTGACCTAACTCCACTCCCCGTTCCTACCAGTTGTCCAGAGAGAGGAAAGATGTTGCACCCTACCTGGTCTGAGAGCACCAGCCAATGGTGTAGAAACCATTGCAGTCATTCCCACCATCCATTCAAGTTGTCCACTCTGAAAGCCAGGGGGTGGAGTGTGCCCTCATCACTTCCTCTGAGAATTTTCACTGAGTTAGCCTGTAGGGCCCCCTTACCATTCTTTCCTCTCTCTGTGTGTCTGTGTGCCTTGTATGCTAACCCAAATAGAATACCTCATTTCTTTTTGGGGGCTTCCTGCCTGTCCTTCCCTATAAGACAGTTACGTATGCTTCCCTAAAAATAGGATACTGTCTTTCAAATGGTACTAGGAGGCCCTATCTAGTGTTAGAGGCCCAGACATCAAGGTTCTTCAGGATCCTTGAGATCCAGAGACGCTAAAGATGGAATTAGGAGACCACTGTCTCTCTGAGCAGACTCTTGCCCACCTACCCCTGCCTTTACTGTTAATAAGCACCCAGCTCCAGAATTTCCACACAAAAAACTCCCTAGTTTTTTTCTTTTCTAAATATGTCCCATGGATTAATACAACCAAAGAATAGAACGTGCCCAGGAGGGAGGCATGAAGATTTTAAAGTCTGTTTCTGGGTGTAGTCTCTTGTCATTCTGTGGATTTTTAACCACTTTTTCCTCTCTCTCAGTTCCCAGCAATCCTTGCCAAGGAGCTCCCTGTAAAGATGGTTCTTTATGTGTTAGCCTGAACAATACCCATTTTTGCCTGTGTTCATTAGGATATTACTATAACTCTTCCACCTGCACAAAAGGTGAGTTACAAGGGATGAACCCTGCAGAGCTGCATTTCAGACATAAAGTGGAATAGAAAATGCAAAATTATGTCAAAAAGAGTCCCCAGAGTAGGAGAAGTAGAGGATAATTTATGGGCAACAAAGCCTCCTGCTTCTATCTCGGTGGAAACTAGAGGGACCACAAGGATTAGACATAGTCCAAAAGCCAAACAGGTGTTTCAGCACTAATTTTTCAACACTAATATTTTAGCACTAATCTCATTTCTGGGGATCCACTCTAAGTAAATGCCCCAAAGATCGAAAAGTTTGTGCATAAAGATGTTGGCTGCAGACTTTTTTTCCTTTTAAATAATCAGTAGCATGAAAACCAAAAAATGACTATAGATGAAGATAACACATTTTTCACAGAGTATTTTGCAATCTCTAAAAGCAGTAGTTATGAAAAAAAATAATAATAGTGATGGGGAGGGCGCCTGGCTGGCTCAGTTGGTAGAGCATGCAACTTTGATCTCAGGGTCATGAGTTTAAGCCCCACAGTGGGCATGGAGCCTACTCGAATGAATGAATGATAGTTATGAAGACTAGGTAATATTTGGAAAAATTATTATGTAACAATAGATAAAGAAGACTCATGGAATGATGACAATGTAAACTATGCATGGATAAAAAGAGCTAGGAGAAATATACCAAAACAAAAATCGTTGGGTTGGGTTGGGTGAGATTTTGCGTCACATTTTTCATCTTTCCAGACTTCCCATAATATCATCATATAATGTTTAGAATTTTTAAGAATAATCTCTTTTTTAAACAAAATGGAAATTAACCCTTTTTACATAAAATATTGTTAAAATATTTTGTTTAAATTTCAGGAACGATATTCCCTGGAAGTATTACAGTAAAAGTATTAGAAACATCTGGTTTGGGAAATGGAAATTCTATGCCTTATCAAAAATTACATATTCAAATTACCGATTTTGTAAGTACTTTCCACCCCTTTTCCCTGTATAAGTGTTCTTCATTCTAACACTTTCTCGCAGCATGTAGGACTGGTGTTCAGGTAGTACACACTGGTATAGCTATCCCAGTTATTAAAATAGTGAAAGGCACCCTTACTGGTTGGTAAAATGTGGCTGTCCTGAGCCCCTGGTGCCTGGTCGTCCAGGCCCCTCCTCTGGGACCCTTAGCCCTCCCCAATGATCCTGCACCTAGATGGGTAACACCCAGAATGGCAGAGGGCCTTTAGAAGCTTTCTCCAGCCTTGCCATACCCATTGATAGAGAAGCTATTAGAATTTTTTTTTTTTTTTTAAATAGCCATGCCCAGCATGGAGCCCTTCCTGGGGATTGAACTCATGACCCTAAGATCAAGACCTGAGCTGAAATCAAGAATAGGACGTTTCGGCGCCTGGGTGCCTCAGAGGGTTAAAGCCTCTGCCTTTGGCTCAGGTCATGATCTCAGGGTCCTGGGATCGAGTCCGGCATTGGGCTCTCTGCTCTGCGGAGAACCTGCTTCCTCCTCTCTCTCTCTCTGCCTGTGTCTCTGCCTGCTTGTGATATCTCTCTCTCTGTCAAATAAATAAATAAAAATCTTAAAAAAAAAGAGAATAGGATGTTTAACCAACTGAACCATCCAGGTGTCCCTGTAATATTTTTAAATGGACACATCAAATAATGATGTTTTAAAATAAAATTATTTTCATAGAATTGGAGAGAAAAAAACTGAAGGGTTTTTTTCCTTTCTACAATCAAATTTGTATACATTTCTTTATCAGTCTGGCTTTTTTTTTCTTTTTCTTTTTCTTTTTTTTTGGATGTTTGGTAAAGGAACTCTATTTGAATTAATATCTGTCACTTTACTGTTAAAAATGTCAAAATGAACAATAGCTTCATTTCATTTTGATTATTTTGAGTGAATGTGTCAACATGAAAAGGGATGGAAATCTCCATTCTGGAACCACAAATGTTAGATCTGAAGGAGCTTTTATAGGACCTCCAACCAGTGTTGTTGAAACTTCAGCTTTAAAGGGAAAAAACAGTAGCCTGTAAATATGTCTTAGAACCCTAAGTGGAGAAACACTTGTAAAAACTAAAGAAGACATTGAAGACCATATCTTTCAATTCATAATTATTTCATTACAAAAAAGTTCTGCTAGCAGAATTGGTAGAACATAAAACATCTTTGTCCAGATGATTTACAGATAGCATAGAGAGAGCTAGTGCTCATGACCAAACAGCCCATGGCTGGCGCTGCTAGGATAAAAACCATGACTTTAGTAGCCCAGTCTTGGCCTTGGCCCCTTGTCATACCACCTGAGCACGATGGGCCAGCTGGCCATGACTTACCCTCTTCTCCTGGACCTACATTCCAGTTTGCCCACTTGGATGATACTTAGTATATTGAGGATAGTGACATTAGTGTGATCACATGTCCAGGGATCCCCTCTGTTGTCTCTTGGTTTTACTGAGCAGTGGCCACTATGTCGCCCAAGCTTGCTTTGGGTGTGGGTGTCCAAAAGACCCCTCCTGCTCTCCACGTATGCCCTTTGGATACCAATTTCAAGACTTGTTCTCAGTCGGGTCTTGATAATTTCAGAGGGACCCAGGAGGGGATAGAGCATTCGTCTTATTTCCAGGAAGCTTTTCTTCTGAAGGGGATAGTCAGAACTCTTTTTATCAACTCCCGGGAGACAGGAAAAGAGAGACAATTGACTTTCTTCAAGGTCCTCTTAGCAGGCTTTGTAGCCCTGGGACAGTCCCAGCTCAGGCCCTGCATGTCTCACAGGGTCCATTATCTACCCAGCTGGATCCAAACACACAGTCTGCAGAGGGATTTGGAATTCCCCTGTGGTGTACATGCCTTGCGTTTTATGTGTGATATTTCAAATTCTCAAAACAGCCCAATGGGGAACATGGTACTGTGGTGCCATTTTGCTGATGAGGCTACCAAGGATCAGGAAGGTTAAGTAGCTGACTGCAGGTCACCCAGCTGATGAGTGAGGAGGTGGGGACTTGAACCCAGACCTCCCTGACCACAAAGCTGCTTCTCAAACTCCTTCTCACCTACTGGCTGTGTTGTGCAGTAGAGGCCTGGCAGGCATGTTTGGATAACTCCTGCCTTCTTGACCAGACTTAGAGCCCTTCAGTTTGAGACGTGTATATCCCAACATCCTCAAAGGATGACCTGGAAGATTTAAAAAAAAAAAAAAAAAAAGGAGACACTTTCTCCTATGCCAAATGCTAATTTTGTAATCTCTCTTCTTTGGGAATTAAAATTAAATGGGCAATGGTCAGTAGGCAAATGAGACGGACCTTGGAGGTCATCCAGTGAACTTCCAGGCTTCTGACGGTTTACAGAAATACCAGCTATTGCTAGCATTTAAAAGAATTAAAAGACACATAGATGTGTTCTGGACATAAGGCTACACAGATGAATTAGAGCATCAAATTTATTTGAATTTGACTAGAATAAAAGAGAAATAACATCTTTCTAAAATGACATTGGTTGCCATGAGGAAAAAAATAAGAAAAAGTCATGGATTATAAAAAGCTTGCACCAACCCAGTTCAATGCTCATATAATAAAATAGGGAGGCTGGGGCCCATAGAGGGGAAGACATGTCCAAGGTCATGTCTTTCACGTTTAATTCATTCAGTCGTCAGTCAGCCAGTGTTTGTGGAACATTTCCTGGGGGCTGCCCTGTGCTGAGCGCTGTGGGGTGGGGCTGGGGGAGGTTATGTCGTTAGAGAAAACAAACCCCATTTTTGGTATTAATGAACTTTCATCCTCGTTGGGACCCTCACCCCACCTCCACCTCACCCCTGCCAGAGGTTCCAGCTTTATCTCTGGCCCCTTCTCTGTGAGTATCTAGAGTTGTCTGCTCTCACAACACAGTTCTGCCTAGTAAGACCTAGCCATGCTGGAGCCCCATCCAGCTCCCAAAGCCAAGTGTCATATATTCCATCTCACTGGAGACACATTAGAGCCTCGTGTGGTAGGAATTACTGTTACCTCCAGGTTTCCGAAGAGAAAGGTGAAGTTCAAAGCCGCTGTGCAAAAGCTGACACGGAGAACTTTGACCTCGGGTATCGTTCCCAGTTCAGCCTGCTCCCTTCTGAGCCACGCTGCTTCTGAGCATTCGTGTGTAGGCTCCTTCCTCCTCTCCCTGGCCTGGCACCACTGCCTCAAATGCTCTAAGGCTCGTCTCCTTTCTGAAGCCCTGCCTGGTTCTCGGCAGCTGAAAGAGAGCGTCTTTGAATCTGTGTGGTAGATCGAGTGGCCCTGGGACACTCACCTCTCCCCACTTCGGGGTGTGCCCTGACTCACCACAGGGCAGGACCCGCTGGTCTCTGCCATCTCTGTTTCTGGCACGATGCCCTGGCAAGGCGGGTGATTAAGTAAGTGTTCCCTCAGAAAATGGAGGAGTGCACAAAGCACGCTTCGAGAGAAGTCTTTAACACACATGCAGACCAAATACATCAAACTCCACGGGGACTTTGAAAACACAAACTGAGTAAGTTAGTCACCTTGTTTTTAAAAGTATGATCATGGATTTGGCTGGGTGCCTTAGGTCTTTTTCCTAGAAAACTCTGACACATCAAAATCATATTATTGTAGAAGAAAAATTAATAAACAGGTGTTAGGGCCCACGTAAGGAACAGATTGCTGTGATGAGCCACGTGTGTTTACACAAATGATGTTAGAAATGTGTTCTTGTGAAAACCCAGGTGTAGGATTACATTTTCCCCCTCTTTGTGGTTGTTACTAAATCTGTTCTCCTTCCTCCACAGTTTAAGAACGCATTTAACAATTCTGATTACGGCCAGACTGTAATTGATGGAGTAAGGTAAGTTTGCAATGGACCGATGGGATAGTTGGGACGCAGGTTAAGTTTGCCTGACTTCTGGTTTTCTCTCGAGTCTTCTGAGGCCCTCCAGTGGCAAGTCACAAGAAGAGGTGGTCAGTCTGAGTCCTGGAGGGGGCTCTGCTTCTGGCGTCACGCTGACCCTGGCCTGGGTGGGCGGGGAGTCGCTTAGTGGCAGCAAGATACTCTCTGTGATTGGGTCCTCAGCAGCCTGTACACGTGGGCCAGGGGCTCACCTGGACCAGTGGTTTGGTTTCGCTCCTTGGCTAAAACCACACCTGGTCAGCTCCTAGAATGTGCATTCCAGAGGGCAAGAGAAGGCATGGCTCATGGTCATCCCTTCTCCTGGGGTGGGGGGAAGTGAGGGAGACAAGAATATCCCAATCACATAACCTGGCTCCTGACTCACTACTCACCAGCAGGGAGTGCTTTCTGCAGGAAGAACAAACAATTACTGAGCATATCCATATGCAGTGACCAGTGTTGGATGCCATTTGGGGACCCAGAGAGGCAGAGGAGTCTCAAGAAGTTACTGATTCCATCGTGGCCTTCTCTGAAGCATATGAATACATGTGCGCTGTAGGCCAGGGAAAGAATAAGATGAACGGAGTTGTACAGAAAAAGCAGCCCTAATGTAGTTATATTTTAGGGTTTTACTGTTGCATCTGTCTTTATGAGCTTTGTCAGATCCTTTGTGGAATTAGACACAGTATACCTATTTGATACACATAAATTCAGAGGAGACCTATAAAGGTGGTGAGGTTTGAGCTTGGCAGTGAACGAGGGGCCAGTGCGGTTGGCAGCCAGGAGGCCTGTGGGCAGCCTGATGGGAGGCATGGGGCTCCCATGGCGAGGGCAAGCGGCCCGTTGGGGCCCTGAAGCTGGACGTAGGTACACGGGAGACGGCTGCTGGAGTGCTGTGCACTGTCTCAGGGCATGTTTTCCATTTGGTTTAGCAGACAACAGGGAGTTCATGTGTCAGGGATGACTGGATAAAGACAGGAACACTGAGGTGTGGCAGTGTCAGCCACATCTGTGCCTGATTCCTGGCCTTGGCACTTCCTCGCTGTGTGACTGGGCATGTGTTTTAACCTCTCTAAAGTTTTGTGATGTCATCCGCATTACTGGGATGACCTGATCGGCTCTTCTGGAACCTCGAGAGGAGTAAGTGGGATACCGTGGGAAAGACAGCCCACACGGAGGGACTGGCACATAGTCGATTTCAACACGTGGCAGTTCCTGTCCGTGTCCCTTCCCGAATAGGGAACCCTACAAGTGTGATGGAGAGCTGGTCCCATGGAGTCATTGGGTGGGTGGGGGGGAGGTTCCCAGATACTGTTGTGTATGTTTCCTTTTTAATGACTTACTGAAAGGGAGCCAGGAGCGTTCAGAGGCAACCTTCCACTTGTGAGCTCAGGGTTCTGGAGACAAACCAGCTCCGGTCCCCAAGGGGGTGGACAGGGCCCTCTCTCACCTAGAAAGGCATTTCTTCGGCTCTGGTCCAGTGCTCTCTGCCCTGCTCCCTGACCTCTCTCTCTATGGCACCAATGTTGGAATTGGAAGGATCCTCAGAATTTCTCTCTCAAATCTCTCTTCGGAAATAGCAGGAGACGCAGGCTCAGGGAAGCTGTGACTAGTCTTGTTACAAGCTCACGGCTCTGATCATTTATGCTGTGTCATTTTGTCATTAGCTATGTGGTGGTTCCATTGTTTCTTTCATCGTAATATCTTGCCCTCTAAATTGGAGCCTGCTCTAGTAGGTTCTTTGAATGAATTGTGGATGGCATTTCTTTTCCTATTCCTGCTGCAAAAAGATACCAGAGATTTCTGGTCATTTTTTAACTGATAGAGAATGACTTGTATCAGATACCCTTTTCTCACCACCCTGTACATTCCCCGGCCACCTCTAAATTCTATCATGAATGAATCGTTTTACATTAGAATCTGAAGCCCATTTTGTTTTTCGGGCTTCCTTTTGGGGTGACTATTCCTAAAAACAGAATTTGGTTCCGGTTTTGGATTTTCTCAATTGTTCTAAAGAACTAACATGACTATAAACATTTCCTAAGTGGGTTGGCTATGTTTCCAAGCTTCTGATATTTATTCAAAAGTCAGAATGGAGTCCAGAAAAAAAAAGAACAGGAAAAATATATCATGAGTCTTAAAAATACACAGCCACAGGTTGAAGAAGGAAGGAGTTTTTGAAAGTTCCTTTTTTCCCTTTCTCTTTTAGTGGTCGTATCACTTGATTTGTCTTGGATGGTGGAAGAATTAGAACTTGGCACGGTGGTTCTTGGGGCTCCAAACTGCAGTGCCAATGTCTTGCTCATCTCAGGCACTCAGTTTCTGGGGGCTCTGATGGTGTTCTGTGCTCCTGCTCCCTACACCCCACCCTCCTCGTTTCAGTGTAACACGTGGACCAGCTCAGCAAGAGAGGTTCACCAGCTCAGCAGGAGACCTACTCTTGATTTTCTGCAGAAAGGGACAAGTTTCAGATGTTCTGTGTTCTACTTCTGGTTAGCTCCAGGCTTCTAGCTCCTAAAAAGGATTGTCCACAACTTTTCTCAGTACCCTCCAACAGGACACTGTTTGGCTAGAGAGTGCTGCTGAGCACACATTGAAGAGAGCTGGATCTCTGGGCCTATGGATCGCCCTTTTACTGCACTCTCAGGACCCCCGTATTTGGGCCTCAGTTGTGGATGTAGGACAGTGGATCGGGACTAGAGCTGGGAGAGGCGCCTGGGTGGCTCAGTTGGTTGAGCGTCTGCCTTTGGCTCGGGTCGTGATGCCAGAGTCCTGGAATTGAACCCCTCATTGGGCTCCCTGCTCAGCGGCAGTCTCTTCTCCCTCTGCCTCTGTGATCGCTCTCACTCTCTCTCAAATAAATAAATAAAAATACTTTTAAAAATAAGTCATTGGGGGGTGGTGCCTGGGTGATTCAGATTAAGCCAGGTTAAACGTCTGCCTTCGGCTTGCGTCATGATCTCCGGGTTCTGGGATAGAGCCCCACATCGGGCTCCCAGCTCAGCGGGGTGTCTCCTTCTCCCTCTCCCTCTGCGTCTCCCCCTGCTATTGTTCCCCCTCTCTCTCTCACATGAATAAATAAAATCTTCAAAAAAAAAAAAGACTAGAGCTGGGAGACGGGGGAGTCTGGGAGGTTCTGAAGACTGTCCTCCAGTTCAGTTCATCAAGTGATGGATTCCTTTCATTTTCAGCATCTCTCCTTCAGCAAGTTCCGAGGTGCGTGCTGACAGCAGTGATGTTGTGGTTGAGGTCTTAAACATCTTCACAGAAACTACAAAAGAAACTGCGGTGACTGTGTCTGCATCAATTACAAAAGCAATTGAAAGCAGCAGGGGTGAAGTCCTGACATACACTCGTAAGCATTCAGTACTTCGAGGTTCCCTTGAAGACCTACGTTTTTGTAGACATTTCCATTCTCTGTGAGAAGGGGGCAAGAAAAGCAGGAGACTTGAATCCACAGCCAGGCCCAGTCCCAGTTAACTAGTCATTCTTCCTCCCTCTGCTCCCTTGCTTGGTTCTACTCCTTTCCAGCTGCACCCCCTCCCCCAAGTCATCACACTGACCAGTTTGCTCCTCTCTTTGGAAGGTAGGAAGGTAGGAAGAAAGGAGAAACAAGAAGGCCTTATACCAAGTCGTAGCTTCCAGATGATCCCAGAAAGCCTTCCGTGCCCTATTTCCCCTTCAGGCTGACCTGCCAGCCCCCAGCACAGCTGGAACGATTCACTTTTGCTGTGTTACAAACCACCCCCAAGCTTAGGGGCCTGAAACAACAACCATTGCTTTATCGCCGTGCCATAATTCCCCTCCCTGTTGTCTTGCTGACCATATTTTTGAATTGTCTGTGCCTCTCAGCTCAAAATCCGTGTGATTATTACGGTTGTGAAAAGGAGAACGAGCAAGATGACTGTCGCAATGGTTTGCTGTGTAAATGCAAGCCGGGGATGGAAAGACCTAACCCCCAGGTTCCTGTGTGTGTGGGTGAGTGTCCTCTTGCTTGTAAGTGTTCTTCACAATGCATGCATTCTCTCCTTTTGCATTTGCAAAATACGAGCTTTATTGCTCACGTTTCCACGTGCATTCCAGAGTCTGAGGGGTATGGATTTGGGCTTTAGACACACGGACCTGGCGAGCCAGCTCTTGTGCCTCTTCATGGGGAGTGTGTTGGGCACGCAGCCAGGGGGCACCTTGCTTTACCCAGAAAAAGTAATATTCAAAAATCATGTTTTGCGGCATACCGTTTTGGAGGTCGAGGGGGTTGCTTCTGAAAATAACTCAGAAATTTTCTTTTGAAGCTTCTGCTCCCAACTGTCCTGACACTTGCAGTGCAGACCACAATAAGCAATGCGTAGTGAACAAGGATGGGAACGGTGAATGCGTGTGCCTGCCAGGCTACAAGAAAGGTGATGGCGAGATCTGTCAAGAGTAAGTCACTCCTTTTTCATCTTTCCACAACAGGAGCTAGTCACAAGGGATAGAACGTATAGGCATATGCATGGGCTTAGGGTCAGGATGTTGGGGTGCTGCCATATGTTGGTAGGTGTAAGAGCATCATAATATCATCATTATTGGCATCGATAGTTCTAGAACATTCTCTGTGTGCTGGGAACTGTGCTAGGTAATATGTGTCACACAGCAACACTGTCAGGAACGAATTTGTTCCCCATTTGCCAGGGAGCAAAGTAAGGCTCAGAGAATGTCAGTAACAAGCCCCAGCTCCCAGGACAGCAATTATGTGGCAGTCATGTGGCCTTGCTGCCGAGGGGACCCACAATGCCTCTGGGCTTCAGCTTAGTTTGAATTGCTGAATCTCCCCAAAGTTCAGAGGATGGAGGGTTCAGTCAGTAGGAAATGGGAGCACTTGGAATTGTGTCGCCTTTTCAGGCTTCCAGCTCCATGGAAGGTGCTCACCTGGAAGAGTGGGAGCCTAAGAAAGAAAAGAGGAAGAGGAGAAAGAGAAGGGGGGCAGGTAGAATGAAAGGCAGATGGAAAGGGAGACATGGCGGTGGGGTGGGAACTCTGATGTGTTCCCCACAGAGACTCCATACCATGGTTTCCATTCTTATATTTAGGTGTGCGTTTGGCTCCGGTGGAGTCGACTGTGAAGACAGTGAGTATAAAAGTTTTGCTCTGTTATTAAGCTTCTGAGAAATAGGGAACACATTCAGAATTCTGCCCAGGACTCCAAAGTCTCTGGTTCCCTTCATAAAGAACAAGAAAATCTGCCTGGAGTTTTGTGTTCTGGGTCATGCCATCCCATGCCTGCCTTTAGGTCATGGGCAGCAGCAGCCCTGCTTTATAAAGCAGATAGCAAAACCCAGCCCAAGAGGTGGCCTCTGGACTTGGCCAGACCACAGGAGAGCATCCTGACATTCTATTCATTTTCTGTTACTAACAAGGATAAAAGACCAGTATATTCCATAAATGTTTGTGGTTGTGGGAGAGCAGGACTAAAAACCCTTTAAATACTCAAATATTATTTTGAGTAATAATTATTATTTTAATACTACTCAAATTAATTATTTGAGTACTCAATTAATACTCAAAGTATTACTTTGAGTAAAAATACTCAAGTATTTTTGTCCCAAGCTTTTTACTAGCTTTGTGATGTGTTGTTGCAAGTTCAGTTGCTTCGTTCTCTCGCACACCCCACTCCCACTGGATCGGGGCAATCCTAACTTTGTATTTTTTATTATATTTTAAATTTTACGTGATGAACTAAAGACAGATGACCCGAGATGGAGGAAACGTTACTGTTGGCCTCTCAGCCAGCCACAAAGTTGGTAATGAAAAGTGCTCTCAATTTCTACTGTATTTTGTTGCAAGGCTGGGTTTGCTAAGCCTTTTCTTCCTTCTGGGCTTTCGGCATGCACACCTACAAAATGAGAGGTTTGGACCACATGATCTTTGAGGTAGTTTCCAGATGTGGTCTACACCCCCATGAATCCAGGTTGGAGGTGGCATATATGGCAGTCGTAAAGCAGGAGGAGACGGAGTGTTCTAGAACAGCACCGTCCAATAGAAATGTAATGGAGCTTCATATTTAATTTCAAATTTTAAAAATTCTGAGTCCATTTCTTAAAGAGAAATAAGTGAACTTGATTTTAATAACGCTTCACTTCATGTATCAAAAATATTTTCAACATGTCATCATTGTAAGAGTTACTTGTGAGAAATTTCGTGTTTTTTCTTTCATACTGTGTGTTTGAAATCTGCCATGTGCTCAGGCCGCCACCTAGCCACATTTGCCGTGCTCGATAGTGTAAGAGAATAGAGGTAGCCCCTAGCTCTCCCCTCCCTGATTCTAGCAAGCCTTTGTTAGTGACAAATGTAACTCCAGCCTCATTCCCCCTGATTATCAGCAAGGTCAGACACGGTGGGCAGCCAGAGGCAGCAGAGGTTAGGAAGGGCTGTGCCCCTCCATTGAGATCTGGAAGGAAGACCTGCCCCCAGACCGGCCGCCTCTGTGTTTATGGTCTTCTTTTATGTGGCAAGGCAGCCTCTTCTGATTGCGTTCTAAAGACACAATTGCGGGGGTGGTGCTAAAGGACATGAGCCCTCCTCCCCGCCCCTCCCCCAGTCTACCACCCAAGCTGGCCCTTGTGGGGCGGGAACCTCTGGGAACACATGGACCTGTGCAGTACCCAGTGGGGATTGCTTGTGGGAGGCTGTGCCTACTCTTTGCTTTTCCTTTTCAGAATTTCAGCTGATCCTCACTATTGTGGGCAGCATTGGTGGTGCCCTCATTCTCTGCCTGGT
Organism: Ailurus styani; assembly: GCA_002007465.1. Classification (NCBI taxonomy): domain Eukaryota; kingdom Metazoa; phylum Chordata; class Mammalia; order Carnivora; family Ailuridae; genus Ailurus; species Ailurus styani. The sequence goes on along the minus strand of LNAC01000367.1, from coordinate 554,383 downwards.
GATTGCACTGATCGTCTCAGCAAGGTACGGAGGGGATGTGTCCCTTTTCCTAGGGCCCAGCACCATCAGCATCACACTCAGGGTTCTAAACACACCCAGCCTTGCTGGGGCAGGAGAAGGGAGAAAAGGCGAGACCTCACTAATACTGTTGGCTTTTTCTCTTACCTTCATTTGCTTTGGCTTATGGAAGCCATACATGATTAGTGAAGAAAACGGAAAAATATATAAAGGAGCACAATTTAAAAAATCACTCACAAAACTTAACTACCCTGAGGCAACTAACATTTTGTCATATATCTTTCCAGATTTTTTTCTTTTCAAGTGATATGACAGATATAATTTTGTGTCTTTTGTGTGGAGTTTTGTTTTTGCTTTTTGCTTTTTTTAGAGAGAGGACATGCGGGGGGTAGGAAGGGGAAATAGAGAAGAATCCCAAGAGCATGGGGCTCGACTCGGGGCTTGATCTCACAATCCTGAGATCGTGACCTGAGCTGAAACCAAGAGTCAGACACTTAACCAACTAAGCCATGCAAGTGCCCCACCCTTTGTGTTAAAAAAAATATATTGTTAAGGTTTATTTTTGTTTAACTTTTTAATGTGACATAACAACCGTTTTCTGATGGCACTGAAACTCTCCATTAGCAGTTTTCAACCTCACTGATGTCGTCACAGATCATTCGTCAAGGCCCTGGGCCCAGGACCCTGTGGCAGTGGGCCTGACGTGGGCTTCAGCTGAGCCCCATGACTTGTTCTCTCCGCAAAGAGAGAGAACATTTCACAGCCTGGTGCCTTAAATGCTCTTCCTAAGAACTTGAGTAGAGTCCTTTCATTTATGCAACAAATAGTTAGATAAAGTTCCCTCCAAGGGAGGGAAAAATAATGAAACAAGATGGGATCGGGAAGGAGACAAACCATAAGAGACTCTTCATCTCGCAAAACAAACTGAGGGTTACTGGGGGGTGGGGAGGTAGGGATAGGGTGGATGGGTTATGGACATTGGGGAGGGTTTGTGCTATGGTGAGTGCTTGCTATGAATTGTGTAATCCTGATGATTCACAGACCTGTACCCCTGGGGCAAATAATAATTTTTTTAAAAATCTCAAAAAAAAAAAAGTTCCCTCCATTAACAGGGAGAAAGAACAGTTACCTCTATTCCATTCAAAATGTGCCAAGTGGGGATTCACTTTGGTAAAAACAAGCTACTTGTTGGTGACATTTCGCTCATATCTTATATTTTGGCAAAAGAGGTACTTTTGCACTATAATGTGAGAGCATAAATAGATTTTGTTTCTTTTTTATTAGTCCAGTTTGATATTAACTCTTCCCCAAAGCCTTTATTACAAGGATGCAAAGCTGAGAACCAGAAGCGTGACCTTCCCTTTTCTAGGAAGATGGCCAGAACACTGTTCTGGAGCAAGGGTGTCTCCTCCTTTCTTAGGAGGATTGCCTAACTGTCTTGGGTCTCCAGCATCCTCAGGGGCTGCGTGTGGAACCTTGTGACCCCATGACGGCTATGTTTCTCAGCTCTTGCTTCCTGCTCCAGAGCTAGGTTGGCTCTAGTTCAGCCTCAGGTTCATGACTCTTGGGAACACATCAAGAATTATAATTCTTGTCCATTTCAAAGGGAGCGAAGCTTCTCCTCTCCTCTCCTACTTTCCTTGGTTAGACAGGACTGCTCCCAAAGGGCAGGAATTCCACTGTGGGCTGGCTACCGGGGTCACAGGATGAGTGGGTAGGCTCACTCACGACATTTCCGGTAGGCAACAGTCATCCTGGGAGCGCCCTGTGGACATCACAGATGCAGCTGGTCCAGTCCGCTCTCCAGCGGTCTGGGGCACTGCAGGGGCAGGTGTGTGGGTTGGAAGGTGGCCGGGGGGGGGGGTCACCGTGAGGGTTCATTGAAGGGTGTACCTCCCTCACCTCCAGGTGCTGCTGTGGGCCTTGAATACTTAGACTTGAGGTCCTCGAGGGGATGCAGCAGACCCTGGGAAGTGCCTTTTTCTCCTCGTAAGACCTTTATACCTTGAACTTGTTTTATTGATTGAGGTGCTTCTGTAGACATGGACTTTGCTTGAATGAAAAATTGCATCAGAGATCATCTTTTCTCTTTGACCTTTATGATTATTGTCATATATAACTCAAAAGCACACTTAAGAAGAGTAACATTATTAGCAAAATTTGCATGAGCCCAACAGAACTGGATGGCACTGTTGGATCAGGGGTAACGTTCTGGTGTTAATGGTTACAGAGAGCTTTTGAGGAGACTGTCCTAAAACTTAGGGAATGTACAGTGAACAAAGTAATGAAGCATTATGGGTAGTGGGGCATCAGGTCTAAGCACTTACTCTTAACGGTTCAGAAATGGTAACGGTTGGGGAATCTGGGTGAGGGGTGCATGGAAACTGTAAGTTTTGGTGTGTACTTATATGTAAATTTGAAATTATTTCAAAATTTGAAAACATTTTTAAAAAAGAGTACTAATATTTGCTTCAAGGAACTTTCTGCTATTGGCAGATCCTAATTCTTGTCACCATTTATAGCTCAAAGAACAAAAACAAGAATATTGAAGAACAGAATTTGATTGAGAATGACTTTCAAAATCTGAGACTGCGGCAGACAACCACAGGCTTCAGCAATCCTGGAGTGGATGGGAGCATCTTCCCGAAAGTCAGGGCCAATGTCTCCGGACAGCCACAGAACCCCTACGCACACCAGAGAAGCATGCCCCGCCCTGACTACTAGGTGAGTCAGTGGGCTTGGGAGGGAGCGCAATGCCCAGGGCAGAGCAGGGACTGGCCGTTGTATCTTTAGGCCCTGGCTGCAGGCTTTTCTATTTTCATTTTCCAAACAAAAGAGAAAGATCAGAGAATGCCCCCTCCTATTGTTTTTTTGTTTGTTTGGTTTTTGCTCTCTCTCATTGTTAAGTGGCCACCAGTCGGTCCTAACACTGACCATCCATGTGACTTTAGACACATCACTTAATTTCCCTGGCCTTCTCTGTACTCAGCTATAAGAAAGAAAAACAATTTAGATGCCCTCGAGACCCCTTTACATTAGAAACTTTTCTGGATATGACTCCAGTCATTGTGATGACAATTCCCAAGCTGTTTGAGGATCTAGGACCGAGGTCAGGGAAGAACTGTTGGATGTCAATGTAGTTCTGTCCCATCCTTCTAGCCTGCCCGTCTGGAGGCAAATCTCTCCTTTCCTTCCCCCAGACCTCAAGGCATAATCCAATCAATTTCTACAGAGATAAGGCAAGTGAGGCTGGTGCTATTCTATTTCCCTTCGGAGGACTTTCAAGGAGCATAGCTTGTGTTCCTTAGATCTGTGTCAGATAATCGTGCTGGTTTTGCTTACTGTGGTCTGAATGAATCTTTAAGAAGCAACTTTGATGGGGAAGGGAGCCAAGGGAACTGAGCTAGAAGGAAGGTGTGGGTTCGGAAGAGAAAAAGGGGCCAGAGAAGAGAGAGGTTAAAAGGAGAGCAGCAGGGCGCCTGGGTGGCTCAGTGGGTTAAAGCCTCTGCTTTCGGCTCAGGTCATGATCTCAGGGTCCTGGGATCGAGGCCCACATCGGGCTCCCTGCTCAGCGGGGAGCCTGCTTCCTCCTCTCTCTCTGCCTGCCTCTCTGCCCTGCCTCTCTGCCTACTTGTGATCTCTCTCTCTGTGTCAAATAAATAAATAAAATCTTTAAAAATAAAAGGAGAGCAGCAAGGAGAGAAATGACCTAAAGAAGCAAGAACAGGGGAGGAAGGGAGAGAGAGAGAGGGGTGGGAGGAAGCCTAACTAGAAGAGTTGAAAAATAAAGAGGATGAAGGAGGCGAAGGCTGCGGGAGGGCAGCAGAGCAGGCGGAGGGTGGGGGCAGAGGCTCAGTGTTCTCTGTGCACGTTTCTATCCTGCAGACTCCCCCAGGCGAGCACACCGCCTGCCAAGGCTCTTAACGCACTATGACTGTTCTGGGAAAACCTGGCTTATTTCTGATTTGAAAACCCATGATTTATTTTGCACATGAAGTTTTCTTTAGTCATAGCAGTCATTAGTTTCATGTGGGTACAAGGGGTTGAGTGGCACGAGGAGCGCCATGTTGGCTCAGACGCCCAGTTTAGTCAGCAACAGCCAAGAGTGGGCGCTGGCCCCACCCAAGGTGACCCTTAACCAGCAGACTTATTGAAACCTCCTTTCCTCCTTATGGGGGGAGACTTTACATCAAGCATACTCTCTAAAGAGAACCCCTTAGAGGTAAAATAAGCATGGGATTTAGAGCCTGGGATTGAAGCCTCACCCCTTCTGTTACTCGTATCAGCTCTGTGATCTTGGACAAGTTATTTGACTTCTCTGAGTTTGTTTTCTCATCTGTGAAATGGACATAAGGATTTTTATCTCATAGGATAAAAAATAAGCTACTATGGACGGATAACCTAGAACAGTGACTGTTCTAATTTAAAAAAATAGTATTCAGGGGCACCTGGGTGGCTGAGTCAGTTAAGCATCTGCCTTCAGCTCAGGTCATGATCCCGGGGTCCTGGGATTGAGTCCCGCATCAGGCTTCCTGCTCGGCGAAGAGCCTGCTGCTCCCTCTGCCTGCCGCTCTGCCTACTTGTGCTCTCTATCTCTCAGATAAATAAACAAAATCTTTAAAAAATAAATAAATAATAGTATTCAAATAATGTTACTCGGAGTAATGCTAATAATTTGTTAATCGATTTCTCAGATGTATCTGTTGCAATACTTCTTTTCTAAGAGTTTTTTGTCTTGTTTTGTTTTTGTTTTTTCTCCATCTCTCTCTTTCTCTCTTTTTGTCTAGGATGGTAAAAATTGGGGACCATCCATGGCCCTGACCCCATGTCTGAGCTTTTGTTTCGAGTGTTTAAAAGACTAATGGAGACACATGAGCAGCTGTGAAGTTGTGGCCTTTGGTATCCTCCGCCACGCAGCACCCAGCCTCTCTGGATGGAAGCTGTGACTGCTTTCAACGAGTGCAGCTTGTTTGCTAAGTACCTGTGAAATTAAATGTACACAGAAGCTATTAGCCCTTGTTAGACAGTTGATTTTGTCCAATCGATACAATGGTTAGGTTTTTGGTTTTTGGTTTTATTTTCCTGGTGGGGCAGCAATACCCATTTCCAATCTAGAGGAAAGCCCCCAGGATTGTTGACTCCTGGGAGAACATGGCTTTGAGTTGATCGACCTAATTCTAAGCGACCCTTACGTGTCAGCTATGGAGATCCAAGGGCATGGAAGAAATACCATCTTTTAAGATTCTCAGGTTCATTCTCTACTAAGTTAAAATAGGGTGCTACTTCTGTCCCTCCAGTGTAGGCATCTCATCACCCTTGCCCTGCCGGGAGCGTGTGACCTGGCGTCACACCAAGGACACAGAAAAAAGACATGTCTCTCAGCTTCTGGGGGAGAAATGACTGGCAATGCAGGATCTTTATGATGTTGACTAGAAGGCCCAGACTAGAGCTGCTCACCACGGAGTACCTTCTAGAGTTCCTGAAATGCCAGTAGGTATTGGGAGCAGGGGAGGAAAAAACAGAAATAAGAACTATAACCAGGAGTGGGAGGAACAGAAGCAGAAGGAAGCGGGGCCAGGGGGATGAGTACAGGACAAGGGTCGCGGGATCCCCCTCCGTCCTCAGCTCCCCTCCTCGACGAGGGAACAGACATTCTTCCGATTCGCGTCCTACTCACAACTTGGAGCCTAAAGAAGTGTGAAGATGATTTGCTAGGAGCAAGAGCTGGAAGACACTTCGAAATTGCAGATTCTCTTTGACTGATGGTGAAAGAGGGGCTCGTGCTCAGGCTCCGGATCTCCGGCCTTGGGACACAGATTCCAGCGGGGCCGCTGGCGTGCACACAGCCCCAGCCAGCCAGCGCTCTCTTTAACATTAATAGTGTCCTCGTGTGTGTCTAATGTCTGGTTCCCTTACAAGTTATTTTTATTTGTTAATATTATTTGTTCTTGACTATTAACTGTAAGAGGTAACAAATAAAGTTGTCTTTGGTAGGTGGTGTCCTTCCTTGTGTTTGGGCCCTTTGGTGATGCGCAGAGCAGCGAGCCTTTCTTCCTTTCCTCTCCTCCCCTCCCCCGCCCCTTCCTTCCCTCTTCTCTCTCTCCCTTCCTTCCTTCCTTCCTTTTTCTTTCTCCTTTCTTTCTTTTAACTTAAAAAAGATTTACTTATTTAATTTAAAAGAGGTGGGGAGGTGCAGAGGGAGAGGGGGAGAGAGAATCTCAGTAGACTCCCCACTCAACATGGAGCCAACACAGGGCTCAATCTCAGCACCCTGAGATCATGACCTGAGCTGAAATCAAGACCCAGATGCTCAACCGAATGAGCCACCCAGGTGGACCCTAGGATCACTTCCAAGAACAAACATGACACATAGCAAACCAGATTGACTGATACCTAGAGTCCTCATTAGGGGCTGTTAGGTCACCCAGGGTAATTTTTTAATCATATAGTAGATGTTTCTGGCTGCTGCCCCATGCCCATCCTCCTCCTCTCCCATTATGAAGGAGCCAAGCATTTTGGGTAGGAACATTCTGACCCCCAGCTCTAAGGCCCCAAGCCAATTAGTGGAACCCCATTCCCCCTGCCAGTGAGGGGTTTAGTGAGCACATTGGCATAAGTGGATGCAATTAGAATAAAGCCTAAATGTTAGTAGGAGGCTTGGAGAAAGAGAAACTCTTTGTTCTCTTGACAAAGTGGGCTTAAGGTGTGAGACCTTGGACTGCTTCAGTTTTGCTGAGGGAGCAGGAGCTCTGATCAGATCATGCCTGAAGCATCTGGACTTTACTGTTGGTCCACTGTGAGTAGTTCTTTCTATTTCTGGAGCTGAAAGCATCCTCACTCATGCCACTTGTGTTTACACTTGTGTTCACAAGGCTAGGTGGTAAATGGGATAAAAAAAACTGTTCTTAGGAGCTCTTAAGACATTAGCCATTAATCCGTTCACAGTAGCAGAAGTAATGTAGATGTAATTTAAAATTGGTTGACTTTTTTTTTTAAATATCTATTTATTTGAGAAAGACAGACACCAAGAGAAAGCAGGAGCTGGGAGGAGAGGAAGAGACAGGCTCCCTGCTGAGCAGGGAGCCTGACACAGGGCTCCATCCCAGGATATGACCTGAGCCACCCAGGAGCCCCAAATTGATTGACCTTGTAACATGCCATCACAGACTTTATTTCTGACCTGCATGTTACCTCTATATTTGAAGATGATTTTTAAAAATATTTTGAGAGAAAGAGTGTGAGCATGGGGTGGGAGGGGAGAGCACAAGGAGGGGAGGGAATGGGAGAAGCAGACTCCCCGCTGAGCAGGAAGCCTGATACAGAGCCTGGAGCTCAACCCAGAAACCCCAGATCATGACCTGGGCCGAAGGCAGACACTTAATCAACTGAGCCACCCAGGCGCCCCTACATTTGAAGATGATTCTGGATTCAGTTTAGAAGTAGGCTGTTTGAACCTTTTTTCCAAAGAGTCCCCCCTTCCTTGTGGCACCTCAGCATGCCAGTTTCCATCACGTCTCGAAAGTCCTGGGCCATACAAACTCTGGGCTTTGTGACCAGAGTATCGTCCATTTTTCACAGACTTTCATTGCTATTGTTTAAATAAAAGGAATGCTCTAAATATGCATATGTGTCATGTTTTTGAAAACGACTTTCACGTTCAAAGTTGCTTTTGAGTCTTGCATAGCATGAACTACAATTCATTTGTTTCTGCTCACTGGGAGCTTTGCAAAGGTTTTCCAAACTTACTGTCCCCCAACTTTGGAGGGCTGTCAGAACGAACTTTCTAAGATGCGAATCTGGTCACGATGCTCCCTTGCTTAAGGCTTTCAGGGGTTCTCCACCGGGAGAACGAAGCTCACAGAACTGAGGCAGACTCTCGTGGCTCATGACTCCTGCTCACCGGGCTGCTGCCACCAACTGCTCCAGTTTTGCTGAATGTCCCCACCCCACCGGAACCCGCTGTCCTGCAAACACACCTCCTCCCCTTCACACCTCCATTTCTCCACTGGTGCTGTTCCCCCCCACTGGGAAAGCACTTTTCTCAAAATCTTATTTTAAAAAGTGGGGGTGGGGGTGGAGGGACTGAGCCTGGGCGGCTCAGTCAGTTAAGCATCTGCCTTCAACTCAGGTCATGATCGCTGGGTCCTGGGATCGAGCCCCGCATTGGGCTCCCTGCTCAGCAGGGAGTCTGATCCGCCCTCTGCCTGCCGCTCCCCCTGCTTATGCTCTCTCTCTCTCTCTTTCTCTCCCTCTCTCTCACATAAATAAAATCTTTTAAAAAGCCCTTTCCTCCAACTGTCTCATAATCACCTCCAGCTGTCTTCATCAGCTAAACCATCGTCCCCTGTGACCGCACAGCCCTCTCCAGTAGGTGCGCCTCCTTCACATCCCAGAAGCACCCTGAAGCCACTTCCCCCAGGAAAGAGGTGTTGCATGGTGAGTTTGGGTTTCCTTTTTCCCAGCACAGTGCCTGGCATGCGATATTAAGTAATTGTGAAACAGCAACGTAAAGTGGGCTCTCTCAGTTTGGTCTCGAAGAGTATGTTCATTACGTGGTGACGGTTCACTGTGGTGAAGGTTTCACAGGTGCATCAAAACCTGTCCAATGGTGCACTTCATATATGTACAGCTTATTGTATGTCCGTTATATCTCAACAAAGCTATTTTTGTAGGTGGGGAGTGGACTCCCACTCAGGGGTCTCTCCGACCCTGACGGAGGCATCCTCTGATCACAGCCCTAAGACAGGACAGGAACGTCTACATGTCATTCTGCTGGTCTCTACCCTGGACTGAAGGTTCTCTGAGGTCAGCATTGGGGCAAATGAGCCGAGGGGACGCTGCCCGGCCAATGGAGGGTCTCATCTGTACATTGGAGTCACCTGAGAAGGCTTAAAACTCACGGATGCCTGGGTCCCAGAGCACTCTAATGGTCTAGGGCAGCCTGAGCATTGGGATTGCTTAAGCCCCCCCCCAGGGTGACGGAATGCATAGCAGATTTTGAGAATCACTGTTTTAGATCAGTGAGTGGTTTGAGTCCTCACAGCTGAGGCCCAGATCACATTTCCCATTCCTTCCCCTGAGAGGCTAGAAACCGGAAGTCCGTTGTGCACAGGAAGTTTTAGTGGGCTCTGAGCTTCCTCTGGAGAAGGAGGACAGGCCTGCAATTGCCATTAACACCAAAGAACCAAACCCCTGAACCAAAGTCCCCCCAACCCTTCCCAGCAGCTGGGCAAATTCCATGGCCAGTAGGTGGCGCTATATCCTTTGACTTTCAGAAAACCCAACCTCTGACCGGGCAGCTCTCAAAGGCTCCTTTGATATCCTTAATTTTGATTGCACTAATTCTGAATAATTTCTGAATAATTTCCCCTCGACTTTTTCCTGGTCTCTTCAGTGCTCCCTCCTGTGCCAGGGAAACATGAATGTTATCTCATAATATTTGCACCATTTTTACTGGATCATTAGAGATCATACATGGTTCCCTTCGTTGGCTCTAAAATACCTGAGTATTGAAGTAGCATTAATATCATATTATGGTACATGAAATTTGGTACAACTGGGCACCTGGGTGGCTCAGTGGGTTAAAGCCTCTGCTTTCGGCTCAGGTCATGATCTCAGGGTCCTGGGATCTAGGCCCACATCGGGCTCCCTGCTCAGCGGGGAGCCTGCTTCCCCCTCTCTCTCTCTCTGCCTGCCTCTCTGCCTCCTTGTGATCTCTCTCCCTCTGTGAAATAAATAAAAAAGAAAGAAAGAAAGAAAGAAAGAAATTTGGTACAACTATTCAGATAATCAAGGTTTTCTTTCTTTCTTTCTTTTTTTTTTTTTTGAGGGGATAGGGGCAGAGGGAGAGGGAGAGATTGAATCTTATGCAGGCTCCATGTGCTTCTCTGAGCCTGACACTGGGCTCTATCTCACAACCCTGAGATCATGACCTGAGCCAAAATCACACATTTAACCGACTGAGCCACCCCTGTGCCCCATCAATGTTTTATTTCATGGTGATTTTCCAAAACAAAAAAAGGAATCCATTTTCATTGAAAAATTCTTCAGTTAAGATAAAAAACAAAATGCCACCAGTGGGAGGTCTCTTTCATCTGCTTTCATGAAATGAGAAGTTCTGGTCAGGGTTTTTTATTTTTAATTTTCATTTTTTATTTTTTCCATTAAAAAAATTTTTTTTTTTTTTAAAGATTTTATTTATTCATTTGACACAGAGAGAGAGATTACAAGTAGGCAGACAGGCAGGCAGAGAGAGGAGAGAGGAGGAAGCAGGCTCCCTGCTGAGCAGAGAGCCCGATGTGGGCCTCGATCCCAGGACCCCGGGATCATGACCTGAGCCGAAGGCAGCGGCTTTAACCCACTGAGCCACCCAGGCGCCCTCCATTAAAAAAATTTAAATTCAAATAATTAACATATAATGTATTATTGGTTTCAGAGGTAGAGGTCAGTGAGTCATCAGTCTTATATAATACCCAGTGCTCATTACATCACGTGCCCTCCTTAATGCCCATCACCCAGTTACCCCATCCCCCACCCTCTCTCCCCTCCAGCAACCCTCAGTTTATTTTCTATGATTAAGAGTTTCTTATCATTTGTCTCCCTCTTTGGTTTTGTTTTCCTCTCTTCCCCTATGATCTTCTGTTTTGTTTCTTGAATTCCACATATCAGTGAGATCATATGAAATTGTCTTTCTCTGATTAACTTATTTTGCTTAGCATAATACCCTCTAGTTCCATCCACATCGTTGCCAACGGCAAGATTTCATTTTTTTGATGGCTGAGTAATATTCCTCTGTGTGTGTGTGTGTGTGTGTGTGTGTGTGTGTGTGTGTGTAACACATCTTCTTAACCTATTTGCCAATGGACATCTGAGTTCTTTCCATAATTTGGCTATTGTGAACATTGCTGCTATAAACACTGGGGTGCAGGTGCCCCTTCAATCACTACATTTGTATCTTTGGGGTAAATACCCAGTAGTGCCATTGCAGGGTCATAGGGTAGCTCTATTTTCAACTTTTTGAGGAAACTCCGTACTGTTTTCCAGAATGGCTGCACCAGCTTGCGTTCCCACCAACAGTGTAGGAGGGTTCCCCTTTCTCCCCATCCTCGCCAACATCTGTTGTTTCCTGACTTATTAATTTTCTGGCTGGGTTTTATTAGAGATCGAGGTTGGGGAGAGGCCTGGGGTGTAGCAACCTCCACCCTATGAAACATGGCTTCTTTTATTCAAAGAAGCTTGGGACAAAATCATCAAAGACTCAGTAATTCCTGCAAGCCTGATTTTCTGAGCCCACAGTCACGACATATGGTCCTTTAGAAGAATTTTTGTCTGCCTCCAGGTGAGACAAACAAAACATTCTGCAAAAGTCAGTTCTGGAAGGTTTGGACTAGGTATCGAAGGATGAGTCAGAGTTTACTCCTTGGAAAAGGTCAGGGCTAAAGCCTTCTGTGGGGAGGGAACACCAACATGCAAAGGTGAGAGTGTGTTTGTGAGGCTGAAATGCCGGGTCTGGTGCAAAGGGCCTTGCGTGTTACATCCCCATTGGAGTCCCGGTCTTTCGGTTACACCAAGTATGTACCCTGCCTTCTTTTTCTATTTTTTTTTTTTTTTTTAAAGATTTTATTTATTTATTTCACAGCGGGAGAGAGATCACAAGGAGGCAGAGAGGCAGGCAGAGAGAGAGGGGGGGGGGGAAGCAGGCTCCCTGCCAAGCAGAGAGCCCGATGCGGGCCTCGATCCCAGGACCCTGAGATCATGACCTGGGCCGAAAGCAGAGGCTTTAACCCACTGAGCCACCCAGGCGCCCCTGCCTTCTTTTTCTAAAGAACAGGCTAAACAGCTACCATTAGTAAGGCATTTACTCAAGTCCTGTCTTCTGTAATAGTCATTTTTTATTTTTTTAAAGATTTTAATTTATTAGAGAGCAAGAGATGACAAGCAACGGGGGGCGGGGGGGAGGTAGAGGGAGAAGCAGGTTCCGTGCTGAACAGGAAGCCCAAGGCGGGGCTCGATCCCAGGACCCTGGGATCATGACCTGAGCAGAAGGCAGACACTTAACTGATGGAGCCACCCAGGCGCCCCTCAAGAACTGTCTTCTGAGGTTAGAGTAGCTTGCAAGCCCTCAGTTGTCTCTTTGGAAGGAGGGAGCCCAGCTTCCTCAAGTTATGGCTCATGTGCACTCGGCCTCGGGTCTGGCTTGGCTCCGCCCTGCGCGCCACTCGGAAAACAGTGATTTTGGTGACGTCGACTAAGAGCCACAAGCCCCACAGCTAATTACATTTTGGCCTATTGATCTGAGGGTGAAAGGCCCCATGTTTGCTGTCAGTGAAGATTCAGTTGTGGCTGGGGACAGATGTGGGAAGGGCAGCTATAATGCACGGCCCTCTCTGTAACAAACGGCCTACTGTTGGACATGACGTAGACAACTAGTAGGTCAGACCTAGTGCCCTTAGCACTCATTTAGGCCCGCCTCCCAAATTTAGGAAGTACAAGACAGATTCAGTTAATAACTATTGAATGCCTACTATGTACGAGAAATTTTTAGATGCATTTACTAATTCAACCTGCACACAAATATTTTCTGAAGTGATCACAAGACCACCTATTAGATGACACTGCTCTTTAGAAAATACTAAAGTATTCCTGTGTATTTCTTTAAAATGCACTTGAATTATATTAAGACCATGTCGTGGTCACACTGAAGATCAGAAATTCCAAATGAGGCAGCTGTCATATCACAGAAACGAGAGCGATCCTGAGAGTCAGGGGATCTCAGCTCTGTCACTTATTATCACTTCTCTAAGCCCCGGTGTCCAAATGGGGGAGAATGAGGCATGTTTTACAGCGGTTATTTGTATGAACAATACACACCCACCTGGGCACCATCCTCTGGGCCTCTCTGAATGTGCAGACCCTTAGAACTGCATTTGTCTTCATGAGGAAGCTGGAAACCCAAGGAACTATTTGAAAATAGAATGGCTTGTAAGCCAGGGAGTCTCCTAAACCTGTGTAACAGGGCTCCTACCTCCTTGGACCTGAGCTGACTGCTCTGCCAGGCTGACCCCAGAGCTCTGCATCTTGGGTGCTGCCATGCTGGTCTGCTGTGATTCTTAGCCACATTTTTTTTTTTAATTCACTTGACAGAGAGAGAGCGAGAGAGGGAACAGCAGCAGGGGGAGTGGGAGAGGGAGAAGTAGGCCTCCCGCAGAGCAGGGAGCCCTATGCGGGGCTCCATCCCAGGACCCTGGGATCAGGACCTGAGCCTAAGGCAGACGCTTAATGACTGAGCCACCCAGTCACCCATCTTAGCCACATTTTTAAAAAAGATTTATAGGGCGTCTGGGTGGCTCAGTTGGTTGGGCAACTGCCTTCGANGCTTAATGACTGAGCCACCCAGTCACCCATCTTAGCCACATTTTTAAAAAAGATTTATAGGGCGTCTGGGTGGCTCAGTTGGTTGGGCAACTGCCTTCGACTCAGGTCATGATCCCGGAGTCCCAGGATCGAGTCCCATATCGGGCTCCCAGCTCCATGGGGAGTCTGCTTCTCCCTCTGACCTTCTCCCCTCTCATGCTCTCACTCTCTCTCTTTCTCAAATAAATAAAATCTTTAAAAAATAAAAATAAATAAAAAAAGATTTATCTTATATATATATATACAGAGAGAGAGAGAGAGAGAGAGAGAGAGAGATAGCATGCATACGCATGTGTGTGGCAGGAGGGGCAGAGGAGGAGGGAGAGGGAGAGCAGAGCCCAAAGCAGGGCTCAATACGATGACCCTGAGATCATGAACCAAGCTGAAATCAAGAGTCGGATGCTGAACCGACTGAGCCACCCAGCCGAACAAGAGTTATTTATTTATTGGAGGGGAGGAGTAGAGGGAAAAAATCTTAGGCAGACTCCCTGCTGAGCTCAGAGCCTACTTGGAGCTTGATCTCATGACCCTGATCTCATGACCTGAACTGAAACCAAGAGTTGGAGGCCTAACTGACTGAGACACCCAGCCCCACCCCACCTCTGACCCCACCCAGCCACATTTTTACATTTTTTAAGTAAAGTCAAGCTCTGGAAGGCTTGAGGTTGGAATGTTCATTTGAACCTAGGAGGAACCTCCGGTGGGCACTGCAGACATCACGTGTTATGATCTCTGAAACATTAGAGCGGACGGTGACCTATCTCTACAGAAGCCTGGGAAGAGGAAATTATCAAAGAAGGAGCTTACAATCAGAGTAACTTAGCTAGGGAGCTGATGGAGGCTCCTGGGACATCATTTTAAGAGCCGGGGCGACCATTTGCAGACACTACTCTCAAGACAGGTCCTCACAGTCTTCCCACAAGCCTTGCATCCTCTGTTAAAGGGCAGTGGCTTTTTGAAGGACACTTTTCAGTTGGTACAACAGATTATGTAAACCAGAGCCTGCTGCCGAGTGCCAAACACATCTGACTTCACAAACAGTAATTACAAAGCCAGGTCTGGAACGGACTAGAGTCTTCTCTTTCCACACAAGCAAACTGAGGTCCAAGGAGGGGCAGGAAGTTACATGGTTGTTCAGCTAGGTTATGGCGTTGAGACTGGAACTCGCTCCTTCTGATTCGGAGCCCAGATCTCTAGTTTTCCTCTACTAGCATTTAAATGCGAAGAGCGACATTCTACAAAAGGACAGCAGCCCCCGCACACAGGCCAAAGTTGGGATCCCAGGCTGGTGCTTGATGCCTCCTGCAGGGTTTGGGCCGTGGCTTCTTGCAGACCCAGTCTTGGTGCAGCTACTCCATCTCCACCCCCAAACCTGGCCCCCCAGAAAGAGGTAGGGGGTCAGAAGCTTGTCCTGCCTTTTAAAAAGCTTTACAAAGAACTTTCAAAAAGTTCTACACTTGTAGCTAAGCATTCCCTTAAGGACCACTGATAGAGCTAAGGCAAGGCAGAAGAGAGAGGCAGGAAGGAAGTGGGAGGTGGCAGGTAAGGGAATGGAGTGCAGGTGAAAAGGACAGAAAGAAAGTGGTACTCAAGTGGCCCTGGCAGAATGCTGGCTCAGCTTCCGGGAGCATGCCCAAGTGACTGGCTTCCCTCTTCCGGTCTGCAAATGTCTCTGTCCTTGCCTGTGTCCCTGGTGTTCACTGCTTTCTGTCCCATCCTCCTACTCTGTGCCTTTTTCCCAGGCCACATCTCTAGGGACCGCATCTGCTCCCCGTGTGGGACACCTGTGTTCCTTCCCCACCCCCTACTCACTCCTTTTTTCCTGCCACTTACTCTCGAAGTCTCTAGACATAATTAATTTAAGAGGGGTGTGCGTATGTGTGTGCATTTGTATTCATTCATCATACTTTTTATTGAAATAACTGGAAAGGAATCTATGCCTTTAGGTGGTGTGAGGTAGCTTCTAGAAAGACAGAAACAAATTGTGATGACTTTGCTAGAGCGGAAAAGGGGCATTTAGGGAAGGAAGCCAGTGGTCTCCTCCAGGTAAAATTGCCCTATGGACAATTTTAAAGAAAAGTTTTCTAAAAAGAAAATCCTCATGCCAAAATTAGTTGAAAAACATAACAACTTTTACTGTAATTTTATTTATGGATATCATTTTTAAATGTTTTAGTTCATGAAAACCAGAAAACATATATTCCTTCTGGAAAATATGATCTTTTTTTTTTTTTTTAAAGATTTTATTTTTATTTATTTCACAGAGGGAGAGAGATTACAAGTAGGCAGAGAGGCAGGCAGGGAGAGAGTGGGGGAAGCAGGCTCCCTGCTGAGCAGGGAGCCCGATGCGGGCCTCGATCCCAGGACCCTGGGATCATGACCTGAGCCGAAAGCAGAGGAATTAACCCACTGAGCCACCCAGGCGCCCGAAAATATGATCTTAAAAGTGTTTTCAAAACTAGCCTTTGAAAAATTGCTCTCAGAAAGATATAGTAATGAGTGTTTTCAGAATTGATAATCATATGAACAGAAAGGGTGAAAACACACAACTTATTTACTAAGGGTGTGCTAGCTACTTCCTCAGTAGGTTTCATGCTCACATGTGTTATTTGGCTTCAGAGAACTACATCTGTACATTAAAATCAGCAACCACAAGCAGAAACCCCTTTCCTTGTTGTTGAAAATCTCTGTCAAGACCTGTTTTGTATTCCATTTCTTAGTGTGAAATTCTACCCACCTCAGGCTTGGCATAACCCCAATGTGCATGCTTAATCCCCAAAACAAACAAAAATCACTAAGGGACCTGCTAAAGGCCAGTTAACATTGTAGGCTATTTTCACCAAAATGGGACCAGGTATCCTCACCATGACTCATCACTTGCTCACCTCCTATGCTTATCCATTACCTGGAGGTTGCCTTTCGGTCTGTTTTGGCAGTCCTTTAGGGGCTGTAAGCTCTGAGAGTCAGCATAGGGATTATTTTTGCCTAACCAGGACCATGGTGCATAAGAGGAGAAAAACCTATTAGGAACAGGTCATGATCCCAGGGTCCTGGGATCACACCCCTCCTCGGGCTCTGGGCTCCTGGCTCCTTGCTTAGTGGGGAGTCTGCTTGAGGATTCTCTCTCTCCTCTCCCTCGGCCCCTTGCTCCCCACACCCCCTCATGCTTGTGTGTGCACACACACTCTCTCCCAAATAAATTAATAAATCTTTAAAATAAATAAAACTAAGAGGAAACAAAAAATTTCTCTGGGTTATCCTTGCTGAAACTTGGTCAGTCAAACCCAATCCAACCAGCAGTCTCCTTCAAGTCCAGCTCAGCGAAAATCAGCAGTGGGGTTGTGCCCAGGGCAGCTGCAAGGGAAGCTGTTCCAGGAATTGTGAGAAATGCTGCCTGTCTCCCCTTCCTGAGGGGGTGCATCAGTGCACCCTGACTTCACCCATTTGAGGAAGTCAAAGCATTTGAAGGGCATGTCTACCCTCCAGCTTAATAAAAAGAATGAAGAGTTCTAGAACAGGATAAAGCCACAAGCCAGAAACCAAAAGCTTCAGAGGGATTAGAAGAGGCATTTTCAAAGTAGTTAGAAGATAATGGAGCATGGGAGAATGCTAACTGCAGGTCTGGGCAGGCTGAGAACCACCAGGTGGGACAGGAGGGGGGGGCAGATTTGATTGCAGCACTTTCAAGGTGCAGTCTAGGTAAACAGGGGTCTGTAACTCCCTGTCCCCCTGTCCCTCCAGCCCCTGGTAACCTCTATTATACTTTCTGACTCTATGAATTTGCTTATTTTAGGTATGTCACATGAGCAGAATTACACAGTATTTGTCCTTTTGTGTCTCGTTTATTGCACTTAAGCAAATAAGGGTCTGGACCGTGAAACACTGTGTTAGGGCTGGGGAAGGTGACGCACAGATCAGACATCAGAAGGCTTAAATTTAGAGACTGCTAGATAAATGCAAATTAGTATGCTTATCGATGCAATGTTTACTCGGTTTTTGAGACTTAACTTTCCTTCCATCTCTGCCAGACAGATCTTCTAAAATCACCACTTGGTACGTGACAGCTCCCAGTTCAAACTCTCTCCAGCTTCCCATTGTTTGTGATCATTGCCTCCCAAGGCTGGATAAGAGTTGCTCCCAAGGCCACTCTCCTGAGATGCAGAAAGACCTCAGAAAGACCTAGGGCAGTCTCTGCTGCACCACTTCTACTGACAAATATTTGGGGATGAGTGTAACTGTTACATCAGAGCAAACATGGGGATGTTATGTTATGCAATGTGGGCATGCAGTTTAAGGACGAAATGCTGGGCCTCGGTGAGATTTGGAGCTTTGCCCCTACGCACCGGCCACTACAAGAATAAGTGTACTTCCTTAGGCATCAGGGCCCCACCTTGGCAGAGTCTGGGAGCGGAAGGGGGCACAAATGAAGATTAAATTCCAAACTCCTTCATCTGGGCAGTCAGAACTATCTCCGGCCTGGCCCTTGGGAGCTATTACTTTGCTCTTTACTCCTTAACTGCTTCTGTTTTTAGTAAAGGCATTCTGAACCTTTGGACAGAGCTTTTGGACCCAGCTCTGTCGCTTCCTCCCGCAAGTTAACACCTCTGTGCCTCACTTTCCTTATCTGGGTAACAGCAGGGTTGTGGAGAGGATTATGTGAGTTAAGGTGGTAATTTAGTGCAGTGCCTGGCTAGCAGAGTGTTCTCTGTCCGTGCTAAGCAACCTGTTACTACTGCCTTCCACACGAAGGCCACCTCTTCCCCTCCTGCCTGTGAACCACTCCAGTCTTCGTCCGTTCATAGAGGCCCAGCCCAAGCTCCCGTCCCTTCGCGCGCGCTGCACGGGAAGTTCCTCACTCTCAGCTCTCGGGGCCATTTCAGAACCGGCTCAGATGCAAAGGATAAGCTGAAAGCCCGAGCATCTGTTTATCAGTTTAGCTCCACGGAAACCGCCCGCGTATCGAGATGAGGAAAAGGAAGGACAGCGGCATATCGTCCAGTCTCGAATCCTCGGAAAGGGCAGCGCGCTGCTGAGGGAAGAATGGACATCACCTGTGCCTCCTCGCCCCACGTGCCCTCCCTTCCCGATCAAGCGCATCTCCTCGTAATAAACCCGCAGGCGCCTCGGTCACTCCTCCGGCGAGCGCGCGGCGGGCAGTGCGCCTTCGGGAGAACCAGACGGCCACGGCGGCATCTCCGCATACCTGCTCTCCCTCCCCGGAGTTCAGCAATCCAAAGCAATGGGGGGCATCCCCCGCCCCCTCCCCGTGGCGCCCGGCCAAGAAAGCCCAGCGACACCCGCCCTAGCGTCTTCGGCCCCCCGCGCTCCACAAGGGACTTGCACCTGGGAGCCCCGGGCTCCGCGTCCCGG
>LNAC01000367.1:518695-534604 GCA_002007465.1 Ailurus styani | reverse complement strand
GCGGCTGTCCGGGAGAGGGCTCGGCTCTTGGAACGGCGGGTGCTCGGGGCCCCTTAGCGTATCCGAGGGTTTCACGGCACCCAGGCCGACAGCCTGCCTTCGGAGTTGTAATCCCCTCGCTTCCTCCCGCAAGCCACCGCAAAGCCCGGGGGAGGCCGGCGTCCCGAGCCGCAGCCCCACCTGGACTTCCCGGTCTCGTTCCCTCTGCCTGGCTTTATCCGGAGATTTGCAACGTTCCCCTAACTCTAGAGCGTTCTGGGGCGGAGGGTTAGGGGGTGTGCGATTGCTTCGGCGCGACGCTGCCAAGGGCTGGCGGCTGCGCGAGGAACCCTCAGTTACCTGCTCTAAGTTTTCGGAGTTGGGAGGCCCCAGAGGGAGGGTGCTGTGTTTTGCGCCTGGCTGCCAGGCAGATAAGCCACCCCTAAGCCGTCCAGAAAAAGCAGGATGCTTCAGTCTTTCGCTTTTCCCCGAGGAAATAATTGTGTGCTGGGGTGCCCCATTGCTCCGTTGGCTTGCAAACCCAGGATACTTGATTGCTCTTGTGCCTGGCTGCCAAGCCAGAGGAGACTGTGCCCCTGTGGTGCCTCATTTAGGAAGGCAGTTGAAGGTTTACCCCCGCAAGGAGGAGGGTTCTGAGCAAACAAAAACTTCCTTTAGGCTCAAATTCAGACTTAAAACTGTAGCAAGATTTCTTTAATGGGAAAATAATCACTCTGGAGCTTGGAGCAGATCAGTGGTTTCCAAACACCCATCTGGCAGCCAGCGCCCACTGATGTTTTCCTGCGTCCTTAGGGACATGCAAAGAGAAAGATGAAGCTGGTGTCACCCACAGGAGTTTATCTTTGCCAGTGGTCCCCGGTCTCACAAGGACTGTCCTTTAATTTGAAATTGTCTTTTTTATTTTTGGTGGGAAAACTTCTTTTAATGATTTATAGTGATGGTAGAGGGTAGTTTTTCTTTTTTGGCAAAATAAAACAATCTGGCCATCCTGTATAAACTTCCCTGCCTCTTTTTCTGTTTGTTTTGTTCTGTTCTGTTCTTCGTGTTCCATGAAATCCCAAAGTTTGGGAACTGCTAAAGGGAAGGATTTCTAAGTTCCCCTACAGCTTGACATTCTCCGATTCTAATAAAAACTCAAATGCTTCCAGTTGTGAAGAATTCTTCTCATATATTGCTTTTGCATTTGTGTTGTGATTTCTATTTTTCACAGTTCACATGCGTCTTCACAACAATCTCCAATTTTTCCGATGGGCCCAAAAGGGTGAAGGGACTTGCCCACTCTCCTTGTCAAAGCTGCTCAGTCCGAGGCCTTTTGTCCCATGTGACCCAGCTTAGGTGGGGGTCGGTGGGGGTGGGGAAGCATGGAGTCATGGTGGTTTCTCTCCAACTCCTTCAGAGCCCCCTTTTCTTCCGCTGTTGCCCTGTGAGATCTCAGCCAGCCCGCTGCGGGCCAGCGAGCCAAGGCACAGCAAGTCCATCGCTGGCTTCCAGACCTGATCTCTCCCTCTTAGCCCTGGAGCTTCGAAAGGTTGGATGGGGCTGACTCACATCTGCGTGATTTCTCCTAGTGCCCCAGTGTTGCTGAGCTGACTTCCAACAGAGGTTGAAACAGTTTTTCTTTCCTCTTCCTTCCCTTCTCTTCTCTCTCTCTTGAAGCACCCCAGGTACCTTTTTCCCAGAGTGTGTTTCCTGTCTTGCTCCTAGGACCATGATTGCAAAGAAAAACCACTGTTGCCTGGTGCAAAAAGGAGGTGACCTGCAGGGCCGTGCCTGCCTGGGTGTCCGGAGACCAGGGGCCACGGTGCCCATCTGTTGCTTCCAGTACACTTCCATCCCTGTGCCTCATCCACCAGGAAACGGACTTTTCATTTAAGAGGGCTCATTTCAAACAAGCCCCTGGCAGGCCGACAACCCCTCCTTGTCCCGGCATTATCTCCTGCTCTCCTCATGCCATGGCCCAGAGCTTCCAGACAGGACTGTCGGCCATGGTCTTCCCACACAACCAGGGAAGGGTTTTTCTGGGGTGAGGCCTTTGCTCCTCCAGAAGGAAGCGGGGGGAGCGTGGTATTGATCTTGCTGCAGGACTGGAGTCATGTTTGCTATCATCGTTTATTTAAAAAAAAAAAAAAATCAAATGTTCTTTCAGGAATTGTCCTGCAAATTAGAATGCTCTGAATCCTGAGAGAGAGAGCCCTTTATTCTGTTTTGTGGGCTCCTGTTGGCAGCACTCTCCCTTGCACCACAGGTTCTAAGGCCTTCGAGGGGGCCGCTGGAATTGGGCCTTGGCTTTGCACCTCTCTTCAGGTGACCGGGCCTGGCTTTAGAAATAACAGGGCAGCAGGCTCCAAACAGTGTGCTTGGTTTGGAGACTGCTTTTTACCCCAGGTATTACGTTTTAGCCTCACCATTCTTGAATGGGGGGGGGGTGCTTTTTATAAAGGGGATTGAGGCAGAAGAGGGCAGGGTCTAATTAGCTCTAATTAGTATTCTCCTCCTGCTTGTTCTCCATGCTTATTTAGCTACTGCGGCAACGGAGAATTAAAATATCTAAGTAGTTGGCAGGCGGCTTTTTGTGCCTGCCTGCCCTGGTTACTAGTTTCGCTTCTTCAGCTGGCTCCTGGAACTCTTCTGAAAAGTGCCGGCGATATCAGTAACGTGGAACAGTTACACACTGCTTCAATAATAGCGTCCTTTTCATGTGGCAGTGTGCAGCTGGATTAATGGGGTGGGGGGGGGTCCCTTTTTCTCTTTTCACAGGTGTTTTCTGTAGGCTGGGGCAGGGGGAAGCCTTCAGAAAGCCTACTGCTATAGTTTGCTTTCTTTCTCGTTGCAGTGGGATTAGTGGGCTTGATAAATACAAAGGAATACTTTATTTATGGGCACTCACTGTTTGTGAGGCTGCTTCTTGCTTCTGTTGAATGCAGGGTTTGATTCCTGGGCCACCTGGTGAAAAGCGTGCTCCAAGGCAGGCCTAGACTCGTCCCCTGTGGTGGATGCTTGGAGGGGGAGATGGTGTGGCTAGCTCTCCTTCCTGGATTCCCTCCCCAGCCCTCCTTCCCTAACACCACCCGAGNTCCCCCCCCCCCCGCCCCAGATGGGGCCTGCACCTGCACTTGTCCCCTTTCCCTGTTTGTAGCTCTCACTCAGAATGATTCTGTTAAAACTCAAGTCAGATCCTGCCACTCTGCTTAAAATCAGTGGCTTCCAGGAGTCCTGACTGTCGGCCTGACCCCTCCGTGCACTCTGACTTCCCTGACTTTATGTTTCTGGCCATTTCCTCTGGTGCCCTCACTCTCTCTGTTCCTTGCAGTGCAGCAGGCCCCTCCCTGGGCCTGGGATCTGCTCCCCCCAGGTAGCTGCACAGCCGGCTGCCTCCATCCTTTCTTGATGGTCTCCTGCGCAGCCAAGATGCCCCTGGCCACTCCTGACTCAACCTCCTGCCCCACATTCCTTCAGCCTCTTTTCTTTCCTTGGTTTTTCTTTTCTTTTCTTTTTTTTTTTTTTTTAAGATTTTATTTATTTATTTGACAGATCACAAGTAGGCAGAGAGGCAGGGAAAAGCAGGCTCGCTGCTGATCAGAGAGCCTGATGCGGGACTCAATTCCAGGACCCTGAGATCATGACCTGAGCTGAAGGCAGAGTCTTTACCCACTGAGCCACCCAGGCGCCCTTTCCTTGGTTTTTCTCTGCAGCCCTCAAACTCTCCTGTGCTCTCCGATCTTGCTTGTGTCCTGTCTGTTGTGTCCCCCCAGCCCCCCAGGAGGATTCTTCTCCAACCAGAACCTAAGCACTGTGAGAGCGGGAGCTGTTGACTTTCTTGATCACTGGGTCCTGCACGCTTAGGATGGTGCCTGAGGCATACTGGTTCAATGCATGGATGAACTTGAGTCTTGGGGAGGTGTGTGCGTGCAGTGTGGCTGGGGCTTGTTCTGTCCTCGGCTTCTCGCTGCCTCTGTAACCAGTCTGGAGGTCAGGGACTGTGCACGCAACTTACTAGTAGGAAACATTCTGGGAGAGAGAGAACCCGTTTGAACGCGTCAGGGTTTTTGGAGCTGGAATAGGTGCTAGAGGCCATGTATTGCACCCCCTGAATTGCTTGCATGAGGATACTGAGTTTTGGAAAGGGTAAGTGACTTGCCCAAGGTCATGGAGGCAGGAAGTGGCAGAACCAGTGCTTGGATCTCTCCTGCCCAGGGTAGCCTCTCATTGTCCCTTAATTGTAGTCCAAATGTCCCCTCCTCTGTGAAGCCTTCTCTGCATCCTTTAGGTAGGTGCAATTGGCTTCTCCTTGCTTTGCTCCCATAGCACATTCTGTGAAACTAGGGGCTGGGGGGGGCATTGAGGGGGGAGGAGAGGGGAGGGGGTCTCCCTCACCTGCTACATGGCAAATCGCCCAGGTCTCATTTACCTTTAGGTTCCTGGTACATCCACAATGGATCCCTTGTCCCCATCCCACTACCTCATGGTTTCAGTGTCTTTAGAAAACCCCTCAACTTTCTAAAAATGTAAAGCAGTTTTAGATTTACAGAAAAATTGGGAGGGTGGTATAGAGAGTTTCTATAAACCCCACAACCAGTTTTGCCTATTATTGACATCTTATCTTAGTATGTTACATTTTTTTTTGCAATTAATGAACCACATCGATACATTATTATAAACTAAATTTCATACTTTATTTTTTGTAAGTAGGCTCCAGGCCCATCGTGGGGCTTGAACTCATGACCCTGAGATCAGGCATCCCATACTCTACTGACTGAGCCAGCCAGGTGCCCCTAGAGGTCATACTTTAGTCAGATTTCTTAATTTTACCCCGTGTTTCTTCTGTTCTAGGATCCATTCAGAATGCCACCTAAATTGAGTTGCCCTGTCTCCTTAGGCTCCTCTTGGCCTCGACAGTTTCTCAGTCTGTACTTGTTTTAGATGACCTTGACAATTTTGAGGACACATTTTGTACATTGTCCCTCTGTTGGGATTTGTCTGATATTTTTCCTCTGGAAAGGAGATTATGTAAAGGAAACCTGGAATTACGGGTTTTTGGAGGAGGCCATAGAGGTAATCAGTTGCCTTTTTAAAGATTATTTTTGAACAGGTAGTGTTCACATGTAGTCACATGATATTTTTATCTTGTAACAGCTGTACAGTGAGAAATCTGTTCTCCATTCTCTTTTGGCCATCAGTCCAGCATATAGCCCTGACCCCTTCCTGGAACAGACTCTCCTTGGTAGGTTTCTTAATGTATCCGGAGTGTTTTTTACACATGTGTTACCATATCCCTCCCCTTACGTTTATTGAAAGATAGCACTGTCCACACTGTTTTGTGTCTTGCCTTTTTTTAATGTAGTGATCTATCAAGGTAAGCTTCCTATCAGTAACTAGGGAGCACGCACATTCTTTTTAAAGCTGCATCTTATGTGCAATCATATGAATTGGTGTTTTAAAGATTTTATTTATTTATTTCACAGAGGAAGAGAGATCACAAGGAGGCAGAGAGGCAGGCAGAGAGAGAGAGGGGGAAGCAGGCTCCCCGCTGAGCAGGGAGCCCGATGCGGGCCTCGATCCCAGGACCCTGAGATCATGACCTGAGCCGAAGGCAGAGGCTTTAACCCACTGAGCCACCCAGGCGCCCTGAATTGGTGTTTTAAAAATACAAGTCCTATCTGTCAGGCTGGATGTTCTGCAGATGTGTGAAGCTCAGAAAGGCAGTCTAAGGTGGGAACTGATGCGGTCAGGCCTTCCCGGTGCATACTTAGAGTTTATGGTAACATCTTTGGGTCAATGACTATTTAGTTGCTAG
Organism: Ailurus styani; assembly: GCA_002007465.1. Classification (NCBI taxonomy): domain Eukaryota; kingdom Metazoa; phylum Chordata; class Mammalia; order Carnivora; family Ailuridae; genus Ailurus; species Ailurus styani. The sequence goes on along the minus strand of LNAC01000367.1, from coordinate 528,810 downwards.
ATTCTGAACCGGAAACATTTTGTCTCCTGTGTGAGTGTGTGTGTGTGTGTGTGTGTGAGGACGGGGGCGTAGTTCAGGGTATGAGGAAAGGCACTCCAGTGGCTTGTCACTTTAAAAAAAAAAAACAATAATGAAATGTTTTTATTTCCTGTTGTCTCGACAACAGTGACTAAAATGTAGTTTAGGACCATGGGAAACCCACTTCTCACTTGAATCATGACAGTGACACACATGCGAACTGTTCTGAATATCATGATCTGTTACCGTTCGTGTGTTTTGTGGGGTGAGTATACACCCTATGTCCTCATGATGCTTTTCTGACTGTCCCAGCAGAATAGCGTCATGTCCCTTCTCCCGCCTGCCAGTATCGGGTCTTTCCACCTCGGTACTGGTGTCTGTTACCCTGCTGAATGTCTCGGTTCAGGAAATTGCACCTGCTGGATATGTGCTTTAGTAAGTGTTGTCTGACCTTGGACATGTGGGGTGGACAGAAATGGGGAGAAGCTGCCCGGAGAGATGCTGGCAGGAGGCCCCTGCAGGAGTCTAGACTGAGTGCAGGGGGCCGGCTTGGGCATTGTGGGGGCAGGCAGGGGCAGGCAGGAAGGGCTGGATTAGGAGAAACATTTCATACATCTTGAAGGAATGATCGACCGGACATGGTGGCTGCTGGATATGATTGATGAAAGAGAGCGGTGAGTCAATGAGTTTCGGAAGGAAAACATATTTTTAGATTATGGTTTGCAGTAAAGCCTGGCTTCAGAGATATTAAGGGCCGCTGGCGGTTGCAGTGGGCCTGGAAATAGTCACAGTGCAAACCACGAAAAGATGTGACCACCGTCTGGGCCACTAGCGCCTATTTCCATGACCTAGACACGACACTTTGACATTTGTGAACTCTAGCTGTTTGGCTTTTTATTCATTGCTTCCGTCCTTTCAAAATCCTGTCGGTGCTGAGTGACTCATCCAGCCAGATCCAAACTCTGCAATATTAATAGGTGGAGAGAGGAGAGATGCCAAAGGGAGGACCTCTGGCTCTGTGGCGTCTATGAGCGCCCGGCCTAGGCTTTGGGTTCCGGGAGTGCCTGTCCACCTGGCACCCTGAGGTCCCGGGGAGCAAGGCCAGGCGCGGCCGTCTCTGTATTTCTGGCATCCCCTAGTCCAAGCTTGGCACTCAGTACATGCTTAGTGCAGCCTTTCTTGAATTTGAGCGTGTCCCAGTAGCAACGTCATTTTAGAGGAATCATTTTGAGTGCAATAAAACGACTTTACTATTGCCTGTGAATATGCGATGGTAATAGAAGCAATTAGTAAAGCAGGACAATAAATATTTTACCGTTGCTCAGTATGTTTTCATAGCAGATGTCTGTCACATCCTTTGAGCCACATCAGTATTACGTCCAAGGTCTTTTAGGCTGGCAGAGGAGAAGACCAGAGCTCTTCTGTCTGGGTCAGAACTGAGGAGCCCTTACTGCCCTGAGCTCAAGACCCATGACCCAAATTCCTAAAGCTCACTGAGGAGGCTCTGGTTATTAGAAAGTGGTCTTTGTGAATGTCTGTGGGTTGAAGCAGAGACATAAATGAGACATCTGACCTCAAATTCCTCTCTGATCAAGGGCCTGTTATAGATCTCCTTGAGAGGACCCCGGAGTCACTGATCATGTGTCCCCGAGTCAGGGATGGCTTTGGGATTGCCAGGCGTCCCCCAGATGGACACTGGCTTGGCAGCTCCCCTTCTGACCTCCTTCCAGAGACTGAGCTCCTTGTTTGAAGTCACTTACACTCGTTTTCATCTCTAAGATGAGCTGATTTGACTAGCTCATTTTAAGACATTTCTAGCTTTGAGGGTCTGCAATTCCATGGTTTTATGGAAGTGATTTTATGCACCAAAGGAAATGATACGCTACAAGGGCCCGAGTTTGTATTTGGTACGGAGAGCAGGGGGGGAAGTCACTTTCATTTCCAGTTTGATCCCCCTCACCCTTCATTAGGGTTTCTGCCACGTAAGGAGATTTGACCCCAAAGTAGAGCTAGCATTTCGAAACTTTCTGCGCACACCCCCCCCCCTTAAAAGCTTAAGTGCCTATTTAAAAGTCATCAAGTGAGTGGATTCACATTAAAATGAGAAAGGAATTTGCCTATGCCAGCAGGAGGCGGGCAGGCCCAAATTCCCAGTGGGGGCTGGATTCAGAGACCTTCTTAGTGTTTGGACCTGGAAAGGGCTCTTCTTGCTGAAGTGAGGTTATGCATGGTGGTTGGTCCCAGCTTGTTTCTCCCGAGAAATGTGTTCCAAGGCCAAGGGTAGCGCCCACGAGGTCCTGGTGCAGGCCTGGCGGTGAGATTGGGGTCCCCCAGCTCTGGGGGTGTGGTGGCTGATGGGGTCCAAGGGCCCAGAGTTCAGGGTTGGGGTCTCCGCCTAGGGGAAAGCATCTGATTTTACCCTCTCTGGGCCTCCAGAGCCGCCCCTCCTTTCTTCCCAGCATCTCTGGTCCTGCCAGTTTCTCCTCCCTTATATGCCAGTGGCCATTCTTATCCCAAATGGTATTTGTTCCCTCTAGTGTTCCTTGGGATGACACAGTATGACTCCCTGTCATTCGATTTCTGTTTTTACTGCTGGTGACAGGGAAGAAGCAGGGAGTTAAAATTAGCAAATTGGGGAAATGCTAGTTTCAAGATGTCTTACAATAACTGTTCTCCCCTCTCCCCCACATCTTTTTATAATTTTTTAATGTTTTTTAAATTTTATTTAATTTAAATTCAGTTAGCCAACATGTAGTACATCATTAGTTTCTGATGTAGTGTTCAGCGATTCATTAGTTGCATGTAACACCCAGTGCGCCTCACATCATGTGCCCTCCTTAATGCCCATCACTCAGTTACTCCATCCCCTCACCCCCTCCCCTTCCACAGCCCTCAGTGTGTTTCCCAGAATCACGAGTCTGTCATGGTTTGCCTCCCTCTCTGATTTCTTCCCAGTTTTTCCTCCCTTTCCGTATGATCCTCTGCACTATTTCTTATCTTCCACATGTGAGTGAAATGATATGATAATTGTCTTTCTCTGATTGACTTATTTCACTTAGCCTAATACCATCCAGTTCCATCCATGTCAGTGTAAGTGGTAGGTATTAATCCTTTTTGATGGCTGAGTAATATTCCATTGTGTATATGGAGCACATCTTCTTTATCCATTCACCTGTTGATGGACATCTCGGCTTCTTCCACATTTTGGCTATTGTGGACGTTGCTGCTATGAACATGGGGGTGCAGTTGCCCCTTCTTTTCACTACATCTGTATCCTTGGGGTAAATACCCAGTAGGGCAATTGCTGGGTCATAGGGTAGCTCTATTTTTAACTTGTGCAGGAAGCTCCATACTGGTTTCCAGAGTGGCTGCACCAGCCTACATTCCCACCAAAGTGTAGGAGGGTTCCCCTTTCTCCCCATCCTCGCCAACATTTCTTGTTCCCTGTTTTGTTAATTTTAGCCATTCTGAGTGGTGTAAGGTGGTATCTTATTGTGGTTTTGATTTGTACTTTCCTGATGACAGGTGATGCATTTTTTTCATGTTTCTGGTGGCCATTTGTATATCTTTTTCAGAGAAGTGTCTGTTCATGTCTTCTGCCCAGTTTTTGACTGGCTTATTTGTCTTTTGGGCACAGTAATTGTTTTTATGGTACTTTGTGGAGTTCACTATATTTTCTCCTCCATTCTCCCTTTTAATCATTTTGGCTCTGCTTTCCTGTTATATGTTGGGCCCTTCTTTGTAGGGGTGGTGGCTCTGCATTTCTTTTTTCCGTCTATTCAGTGGGCCTCTCTCCTGACATTCGAGGCAATGAGTAGGAGAGACAAGTGGGTTCCATAGGGCTTTAAGGGCTGAATAGAGTCATTTTCTTTTTTTTTTTTTTAAAGATATTATTTATTTATTTGTCAGAGAGAGAGAGAGATCACAAGTAGGCAGAGAGGCAGGCAGAGAGGAGAAGCAGGCTCCCTGCGGAGCAGAGAGCCTGATGCGGGCTCGATCCCAGGACCCTGAGATCATGACCTGAGCCGAAGGCAGAGGCTTAACCCACTGAGCCACCCAGGTACCCCGAGTCATTTTCATTCAGAGAAAAACCAGCACCTTCTGCTCTTGGTCAAAAGAAATGTATCCTTGACATTTCTGAGAGGAAGGGAAGAGAAGGGATAATAAGTTTCAGCAAGGATACCTGTGCCGCGGGCAAGGTTGAGGAAGGGCAGGAGTGGCTGTGGGGTGGGGAGGGGGGGGCAGTGGGTTTAACTTCACCACCACAATTCAGCCTGCCTCAGGGTCCCCAGATTAATGGAAGAGAGGGGATTGGCCTTGGTTTGAAATAAGTAACTTCTACAGTGATAAAGAAGTTTCCTTCTGATCTTAGTTTCTTATGTTTTATCAGGGATAGTTTTGGATTTGATCAAGTGCCTTTCATTATCCAGTGAGGTGATGATAGGGATTTCCCCTTTTGACTTACTAATAGATATACTGAATTAAGGAATTTTCTTTATCTTAACCCAAAATTGTATTCCTTGGGTCCATTCTTCTTTAAGAGTTCTGCTGGCTTCTTTTGGTGCACTTGGGTTTGGTGTGATAGTACTTGATTTAGGGTTTTCTTGTCTTATGCCTGAAGGAGATCAGTCTGTTCTTCACTTTTCTTTCTTTCTATCTTTATTTTATTTTATTTGAGAGAGAGAGAGCACAAAGGGACAGCGAGAGGGAGAAGCAGACTCCTCGCTGAGCAAAGAGCCCCATGCGGGACTCAATCCCAGACATCATGACCTGAGCCGAAGGCAGACACTTAACTGACTAAGCCACCCAAGTGCCTGTCTTTTTCTCTCTTTCTTTTTCTCTCTCTCTTTCTTTTTCTTTCTTTCTTCCTTCCTTCCTTCCTTCCTTCTTTCTTTCTCTCTCTCTCTTTCTTTCTTTCTTTCTTTCTTTCTCTCTCTCTCTCTCTCCCTCTTCCTCCCTCCCTTCCTTCCTCTCTCTCTCTCTCTTTCTTTCTTTCTTTCTCTCTCTCTCTCTCTCTCTCTCTCCCTCTTCCTCCCTCCCTCCCTCCCTCCCTCCCTTCCTTCCTCTCTCTCTCCCTCTCCCCCCCCTTTCTCTTTCTTCCTATTTCTTTTTGTCATTTTGGCTGTACTAAGTATGATGGGGCTTTCATTGAGGGAGGACCTACTGTGTTACGGGGGTGGAAATCCAGGTGGGTGCAGGAGAGGAAATGGCAGTTGCTAACGCAAGTGTGCATGCTTCCAAAACCGCACCTGTGCTTAGCCTCAGCCATTGTGCCTTAACCTGCCCTCAGCCCAGAGGCCTGTACCCTTTAGCCTTGCCCGGACTCCCTGCTGAGAACGGACGTGACCTCTCCTCCCCCCACCCCAATCAAAGGCCTCATCACTAAGGTTTACGGCCATGAACTAATCGGTGCGTTTTTATCTTTCTTCGAAGGTCTCAACATATGCACTAGTGGAAGTGCCACTTCATGTGAAGAATGTCTGTTAATCCATCCAAAGTGTGCCTGGTGCTTCAAAGAGGTACGTGGTGGTTGGGGGTTAGGGGTAGGAGTGGGGGGAAGGGGGCAGAGGCTATGCCAGGCAGCCCAGTTAACTGTGCAGAGAAGGGGTGTGCAGATTCTGCAGGCTGCCTCTTCTCTTTCCCAGGGTGATGACAAAGCTGCATTTTTATAACAAATTCACTCGGGTCTTTAGATCGCGTTGAGTGTTTTAATCCTATTTGAAGAAAACAAGAACTTTCTTCCCTTTTGCCGAGAGCCAGTTATGACTCTTGTATAGTTTCCTGCTATTTGGTAAAAGATCTGAGCACGTGAAGTGAGTTTGTTGTATAATAGTTCAAAACGCGGGGGAGTGGCTAGTGTGGGGGTGGAGGCCGGTCATCTTCACGTGGCTTATCCAAGGATGGGAGCATTATGACTCGGCCTTCGTGGTGTGATTAGAACTCACGGTTGCTGTTTCTGTAAGCCCTGTACGAAGGGTTACAAGTTCAGGGAGATGTTAGCGATATTGCTGTCATAAAGCAGTACAAGTCTCAGAGCCTGGGTGGGCTTCTCAGCAAGTGATCAATTTCTAAAATTCCTGTCTGGAAGGAAATTTTTGGGTTACTTTTTTGAAATTGTTGTTAGAACCACAGGGCACAAACCCTTCTTGCACGAATGTACTGTTAAGGTGTTTTTGTTTTTGTTTTTGTTTTCTTAAGTGTTATTTATTTATTTTAGAGACAGAGTGCACAAGGGGGGAAGGACAGAGGGAGAAGGACAAGCAGTCTGTGCTGAGGGCAGAGCCCGACGTGGGGCTCGATCCCATGACCCTGAGATCATGACCTGAGCTGAAATCAAGAGTCAGACACTTAACTGACTGAGCCACCCAGGCGCCCCTGTTAAGGTTGTATTTTAAAGAAGCTAAGACTTCCCATCTTGGACTGGCTCAGTCTCTGCCATTCAGTGCGTGGTGCCCATCAGGAGGAGAGATGGCCTGGAGGCCCAGCGTCTTTGCCTCAGTACAGCCTCAGGGGTCTGGGGATGGGTTCAGCCTCCGATGGCTACCGACTGTTGTGTGGGGAGCCCCACTAGTACCCCACACCTTGTATATAGTACTGATGAAAATCGAAGGCTCAAAGAGGTGATGTGATTTTTTTCAAGGCCACCCACTGTGCCAAAAACTGGGTTTTAGAGCCCAGGCTCTTGCCCTTTGGCTACCTGGCCTCTTATGTGTGACCTCTGTCTGAATTTTTTCTAGTAGAGAGTAAGATTAAGTAAATGATCCCAACCCCAGTAAGTTTATTCCAATAAATCTTCCCAATATATGAACCCTTCATTGTATTTGTGCTTAATTGTGCTTGTTGTGAACTTTCTCTAAAACCTTTCACTGGTACCTGTGTCCCAAGTTCCGTGGCCCCTTCCTGCCCCCAGCACTTTAGTCAGAGGGAACTACCTGAAGACGCCCAGAGACGCCTGGCGGACGCCCTCACGGTTTCCCTGTGCTGCTCCTTCGCCTAGAAGGCCTTCCTGGCTTCCCCTCCTTTCCCTGACCAATGTTTTGTCGTCTGGTTTTCAAGAATCAGCTCAGGACTCATCTGCTCTATGGAGACTTTCATGGTTTTTCCCAGGCATGTCCGTCCACCTCTTCATCCATCCGTCTGCCTGGGCCCTTTGATATGAGACTCTCTCTGTCTTCCAGAATATTAGGGCATGGCTTTTATCTGTTTTCTTCATTGCTGCTTCCCCAGTACCCACAGTGTTGTCTGGCACACAGTAGTTGCTCAATAAATAGTGACTGAAGGATTTCACTGGATTGATATTTATTGCGTATCTGCGTGTGCAGACCATGACTCCCTCTTTGTCTCCCCATATTCCCTACTTCCTTGATAGCATTGATAGCCTTTTATTGTATTAGTTTCTTTTCATGCCTGTGACTGACTAAATTGTTGTCTTCTTAAAAACCTAAACTATGTCTTATTCATCTTGACTCCTCAGATCCAGCCCAGAATCTGGCAGAAATTCATAGTTAATAAAAGAGATGGGGTTAAACAACATGTAGTTAGAAAACCAAAGTTCATTTTTTATTTTTATTTTTTTAAGACTTTATTTATTTGAGAGAGAGAGAGAAAGGGAGAAGCAGGCTTCCCGCTGAGCAGGGAGCCAGACGTGGGGCTCCATCCCAGGATCCTGAGATCACGACCTGAGCTGAAGGCCGATGCCTTACTGACTGAGCCACCCAGGCGCCCCTAGAAAACCAAAGTTTAAATCTCAGTTCTGCCATGTTTTACTCCCACCTCCTTGATGTATCAAGTGATAGTGACAATTGCCACCCTCCAGCATTCTGGGGAGTATAAAATGAGATGAGTGCATGAGAGGACTTTTGGATGGGTCTGCTGGTGAACAGAATGAGTGTTACCCAGCACACTGCCACTGTCATCCATGGTATCTTCTAGTAAATGGAAGCAGCGGGATCTGGAAGCCAGGGTCAGTTGTCTACTTTAGGTTTCTTCCTTTCTTGTGCTAGTACTTCCATGAGTCTGAAATGCTGATATTGACAGTGAATGACATTATCTCAAGGAGCCTTGCATTGCCCAGGCCTATGCATGGGTTCCCTCTCTAGCCCGGTGGGTTTCCTGGGCTTTCATGGAGCCTCAGTCTTGGCTGTGATGCCCGCACGAATGCAGCTTCCCATTTTCTTTGGGGGTGAAGTGCCCCCAGGGTCTGAGTGTGTTTCAGGGAGCTGGGTTTGGACAGCTCAGGAATGCTTTCTGGTCGACCTCTGTCCATTAGCAAGACAGAGTAATTGTGGCCAAGTGCTTTCCTGACCATACATCCTAGGATGGCATCACAGAGGACAGGTATCTGCCAAGAGTGTGTGACGTGTGTGTGTACACTGAGGGCTGGTGCCTCCTGGATGGTGAGGGAGGGCCAGGCTCCTAACTGGTCTGGTGTGTTTGTGTGGATCCTGACCCGCCCACCTGTTGTTGGTGCACACCAGCCGAGTAATTGCAGAGCTAACTCCGTCAGGACTCCCCTGCGCTTGATCTCACAGCGCTTCCTTGTTTTACTTGAGGTGGGGTGGGGATCCTCACTCTGTGTTTAACGTTCCTTGTAAACTAATTCCACCTCCTCTACCCAGTCTGCCCTCCTGTTCCTGTGCTCTCCCACAGGTACTGAATTTGAGTCTGCTCGTGTCTGGCTCCCACTCAGCACTTCTTGCTAGTTTTCTATTCCGTTCTGCTGCATGGCTTTTTTTTTTCTTTTAAGATTTTATTTTTGGGGCACCTGGGTGGCGCAGTCTTTTGAGCCTCCGACTCTATTTATTTTTTTTTTTAATCTGAGAGAGAAAGCATGAGTGAGAGCAGAAGCAGGAGGAATAGCAGAGAAAGAGGGAGGAGGAGACTCCCCGCTGAGCAGGGAGCCAGATGCGGGACTCGATCCTATGACCCTGAGATCAGAACCTGAGCCAGAGGCAGCTGCTTAACTGACTGAGCCACCCAGGTGCCTTGAGCATCCGATTCTTGATTTCATTTTGGGTCATGATCTTAGGGTCGCGGCATCGAGCCCTGCTTTGGGCTGTGCACTCAGCATAGAGCCCGCTTGGGTTTCTTTTTCCTTCTCCCTCCACCCCTCAACCTGTGCTTGCTTGCTCTCTCTCTTTCTCTCATAAATAAATAAATCTTTAAAAAAATAATAAAAAAAAAAGATTTTAGAGTTGCCAGGCTCTCGTAGTCTGAAACCAGGAGTGCAAGAGGCTGCCTGTCCTTGCCTGTCCTCACCTGTTCCCATGGCATACCTCAGCCCCTGTCCCTAATTCATTCTTCGTGACACCCCCTTGGCCCTGGCTTCTCAGCCAGCGTGAGCACTTCGGGTGCTGTTTGTACCGCACAGGATAAAACACACAACAAATTCCAGCAAAAAAGCCATTTTGTCTCTCTCTTTTTTTTTTTTTTCAAGTGGAAATCTGCCCCGATCTAAGATTGTGAGCCTCACAACCCAGCGGCTGTGAGAGGAGTTTGCAGGGCAGAGTGTGTGTATGCTCTCCCGGCAAGGCCCGGGCAGCCCGCCTTCTCTCCATTCACACTTAATTGCCGACCAAACTGGGCGCATCACTCTTCCTACGGACCCTGGGGCCAGCAGAGCCGGGAGCTGATCGGCTGTGTGCCTGGGGTGACGCGGAGCACAGGGTTTGTGCTGGGGGCCCGGGAGTGTGGCTTGCAAGAGCCCGGTGGTTTGGGAGAAGGACCCAGACTCCCTGTGAGGACAGAAAGCAGAGTTGGTGGGAGTGGGAGAGGAGACGGAGACAGGCTAGGAGATTACGTGCAGGGCGGGGGAAGTGGGGAGCCTGTCGGGCATGACGGGGAGACACCTTGAGGCCGTGTGGCCTCGGCCAGCACAGGCTGCTGAGAAACCAGAGGGAGAAGGACCAGGGAGGCAAGGCCCCTGGCTTGTGGCGTATAGATGGAAATGGGGTTGGGATGGAAGAAGACTGGGGAAGTGTGGGCTGGGTAAAGGGTCTTGGCCTTGGGGCGCCTGGGTGGCTCAGAGGGTTAAAGCCTCTGCCTTTGGCTCGGGTCATGATCTCAGGGTCCTGGGATCGAGGCCTGCATCGGGCTCT